>OY987255.1:49220601-49549812 GCA_963920725.1 Rhamphomyia laevipes | reverse complement strand
TCAAGTGTTAGTTTGAATATAATATATAAATATAAATTTCTAGCAAAAAAAACTTATATTTTTTGTCTTACGGTTATATTATATTTTTATAAATATTTAATTTTTCTAGAGAATTCTATAATTCTATATTTATTTAATTGTGCAGTGCATTTTGTTTGTATTATTTTGTGTGCTTTGCCTATGTTAAGTATTATTAATTTTTATTTAATTTTATTCTATTGTTTTGTTTTTATTATATTATTATACATTAACTCGTGGACTTTAGTACTTTAATTATTTTTATTAATTTTTTTTTATTATTATTATGGATTTGAAGTGTTGTTTTTGCGGCATTTCTGCTAGTGGTTCAGTTGGAAAAGCTTCCGTAAGGTTAAGAATAATGTTTTTGCAAAAACCATTCTTTTCTTTGCTTTGATTGTAAAAATAATAGTGTTTTTTCACTGTTAAAAACCAATAATGAATTGATTTCAAGCCTTTTGGGCAATGTTGATTTTGTAGTAAAATAAATAAAACTAAGAAAAACTCTAAAAAGAAATCTAGAAAATCTAAAAATAAAAATACTAAGGCACTCACGAAATCTGTCGTTGTTTGCCCCTCATTGTTAGAGTCCTCGGAATCTGTAGGTCCAATTCCACCACTTCCTACATCTTCGTTATTGCCGACTGAGAATGTTGGTCCATTTTTATATATTGTCTGTCCACTTTTAAAGTCTGTGGAGTCTGCTGCACCAGTTCTCCCACCTCATTATTTACGTGTTATATCTCGTCCGAAAACTATTTTCATCTCGCGTTTTCATACGGACACTACGTCCGAGGAGGTTGTATCATATATCAAGTGCCGTTTTATGGACATGAATATTAACACTATTAAGTGTCAAAAAGTTAGTAATCCAAATTCTCATGTAGCGTCATTCAAGATCAGTGCTCCTGATGTTTATTTTTCTACACTTATTAATAATAATTCGTGGCCCAATGACATTTTTATCAAGGAATTTATAGACTAGATCAGCTAATCTAAAATACATTTACAAACCCCGGTTGCGACTCCAAAAAACTAAAATACTTGTCCCTTTACTATCAAATTGTAAGAGTACTCCGAACTAAAACTACAGAAGAATATTTAAATTATCAAATACTTCCTTTTGACGTTTTTGCATTAACTGAGACTAATTTTACTGATGGTTTTCATGATAATGAGTTGTGTAATGGTTCATTTTTTTTGTATATGAAGGTTGCAATTAAAGATTGAATATCAGGATTTTCGGATTGCATAATTTTAGGTGTATCGATTATGAAGTTAAGACACAAAACCGTGTAGAACTTGTGAAGTGTAGAACTTATCAATCTGAACAAGTTCCACGTTCCAACATCAAAAAAAAAATTATTAGCAAAAAGAAAACTTGTAGTTTATCCACACAAAAATAAATTATATGGGATAAAAATTATTATGGAGTTATTATGTAAATAGGGAATCCTATTTATGTTTTACCTGATTTTAGGGAATTTACCTAAAGTATCATTTTGATCATTTTTTTTAATTCTAATAGAATTCATTAAGTTCATTAATCTTTAAAATCAAATATTACTTACATTTTATATTTATTAGTAATGATTTTTATTAAATTTCCGTAATTTATTATGAATTAAACGTTATTTTTTTTAAATACAACTATCAAATTCATAATTTTTAATTAGAACCATTGTTCAAAATGATATAAATACCCTTAAAATCGGTGGTAAGAAAAAAAAAAGTGGACAGTCCAAATTTCAAGTTCAAATGGAAGACAGGTATTCCCTGGGATTCACTTTCTAATTTTATTAATAGTCTGGTATTACCTGGCTATTTACGAAACTAGAAATTTGAATTCATTCCTATTTATTTAGTTTTTTTCCGCGATTAATATATAAAATCTTGATTAATATATATAATTTTATTTTATTTTAATTTACATGGGATTTCCTTGTAAATGCCCGAAAATTATGGCTTAGGAAATCTTGGCAATTTTTGATTTTTATTTTATTTCTTTTTTTTATTCATATATCGTATATACATAATATTTAGTTATTGCGTGATTTCTTCATACGTTTTAGTCTTTTTTAGTTCAAGAAATTTCAGTATTAGGTTTTATTTTATTTTATTTTATTTATAACTTGGAATATTCTGCCAAATTTTAATTTATTGTTTTTTTTATTAATATAAAATTTAGTTTTTTTATATATTAATTAATTCAATTCGATTTTTAATATTTTGAAGATTTATTTGATAATTTTTATTATAAACTCAAATAAAGAAGAATTTCATATTCGTATAAGAATATGAATAATTTGCACTAGGCGATCAGAATCGTTAAAGTAGTACAAATTGCATGTGCAAATTATTTGAATTTATAATATTAATGGCTTCCCCATATATATTAATTACAACAACAAAATTGTAACAATTAGTTGTTATTGTAATATGCATTAAGTTTTTTTTTTTTTTTATATATATATAATTTTGAGTTATTTCGTAGTTGGTCAATTTAGTTTATTAGAATTTTATTAATTGCATTTTTTTTTATATATTTTTTTATCTATATTTCGAAGATTTTTGTATTTAATTTTATCATTATAAATTCAAATAAAGTAGAATCTCATATTCATTCGTATAGGAATATGAATAATTTGTACCAGGCGATCAGAATCGTTAAAGTATAGTATGAAGGGTGTGTACAAATATTTGAATTTGTAATAATAATTAATGGCTTCCCTATATAATATATAGTAATTACAACAACAAAATTTTAATTATTAGTTGTTGTTGTAAAATGTATTAATTTTGATTAGAGTTTTTATTGTAAAGTTATTTTTTTTATATCAGAATTATTTTATATTTGTGTATACAATTTTTTTTTTTGAATTTATTTTGGATTTTTAATAAAAATTATTTTAAAATGGACGAAATAATGTTTCTTTTTAAATAAGGTTTTTTTTTATTTTTCCTTCGCAGGATTTAAGAATTTTTTTTGAGATTATGCAGTGATTGAATGAGTAAGTAGATTTGAATAATATATAGGGTGATCATTACATTTAGGATTATTTTTGGATTTTTGTATATTGATCACATGGATGGGTGGGCATTATTTAAAATGGTATAACATCTAAATCCATTTCATTAAACATAATTATCTAATTTTGGTGTTACATATTAGTTTTAGGGGAATTTAAAATTTAGAGTAGTTTATTTTATTTTTCTATTAATTTTTATTAGTAAATTTTATCCTTGATTTTCTTTATTTATTTTATTTAGTTTATTATTGCACGCAATTTTTGTATGAATGTTACGCGCATTTGTGAACCCCCCTATTTTCCGGCTTAAGCTACCCCAATTAGACGTGCAGCGCGGTAAACCAATATTATTATTGGATAATTAGTATTATATTTTAATTAGTTAGAAGATTGTGATTGGTTAAGGCTCTTGACATTTGTATGTTACAAATGGCGCCCGACCAGGGACCTGAAATGAACAAACATTCATTACAAATGGGGTCAGAGTAGGAACATGAAGTAAATATTTTAACATATCCATTCGTTACCAATTGCGCCCGATTTTTAATGACCTTTTAACAATAATTGAATTATTTCTAATAAACCAATATTATATTTGGCTAAAAATAAAAATGTTTAACATACATTCATTACAAATGGCGCCCGAGCAGGGACCTGAAAGTAACCAAGGTGTCTAGAAAAGTGGAACATTTGATTATTACAAATGATGCACAAGAAAGAACCTGAAGAACATCAAGGTTTCTGGCACTCGATTTTTATTAATTAATATTTTATGTATTATCCTTGTAGTGATTAAATATTGATTCATAGGTTGATATTTTAATTTTCGGAAATACGTTTCAATTTGGTTTTTTTTGTAGCTAATTAACGTCCATTATTAGGTTTGATGTTTTGTATTAGTATTGTATCTATATAGGAATAATATATAAAATTATTAGTGTAGTTTCAGGAAATTTATCTGTAAATTTGATTATATTTTGAATTTTTGGCGTTCTATAGTATCGGTTTCGCAATGGACATGCGGAGATTTGGCTGTACTTAGCTAAATTCCGACCGGCAAATGTGGTGCTATTAGATTTCTAAAGATTTGAATTATTATTGTTTATTCTACAAATAAGTTTTAGTTATTAGTAATTTTGTTGTTGTATTATTAGTATCGGTTTCGCAATGGAAATTCGGAGATTTGGCTGTACTTAGCTAAATTCCGACCGGAAAAATTTGATCCTGGTAGTTATATGATAAAATGACTAATGTTTATTAAATAAATTACATTGAATAGATTGTGTTTTATGCGTGGATTTTAACGAAAATTTTAGTATGCAAATAGTAATGGACATGCGGAGATTTGACCGTATTTAGCCAAATTCCGACCGACATTTGTATCTAATAATGATTAATTATAATACACCATAGAATTGTGATTTCATTTACCTTTAATTTAGTTTATGTACATATGTATAATCGAGTTTATTAATTAGTTTATTTCTTTTCTGTACCCAAAATTAGTATTGTGTTATTTAAACTTACCTTCGCTGTGTATCAATTAAAAATGTTAATGAATGCTAGGGAAAAAGCATTTATTTCATTAATTTTTGAAGTTATTATTTGTTCTTTGAGTATTGAATTATTTCATTCACCAAGGAAAGTAGATATGGAAACTCATTCTTCTATTTGTAGCGAATTACTGTCGACATCAAATAACTTAGTTATTACTAAGTGTCAACATGTATTTCATAGCGCATGTATCAGCACATGGCTAAAAGATAACCAAACGTGTCCAAATTGTCGTGAGGAATGTCTTGTAAGAGATATTAAAACCCACAAACTTAAACAATCGAAAAATACTGGTGCATCATTAAAAACTAATGTTACAACCAGATCTCAGACTTATTTATTAACCCCTGATAAAATCACAAATCCAACTATGGGTGCTTCAAACCAGTTTGCAACCATAAACGACCAAATATCGAATTCAGATCCAAGAGGTGCAATCGGAAATTCTTTCGATTTATCCACTTTAACGGAAATCATTAGGAAAACGGTAGAAGTAAACCAAGATCTAGCTATGAGTAGATTACAAGCTAGCTTGAAACAATCGATAAAGGAAACCGTTGATGAATTTGTTTACCGAATAGAAACATTAACAAATCAATTGTGGCCCGATTTTTGTCAAGCGTTACGCAGACATTTCGAAGAACGGCGTAGCGATATAGATATCATAGAACAAATCCGTGAAAGAAAACAACGAAACGGAGAGTGTTTTGATGATTTTTACGAATCGATTATGTATCTATATGATAAATTAAGAGATCAGATTTCTGATGCAGACATATTAAATATTATAAAAAGAAATTTACGGGAGGATGTACGAAGAGATCTTGTCTATGTAGACGTTTGGAACATAGACCATTTACGTTCCTTATGTAAAGCAAAAGAAGATCTAAATAACGATATACGTAAACGAAATAATTTTACTCATAAACCATATGCTTCTCGGAATGTATCAGAAATTCAAACTGTAGATTTAACTGAACCACCATTATTAGATAATAATGAGATTGATGTAATCAATTTCAATTCTGACAATAATGATAAAACTATTTGTTGTTGGAATTTCGAGGTAATAAGGCATCATTTTACTGAGTGTTTATCACCCAGAAAAATATTTTGTTATGGCTGTGGAGCTAAAAATATTTATAAGCCAAATTGCAAAATTTGTCGAACAAAAAACTTGATGAATCGGGGGTACAACAATATCAGTTACTTCCCGAAAAAGTAAATGATAAATTTAAATCGGATAAAATGAATATTTCTATTTTAAAAAGAAATATTGATAGTAGTGGTGAGGAACCACACTTATATAACATTAAACCGTATCAACAAAGATTGAAAGATTATAAACTTACTCGTAAAAAATTTTTGATAATAAAGTTGATGGTATTTCAACAATTAATAAAACAGAACCAATTAAACAGATCCATAAACGCTCTTCCCTTAGATATCGTTATCATTGGAAGCAATTTAGAGCAAATCGAAATCTTGTAATTTCATCTATCACTACATTAGAAAATGACGTTCGCTCATATGCCGAAATTTTATTAGACAGTGGAGCGACCGCAAGTAGTATAAGTTTCGATAGTGCTAAAGAATTATTAAACTCTAATTTACCTTATGCAAAGTTTAGCTCAGAAGTTAAAACTGCGGACGGAGGTAAACAAACGGTACGAGGTAGTATATACACAGATGTAACCTTTCGTGGTGAAACGAAAAAGATATTATTTTTAATTGTTCCATCACTTACCCAAAATTGTTATTTAGGAATCAATTTTTGGAAAACCTTTAATATTGCTCCGGGAATAATAGGCGAGATTTCGGAGGACATAAAAAAAGATCCTAATATGCATTCTCTGACTAAAGAACAAATCGCGAAGTTAGAAGTTGTGAAAAATGCTTTTCCATCGTTTCAGAAGAATTGATTGGGTAAAACTAAATTTTTAAGTCATATTATTTATGTTGGTGATGCAAAACCTATTAAACAACGTCATTATCCTGTATCTCCAGCAATTGAAAAATTAATGTACGACGAAGTAGATAGAATGATCTCGTTAGGTGTTATTGAAGAAAGTCAGAGTCCATGGAGTTCACCAGTTGTTCTGGTAAGAAAACCTGGTACAGTCAGACTCTGTTTAGATTCGCGAAAAGTAAATAACGTAACAATAAAAGATGCGTATCCGTTACCACATATCGAAGGTATTCTTAGTCGGTTACCAAAAGCAAAAATTATTTCAAGCTTAGACTTGAAAGACGCTTTTTGGCAGATACCTCTTGAAGAAAAATCGAGAGAGAAAACGGCATTTTCCATACCAGGTAGGCCACTATATCAATTTAAAGTCATGCCATTTGGATTATGCAATGCTCCTCAAACTATGTGTAGATTGATGGATTTAGTAATTCCACCACATTTAAAAAATGAAGTTTTTGTTTATTTAGACGATTTATTGATAATCTCGGAAACTTTCGAAGATCATATGAAAATATTATCTACAGTTTATTTATTTATTTATTTATTGGATCAACTAAATTCTAGTTATAAAAAAAATATATATTTATATAATACATCATATATCAAATTGAGTAGTAATAACTATCTTTAAACATTTTAGATTTGAAACTATAAGAATTTAAAATGAAGTATTTATCATTATAAATTTTAAACATACGCGACAAAGAACAAAAAGCACCATAATTTGAAAAATGATTTTTAATCATCAGTGGTTGAAAAACACGTACAGAACGTGACGGAATTCTGAATTTAACCTTGGACAGTAAGATACATGACTCTATCTCGCCGACTAGCAATTTATGCCCAAAACTAAAAGACAAATAGTCGCGTCTTTTCTCTAATGATGGCAAATCTATGAGGCGTAGTCTCTCATTATAAGGTGGAAGATTGAAATGATCGCTCCAGTTTAGATTTCTAAGAGCAAATGGAAGGAATCTCTTTTGCACACCTTCTATGCGATTTTTATGAACTTCATAATATGGACTCCAGACTTGACATGCATATTCTAATATTGGACGGACAAAAGATATAAAAAGAAGTTTAATTACATATGGATCATACAATTCACGAGACTGACGTTTTACAAATCCCAACAAAGAATTAGCTTTTTTCAATATAATATTAATATGTTCTACAAAAGTCAGTTTTGTATCAAGACATACGCCTAAGTCATTTGAAGAACTTGTCCTTTTAAAATTGTATCATTTAGTTTATAAGTAAATTTTTCAAACTGTAACTTACGTGTAAAAGTCATTACAAAGCATTTATCAATGTTTAAAATTAGGTGATTAATTTTACACCAGTAATATAAGTTATCTAAATCTGATTGTAAATCAATACAATCCGAAATCGATTTGATAGCTTTGAAAATCTTTACATCATCCGCATAGATTAAAATATTTGATTTTTTAATCACACTTGATAGATCATTTACAAAAAGTATAAATAACAGTGGGCCAAGGTGGCTACCTTGAGGAACACCACTATAAACATTAAAACTTTCTGAGATGATATTATTAAAAATAATTTTATATGATCTACCAATGAGGTATGATTGTAACCACATTATAAAATTTTCATTGAAGCCTATTTTTTTTAACTTCATTAAAAGTATATCATGAGAAAGTTTGTCAAAAGCCTTACTGAAATCAGTAAATATACAATCGACATTAAGGCGTTTCTCAAAACTTTCAACTCCAAAATTAACAAATTCCATTAAATTTGTAGTGGTGGACCTCCCTTTCATAAAGCCATGTTGCTCCATTGTGATCACAGATTTAACATGAAAAGAAAGACAGTTTGTTACCATAGCCTCAAATAACTTAGGAATAGAGGACAGTCTAGCAACAGGACGATAGTTTGAAATATTACTTTTAGGTCCTTTTTTATGAAGTGGAATAATAAAAGATGATTTCCAAATAGATGGAAAATAATTATTTGACATAGAACATTTAAACAAATACTCAAGTGGCTTACATAGATTACGTCCACATCTTTTTAAAATAACAGATGGTACCCCATCAGGACCACAGGTATAAGTTTCAGATAAACCACCTATCTCTTTCATAATAGAATCCTCAGATAAATTAAAATTTAAATTAGATGGATGTGAAAATGATTGAATATTTTCGACAAGACTATCAGGATCAGCACAATTTGAAAGAGAAATATCATTAGCATCACAGAAAGAATTCTTAAAAAAATCAACAAACAAATTACTAATCACAATAGGATCAGTAGATGATATATCGTTATAACAGAGAGAAGACGGATAACCCATAGATTTGCGCTTTTGATTAATAAATTGCCAAAAATCCTTAGGATTTAATTTTAATTTATTCTGTATATCAGATAGATAATTCATATATTTTCTATTAACTTCGTGATCAAATTTGTCTCGGCAAGCAATATAAGAATCGTAGTCATTAGCTACATTTGAACCACAAAATTTTTTCCATTTATTATTACGTAAATTACGCAATTTTTTTAACTCATTATCATACCATGGTGGTGATTGTTCAGAGTCGGAAAAGCAACTAATAGGAACATGTTTTAAAAATAGATTAAATAAAATATTATAAAATTTAAACAAACATTTATCTAAGTTATCACAATTATATATATCAGACCAATTTGTATTTTCTAAATCAGAATTCAATTTAATAAAATTAGTTTTTTTGAAATTAAATTTAAAATTATTAGAATATACAAAACTCGCTGGTTTATCAATATTTAATGATATTTCAAGAGCAGGATGATGTGATTCTTCCGGAACAATCGGGTTATCAGATCGGATAACTGACAAATCATAATTATTTGACGAAAATACTAAGTCCAGTAAACGACCATTATCATTTAAGATATCATTATGCTGCTCTAGATTTAATGCAGAAAATTGGTCTATAATACCAGCATCGACAGTAGCATTACATATAGGAATTAACATATTATCAACTTGAGATTTAATCCAATTCATTTTTGGTAGATTGAAGTCACCAACACAAACAATTTCATCATATTCTTTTGATATTGATGATAAATATTCCAAACATTTGAAGTAATTGTTATATACTTCAGCTGATCTATTAGGTGGAATATATACGTTAACTAAGAATAGCGACGATCTACACATAGACAATTGTACACACATAATTTCTAGATTTTGATATTCTGGAAAGATAATTAACGTACAATTAAAATTAGAACGAACAGCTATCAAAATTCCTCCACCAACTGTATCAATATCGCTATTACAATGACGATCTCTTCTGAATACTTGAAACGAAGAGTGAAATAACTCTGAGTCCAAAAATTTTGAATTTAACGATGTTTCAGTAAGAGCTATAACATCGTATTTTGAATTAAATGTATTGAAGTAAACCTTATCGGTCTTTGTCCTTAACCCATGTACATTTTGGTATATTATGTTAATACCAATTTTTAATGATTGCGTCTCAGTAGAGTTGTCCTTATTTTTTGAAAAGAATTTCGTTGTTTGTGGTCATTAAATTCATGTACAACCATACCTTGTAGCCAGAACTTATTATCGTTTAAAGCTGAGAAGTAATCTTCAGTTACAAATAATTTGAAAGATGCATATTTATTATTGTTTTTGCAATTATACATTTTTTCAATCTTAAACGAATCTATATTTAATTTATGTTTAATATATAATTTTAATGCATCTGGTGAGAAAGCTGGATCCAATTTTGATAGAAATATACATTTAAGTTTTTTTGACGTTTGCGAGACATTTAAATTAGACATTGATACATTACTATTTGTAGAAGTGGACGGCACATTATATAAATCAGGTACATTATCGCCAATCGGTAAGACTGGAACATTTAATAAATCAACATTTGTAAAGTTGGACATCACATTATATAAATCAGGTACTGTTTCATTGCACTTTTCCATAGCCTTATCATTTAATATTGATTTATTGCACTTATGCATAGTCTTGTCATTTAATATTTCTGTAGTTTTATTTTTATTATAATTTTTAGAGCTATGTTTTGTCCTCTTTGAGGTATTTTTATTGATGGATTTTTCATCCTGTATAAAATTAAAAGATACATAACTGGAAGTCATTTTATAGTTATTATTAGCATTACTTTTATTTTTATTTCTAGTTATATCGTTATTATTACTGACATTATTATTGGATTTTGTTTCATTATTATTTTTATTCGTATTATTATTATTATTATTAATATTATTATTAATATCATAATCATTATTATTATTATTATAAATATAATTATTATTATCGTTATTATTATTAATATTATTATTATTATTATTTTGATTAGAATTATAAATCTCCTCAGAAATGGAAATGCAGTTTCTATTATCTGCGGCTGCAGCAAAAACTTCACTTTTCCTTAGATTGTCCTTGCTCTTTAAATCATCAATAATATCATTAAGTGTAATTCTAGTCGCAGAAAGCTCATCACCATACATATATAAGCGATTTTTTAGATCAACTATACTAACGTCATTTTTCAAATCATTCAATTCGCTATATATCATATTATAGTGTTTCAAATTTTCAGAAATATTTTTTTCAAATGACTGCTGAAACATCAACGAATTATTTTCAGATATAATTTTAGTTTTTTTTTATTGATGAATGAATAGAATCAAAATGAAACTTCATTTTATTGGTTAAAATTTCGTCATTTCTAATATTATTTTCATTAGAAGAATTCAAATTAGTAAATAATTCATTAATTTTATTTGAAACTTGTATAGAGCTTTCTATTTGAGCATTAAATTTCTTATCTATCTTATCAACAACGCAAACTAATTCGTCAACATGTTGCAGAATTGAATTTATTTTTTCATCAACTTTTAAAGCTTTTTTTTCATTCTTACAAGCAATATTACTAATAGACTCTACAGAATTTGAGAGTGATTTCAATACGTCATTATTACTTTTAATTGCCATAAGAATATGTGAGAAATTTATTGTTCTACATTCTATACAGTAAAACGTGAAGCTCTTCTTAAATTCTCCCAAATATTTATTTGCACCGCGAGATAAACCGATACATTCAGAATGATAATATTTGGAACATATACCATTGCATGCAATTAATGTAGGAGTCGGTGTGTTATCATTAATAGAGCATTTATCATTACCACACTTATACATAATAAAGTAATTAAAATTTAAGAATATAAAAATATAAATATAAAAATACCGGTAACAGTTCAACAGCTTTATAAAGTTCAAAGTCCAAAAAACAATCAGCTATCCAATAGATTAGCACAGATATTTTCAAAAAAAAAAAATTTTAGTTTTTCAGACAACACAATGTTAAAAAAGAACAAAAAGATTAATATGGATAAAAATCAATGTTTACACTTCATTTGCATGAATTATTCAAATATGGATTAATTGTTTTGCAAATATTATAAAAATCACTGATAGAAGTAATAACACTGTAACAATATAAAACTAGTTTTTCTAACAATATAATATTTAAAAGAAAACCAATTTGAAATAAAGTTAATTCATTTAATTACTACATAATTCACATATTAAATTAAGAAAAACTATTAAATATATATATAAGTTGGTATTTAAGATGAAAGTAATAAATATAAACAAAACTCTCTGCACACCGAAAACACGTCTTAACACTTCAAAAGCTTATTTTATTGAACACCTTCGTAAAGCGGGATTAACAATAAATGTAGGAAAAAGTAAATTTTGTTTAAATGAAGTAAAATATCTAGGTTTCGTAGTAGGAAAAGGTGGTATTAGAGTAGATTCAGATAAAGTTAGTGTAATAGCTGACTATCCAGCACCAAATTCAGTACGGCAAGTTCGCAGATTTCTAGGAATGGCCGGGTATTACATACGTTTCCTTGAAGATTATGCAACATTATCTACCCCAATACTGATTTATTAAAAAAAGGTCGATCTAAATTCGTTTGGACTGATGAAGCTGATGTAGCTTTTCGTAAAATTAAGAATTCGTTGTCGTGTGCTCCTGTTTTAATTAATCCTGATTTTTCGCGTCCTTTTGTCATACAATGTGATGCTAGTAATAGTGGTGTAAGTTGCGTATTAATTCAAGTAGATGATCAAGGAAACGAACGTCCTGTAGCTTTTATGAGCAAAAAGTTAAACTCAGCTCAGAGAAATTACACAGTCACGGAAAAAGAATGTTTAGCTGCAATAATGGGAATAAAAAAATTCAGAGCATATATTGAAGGACACCCATTTAAAATTATTACCGATCATGCATCCTTTAAATGGCTAATGTCGCAGAACGATTTAGCTGGTAGATTAGCTAGATGGAGCTTAAAGCTTCAAGGTTTTGATTTCATTATTGAACATCGTCGTGGTAGTCTAAATACAGTACCAGATAGTTCATCGCGAATTTTTGAAGACGAAAATACAATAAACGAAATCGATATAATAGGTCCAGAAATAGATTTAAATTCAGAAGCATTTGCTTCTGATGAGTATGTAAATTTTAAAACACAAATCGCAGAAAATAAGAATAAATATCCTGATGTGCAAATACTTGACAATTATATTTACAAACGCGTAGAGCATTCTACAGGTAATATTTACCAGGAACAACGTGCTTGGAAATTATGGGTACCTGATCAACTTACAAACATTGTCATTGAACGCGCCCATAATCCACCAATAGTTGCACATGGTGCTGTTTTAAAAACATTAGAGCGTTTACGCAGAAATTTTTATTGGCCAAAAATGGCAATACAAGTTCGAAATTTCGTTGCGAAATTGCGAAATTTGTAAACAATCGAAATCTCCGAATCAAACTTTGAGACCTTTAATGGGTTCACAAGCTATATCGGAACGTCCTTTTCAAAGATTGTATATCGATATCTTGGGTCCTTATCCAAGAACGAAAGCAGGCTATATAGGTATATTAATAGTTCTTCATCATTATTCGAAATTTCATTGGTTGAAACGATTACAAAAATTAACATCCAATCCGATTTGTAAATTTATTGAAGAAGAAATTTTTCATACTTACGGAGTTCCAGAATTAATTATCAGTGATAATGGTTCTCAATTTATATCAAATATGTTCAATGAACTTTTAAATAATTATAGTGTCAAACACATTTATACAGCTTTATATTCATCTCAAGCCAACGCATCAGAAAGAGTAAATCAATCAATATTGTCTGGCATCAGAGCGTATTTAGTAAAAGACCACACTAAATGGGATAATAATTTGTCCAAAATAAGTGCAGCTTTGCGTAGTTCTATGCATCAATCAATCGGGTATTCCCCTTATTTTGTGCTTTATGGCCAAAATATGATTAATGATGCTACTTCCTATAAACTACTTAGAAATATCAATAGCTTAAATCAGGGTGAAGTTAGTTTAGACAAGCTTGATCAAATCTAGGTAGTCAGAAATCAAGTTGAAGAAAATATTAAGAAAGCATACGATAGAAACATTAAAACATACAATTTGAGAGCAAAGAAAGATGTAAATTTTGTATTAGGACAAGAAGTTTTTCGTAGGAATTTTACATTAAGCAAAGCTTCAGATAAATATAATGCAAAACTTGCTCCCAAATTTGTGAACTCTAGAGTTTTAAAGAGCTTAGGTAGTTCATTATATGAACTAGTAGATCATAAGGGTAGAAGCGTTGGTATTTATCACGCAAAGTATATTCGAAAATAGTATCATAGGTTGAATAAAAAGTATAGAAAAATATATTTGTATAAATTTATAAGATAGAATTCAATTTATTTAATCATCCATTAGCTGAAGTATGTGTGTATATATATATATATATGAGGTCAACGAAGTTGCCGGATTTCCATATCCATCAGAATAGGTTGAAAGAATAAATTAATAAAATTATATATTTCAGTTTAGCAATTATGATGGACGAGACAGAGTTGGAGGAGTACTTATCCTGGGATATCCCTCGGACTCCTACCACTCCCGAGCATCTGAAAGATAGCCCAGAAGAAACGGAGGTATCACCTACATCGTCCGTAGCTGAGCGTGAGGTATTCCCTCAAACTCTGCTACCATCACTACCACCACTACCACCTCATACACCACCTCGTACACCACCACGTCCACCGTTACCACCAGCCCCACCACGTAACTTAGGGGAAAAGCTGAATGACATGCAGACTAGTGAAGGTGTGTGGTTCAATAATCGGCAGCAGCGCAAGCAAAAACAACAGAAAAAACAGATTCATCAGTTTCAACAACAACATCAACAAACATCAACATCAATTACTACCTCAAGCGGTCCCAGATGAATGCATCACGGAAGAAGTAGCTAAAGCCTTCCGACTCATCGATCGAATGGATATTAAAATATTTGGATGAAGATTTAATTTTTTTTTTTATTATTTTTATTATTTTTTTTATTTTGAATTATTTTGGATTATTTTTTTTTATTTTTTTTATTTTATGTTTATTTTTAGTTTTGAATTATTTTGAATTATTTTTTTTTTTCTAGTTATTAAGTTTTTTTTATTTTTTTTTATTATTTAGTTAGTATTGAATTATATTACAAAAATTTCTTGAACTATATCGGGATTAATTATTAATTTTTTTTTGTCAAAAAACCAACATACAGTTCCGTTTCGCTGGTAATAACCGCCAACGTATCTGTTCTGTAATGGTTCATTTTTTTTGTATATGAAGAGTTGCAATTAAAGATTGAATATCAGGATTTTCGGATTGCATAATTTTAGGTGTATCGATTATGAAGTTAAGACACAAACCCGTGTAGAACTTGTGAAGTGTAGAACTTATCAATCTGAACAAGTTCCACGTTCCAACATAAAAAAAAAATTATTAGCAAAAAGAAAACTTGTAGTTTATCCCCACAAAAATAAATTATATGGGATACAAATTATTATAGAGTTATTATGTAAATAGGGAATCCTATTTATGTTTTACCTGATTTTAGGGAATTTACCTAAAGTATCATTTTGATAATTTTTTTTGAATTCTAATAGAATTCATTAAGTTCATTAATCTTTAAAATCAATTATTACTTACATTTTATATGTATTAGTAATGATTTTTATTAAATTTCCGTAATTTATTATGAAGTAAACGTTATTTTTTTAAATACAACTATCAAATTCATAATTTTTAATTAGAACCATTGTTCAAAATGATATAAATACCCTTAAAATCGGTGGTAAGAAAAAAAAAAGTGGACAGTCCAAATTTCAAGTTCAAATGGAAGACAGGTATTCCCTGGGATTCACTTTCTAATTTTATTAATAGTCTGGTATTACCTGGCTATTTACGAAACTAGAAATTTGAATTCATTCCTATTTATTTAGTTTTTTTTCCGCGATTAATATATAAAATCTTGATTAATATATATAATTTTATTTTATTTTAATTTACTTGGGATTTCCTTGTAAATGCCCGAAAATTATGGCTTAGGAAATCTTGGCAATTTTTGATTTTTATTTTATTTCTTTTTTTTTATTCATATATCGTATATACATAATATTTAGTTATTGCGTGATTTCTTCATACGTTTTAGTTTTTTTTTAGTTCAAGAAATTTCAGTATTAGGTTTTATTTTATTTTATTTTATTTATAACTTGGAATATTCTGCCAAATTTTAATTTATTGTTTTTTTTATTAATATAAAATTTAGTTTTTTTATATATTAATTAATTCAATTCGATTTTTAATATTTTGAAGATTTATTTGATAATTTTTATTATAAACTCAAATAAAGAAGAATTTCATATTCGTATAAGAATATGAATAATTTGCACTAGGCGATCAGAATCGTTAAAGTAGTACAAATTGCATGTGCAAATTATTTGAATTTATAATATTAATGGCTTCCCCATATATATTAATTACAACAACAAAATTGTAACAATTAGTTGTTATTGTAATATGCATTAAGTTTTTGGTTTTTTTTTTTATATATATATAATTTTGAGTTATTTCGTAGTTGGTCAATTTAGTTTATTAGAATTTTATTAATTGCATTTTTTTTTTATATATTTTTTTATCTATATTTCGAAGATTTTTGTATTTAATTTTATCATTATAAATTCAAATAAAGTAGAATCTCATATTCATTCGTATAGGAATATGAATAATTTGTACCAGGCGATCAGAATCGTTAAAGTAGTATGAAGGGTGTGTACAAATATTTGAATTTGTAATAATAATTAATGGCTTCCCTATATAATATATAGTAATTACAACAACAAAATTTTAATTATTAGTCGTTGTTGTAAAATGTATTAATTTTGATTAGAGTTTTTACTGTAGAGTTATTTTTTTTATATCAGAATTATTTTATATTTGTGTATACAATTTTTTTTTTTAATTTATTTTGGATTTTTAATAAAAATTATTTTAAAATGGACGAAATAATGTTTCTTTTTAAATAAGGTTTTTTTTTATTTTTTCTTCGCATGATTTAAGAATTTTTTTTGAGATTATGCAGTGATTGAGTGAGTAAGTAGATTTGAATAATATGTAACAAAAGAAAAGAGTAGTGAAGTTGAGAGTGACAGTAGAAAATAAACCGCATAATAAAAAAGAAAATTTTTTAGAAAGAATTGGAATTTAAAATAGAAAAGAGCGGAAGTTAATTGAATTGATATTATTGAATTTTGAAATTATTTATAAAATTTAAAATAAAATACGGAACATTACTATTTTGTTATAATATTATTGAATTTTGAAATTATTAATAAAATTTAGAATAAAATACCGAACATTAGTATTTTGTTACAAATATATAGGGTGATCATACATTTAGGATTGTTTTAGGATTTTTGTATTGATCACATGGATGGGTGGGCATTATTTAAAATGGTATAACATCTAAATCCATTTCATTAAACATAATTATCTAATTTTGGTGTTACATATTAGTTTTAGGGGAATTTAAAATTTAGAGTAGTTTATTTTATTTTTCTATTAATTTTTATTTGTATATTTTATCCTTGATTTTCTTTATTTATTTTATTTAGTTTATTATTGCACGCAATTTTTGTATGAATGTTACGCGCATTTGTGAACCCCCCTATTTTCCGGCTTAAGCTACCCCAATTAGACGTGCAGCGCGGTAAACCAATATTATTATTGGATAATTAGTATTATATTTTAATTAGTTAGAAGATTGTGATTGGTTAAGGCTCTTGACATTTGTATGTTACAAATGGCGCCCGACCAGGGACCTGAAATGAACATACATTCATTACAAATGGCGTCAGAGTAGGAACATGAAGTAAATGTTTTAACATATCCATTCGTTACCAATTGCGCCCGATTTTAAATGACCTTTTAACAATAATTGAATTATTTCTAATAAACCAATATTATATTTGTTATTAAATAAAAATGTTTAACATACATTCATTACAGTTGTTTTCGGCTGATTTTAATGTGTTTCGTAAAGATGGTTATAATTGTGGTGGTCGTGGGGTTCTCATTGCGGTACATTATAACTACGATGCTTCTTTCGTCGATATTCCTAATACTAGTAATGTTGAATTAATATGTGTTAAGATTTCTGTTGGGCGTAGAAGCATTTACGTTTTGAACTGTTATATACATCCTGTTAGTCTCACTGAATTCATCAAACGATCCTAAAGTTGTGTCAAATTTCAAACAAGCATTTACTGATAATGATTTTATACCTGACCAAAACTACTTCTCTTATTTAAATAATTACGCTCAGACCTCTCTAGTTTCTGTAAATATTAATTTAGATGGTGTTGTCGAAAAAATTGGTAAATTGAAAGCTTATTACTCATCTGGTCCTGATGGACTGCCTGCCATAATTCTAAAGAATTGTATTGGTAGCCTGGCGCAGCCACTTACAACGCTTTTTCAAAGATCTCTGGCCCTGGGGATTTTTACAAGTTTTTGGAAGGATTCATTTATTATCCCCGTCCATAAAAAGGGCTGTAAAGCGGAAAATAGTAACTATAGGCCAATTGCTAAGCTATCCTATCATGCATTCCTAAACTTTTTGAGAGTATTGTTTATGATACCCTCTACTTTCACTGTAAATCCTTGATTTCACCAAAACAACACGGGTTTTTGATAGACAGATCGACGACTACCAATTTAACTGCATTTGTTTCTAGTAGTCTGAATGCGTTGGAGGATGGTCATGATGTTGATGCAATTACTACTGATTTTAGTAAAGCATTCGATAAACTTCGATAAAGTGTTATTTTGTTTAAATTTCGAGCTCTTGATTTTCCACAAACTTTTTTGTGCTGGTTGAAGTCTTATTTAAATAATCGTCAGTATAGGGTGTTGTTTAGGTCCGTTCCGTCCGATATTTTTATGGCCAAATTTGGTGTACCTCAGGGTAGCCATCTTGGCCCATTAATTTTGAATTTATCTATTAATGATGTTGCCTTAATTATTAAACAATCAGAAAGTAATAATCTATGCTGACGACATGAAAATTTATAAACTCATTTCTTCTCGCTTTGATAGTTACATCCTTCAGGATGACTTAAATAACTTTACGTTTTGGTGTTCTAAGAACCATCTGGAGCTTAACGTTAATAAATGCCAAAGTATTACGTTTTCTCGTAAACGCATACGTCAACCAACTCGTTATTATTATCTAAACGGGGAACTGGTTCCTAGAGTTGGGGCTATTCGGGATTTAGGTGTTCTTTGTGATAGTAAATTAAACTTTCACTCACATTTTGATATTTTAGTTAGTAGGGCTACTCTATGCTAGGTTTCGTTAAACCTTGGTCAAAAGAGTTTTCTGACTCTAATTATTTTTATTATTAATATTATTATTTTTATTCTTATTATTATTATTTTTATTATTATTATTATTTTATTATTATTATTATTATTATTATTATTATTATTATTATTATTATTATTATTATTATTATTATTATTATTATTATTATTATTATTATTATTATTATTATTATTATTATTATTATTATTATTATTATTATTATAATTATTATTATTATTATTATTATTATTATTATTATTATTATTATAATTATTACCAAATAGGTAAAGTTATTTAATTCTAAAGCTGAAATAAATTTTCTATATAAAATATTTAATTTGTAAATAGAAAGATCTTTCCTAAATTCATAAAAAAAAACATTTTCTTTCGCCGAAAACCCATCGCCTAATACCTAACCATAGTAATTCACATACAATTCATACGTAATACAAAAAATAAAAATAAATTAAACTTTAAAAATCAATTATGAAAAAAAACACCAGAAATATGCACTCATTTCTTTTGAAATATGCACTTATTTGTTATGCACTCATTTGCCGTTTGAGTATTTGGGTGTTTAGGAAAATAAAATTTGTTCGCATAGCAGTTGTATGAAAAAATTTATCTCGATAAATACATAATTTTTGCTTTAACTATCAATTAAAAATGAAATAAAGTGGGTTTTAATTTGAAGTTTCAGATTTATGCTATATCATATCAATGCAAACTAGGAAAAGAATGTGAGTGGGGTACGTACAGGTAGTATGCTATTCTGTGATTTATGAATTAGGTTATGGATTAAACTCTATACAGAGGGATCGATTTCGCTTTAGGTTGACGTAGGTTGAGTACCATAAAAAATTTAAAAGACTGATAAAAATGCTAACGGTTGAGACTATTTGCTGACCACTAATATCTCACCATTAAAAACCTCAGATGTTTAGAATTGAAATTTTTTCATTACAAAGAAAACTTATGGTTCGGAATCTATATTCCAATATAAATGCCGCATGAAATCTCCTATCATTCAAATGCTGAAGCCAAGGATAAAACCCGAACAGTATACATAGGACACATTTTTTTAATATTAATAAAGAAAAAAAAATACAAACTAATTATATTTTTCAAATTCAAACTTTATTTCAATCACAACAAATTCAATTTCAATAATATCAAATATGTATAAATTGATCTAGTTTTCGATATGAGTGATGCATTTAAAACAATTTGGATAAATGGTTTAATTCATAAATTAATTGAATATAATATGCAATATAATAATAATAATAATAATAAAATCTTTATTTCGCATCAATTCAAAAGTTTAACAATTACATAAATTTTTCCATTTTCATGATACTTATACAATACTAATTCAATTTAAAAAATAAAATTTAATAAAGTGATCCATTATAATACAAAATAAAAAATTACAATTAATTAATTAAAAAAATAGTTCAACTTTGAAGTAATGACAAAATAGATAGGGACATTCAATTGCCAAAAAGGACAAGAGACGAAGGTACCATTAGGTTAATAATATAAATATATTTTGTTGAATGGGGTTTTAACAAAATATTAAATGAAAAAATAGTTAAAAATAGAGAAGAAAAAAATATATACATATATAAATTTGAAAATGAAGCAATATCCATTTTATGAATTTAAAAAAATAAAGGAAAACATATACAGACTAGATCATAGGATTTATTACATTAAATATTGCAGTATGATCAAAAGTGAAAAGCCATGACTTAACTTGCTTTAAAAATTTAGATTCGACTGTTACATATCTACAACAATTAGGTAATTTATTAAATAACCGTGGCGCAGTAATACTATAAAATTGGCAATAGTGCATTTTATTAATTTTAGGAACAATAACAAAATTTCTGATATTAACACGTAAATTGTAGTTAACATCAACTCGAACAACGTTATTATTATTTTTTATAAATAATTTAAGAACATTACAACAATATAGGTGTCTTAGAGGAAGTATTCCTAAACTCTTAAATAAATTAAAACTTGGTGTTCTCCTATCAACTTTACACATAATACGAATTACATGTTTTTGTTTAACTATCAAAGGTTCAATTTTATTGAGATGTGTACCACCCCAGCAGCTTAATCCGTATTGTATCTTGGAATTAAATAAGCCATTATAGACTAGCTTTAAAATTGAAAGCGGACAATAAAGACTGAGGTGATAAAGTTGCCTCACTATTTTATTTAGATAACCTTTCAGGTATAAAGTATGATCTTTCCAATTGAGCCTGACATCTAATAAGATACCCAGATATTTATACTGATTAACACGTTCAATTTTAAAATATTCTTTATTACAATTAATAATTTCATTAAAACTATGCAAATTTCCATCATGTGAGTATAAATTACTCAGTTGATATTTTAAACAGCTCGGAGCGTGGTACGTAAAACTCAATTCTTCACAAACAACCCCAGAAAGATTAAAAAACATAAATTTAGTTTTGTCACTAATTACTAATTTGTGGGATGTGAACCACCTACGAAGAATTTCTAAATCATGATTAACATCAGTGTAAATATTAAAATAATTATTATTTGAATAGGATAGGATAGAGCGGTGTCATCTGCAAATGCTGAATTTTTTCCTTTGAAACTTTGAATAAATAAAGAATTAATAAAAATTAAAAACAATATTGGGCCTAAGACAGAACCTTGTGGAACACCAATATTTATAAATCAATTACCACTCAAATAATCATTAATTTTGACTCTTTGCCTACGATTTTCTAAATAAGATTTAAACCAATAATTAATCGATCCTCTAAACCCTGCATTTTCCAGTTTTTTTTAATAATATTTCATGATCAACCATATCAAGGCCTTTGTAATGTCAATAAATAATGCTGCAGGAATTTCAGATTCATTTATGGATTTATATAATTCACTACATAATTTTATTAGAGCATCTTCTGTAGATTTCCCACTCCTGAAACCAAACTGGAAATCACTAAAGAATTTATTTTTATTTAGGAATGATAACATTCTATTCTTCATACCTTTTTCAAATTTTTTAGAAAAAACCGATAAAAGAGCAATAGGCCTGTAATTATTTATAATTGTATTATCTCCTTTTTATATAAAGGTATAACTATAGCAGTTTTAAGAGATTCAGGAAAGATCCCTTTTTGAATACTAAGGTTAAAAATAAAACAAAGAACATCAATGATCTGAAGAGCAATATTTTTAAGAACAACACTAGTAATTTTATCACATGAAGAAACTGTTGAGGTTTTTAGTGACATTATAATTTTATAAATTTCAGAGGAGCTAAAATTTGCACAGTAAAAACTTTGAGAATGAGAAGAATCATGACGAATGGTGGTATCTGGTAAAATGTCGTTACTGCAATTAGTAAATCCTGTTAATGAACTCGAAATATTATAAAAATAATCATTAAATACATTAGCAACATCTGTGGGAGAAGAAGTAATTGTATTATTAATATTTAACTTAATATCTTGCTTAGGTACATTTCTATTTAAAATTTCATTAACAACTTCCCATTCTTTTTTAGAATTGCCTTTATTTTCCGATAATTTTTTACAAAAATAATCATCTTTACACTTAGGAATATCATTTTTCAACTCACTACATAATTTACTGTAGTAACTTTTGAGTCTTAAATTATTAGGATGTTTTTTAATACACATATAAAGTTTATTCCTTTTTTTTAATTTTCCTTAATAATGCTAAAGATATCCACGGTTTAAGTGATTTATTCTTATTATTATTTTGATTCAAAATTTGACTACAATCTAAAATATGAGTTTGCAACTTAGCAAGAAATAGATTAAAAGCAATTGGCGGATCATTAGAACTATAAACTTCTTCCCAGTGTTCAAAAGTTAAAGCATTTTTCAACTCAGAGTAATTAATTCGTCGAGATTCATAATTATTACATTGATTTTTTCTAGAAATATTGTGATCAAGTTGAATACTAATTAAACTATGATCTGTTATTTTTATATTATAAACTGCGGTCTTATAATTTACATTATTGTTCCTGTGTAACCTTAAAAATATGTGATCTAAGCAAGAACTTGAATTATGAGATTCACGTGTTGGCTGATCTATTAGCGAACTACAACCGAAAGAAGATAGTATTGAAAGAAAGTTATCAACATCAGTAGAATTAGACAAAAGATTAATATTAAAAGCACCTATTATAATTAAATTTTTACTTGCTAGATTTTCCATAAGTTTAGCAAACTCCTCCAAAAACACACTAACATTATACTTATGTAATCTATAAACGCCTACAAAACAGTATTGAATACCAGCAATTTCGCAATTTAAACTCATAACATCAGCACTATTTAGATTAAAAAATTTTATATCGCACTTTAAATTATTTCGATAAAAAACAGCAACTCCACCAGCAGCGTAAGAATTATTACAATTTGCCGCAAATGTGTAATTTGGAATACTAAAACAAGAAATTTCAAATTCGAAAATCCAAATTTCAGAAATAAATATAAGATCAGGCAAATGATCTAATGAAGCCAAATGTGATACAAATAAATCAAAGTTTTTTCTCAAACTGCGAATATTTTGATGAACAATTGAAAATCCTGAAGTTAATTCTTTGTTGGAATTGGAATGATCTATACAAAAACAATTACAAATATCAGAAATTGAAGAGGAAGAACTATTTACATTTCGTCGTCCCAGTTTTTAAGTGCCTCATATGCAAAAACTTGATTTTTTGGAATTTAGATAACAAGTTTAGATAGCGTTATTTTAATAGCTAAAGCTAGTTTGGTAAATCTTTTTTTTATTTTAACTAAATATTACTAACATGTTATAATAATAACAAAAAAACGTTTGTTTTTTGTATAAATTAATTAAAAAATTATGAATTCTGTACTATGAGGGACGATACGAAGAAAAATTCCGAGTTTGTATGGTATGAGGCACTGTTGTGAATTTTTATGAAGCACTTAATTACCATCTTTTTCTAGTATTTAAATGCCTCATGCTATACATAAATGTTTTATGAAGCACTTAAGTACCAACTATTTCTAGTATGTAAATGCCTCATGCTATACATAAATTTAAAAAAATTGTTTTTTTTTTTAATAAAATGAAACATCATGTAATTTGTTTTGTAATTCATAATTTATTAAAAATTATACTAAGAAATTATTGAGTTACTAATAATTTCATAATTTATTAAGTTACTATAATTCTGAAGTAAATTAAAATATTATTTTAGCATGAATTTAGGAAAATGTATATATAGGGCACTTAAATACTGTATTTATTCCATCGTATTCCATCGTAAGAGAAATTGTATGTATGGGGCACTATAATACGATAATCCATTTAATAGCATAATATATGCCTTGGGGCATTATTTTTCTAAAAATATAATGAAAGCATATGAGGCACTTAAATTCTTAATTTCTGTTTGAAAACAGCGTTTGAGGCAATTCGCCTACTCGTATCTTTTAATTGGAATAAGCTAGGACAAATCTGAAGGCAGCATTCGATAGATCTCCGTTTTTTAAGTAAAGCTATGGTCCTAAATCATTTTTGGCAAAAATGCATATGAGGCACTTAAATACTGGGACGACGATTTATAATATTAGAAGGATCCAAAGTATCAAAATTTGTAGATATCATTAAAAATAATAAAAATAATTAATATACAAAAAAACTAAATTTTTGAAAGATCCTCCAAACTATTAATTTTTAATATCGCCTTCCTTAATTCTGATCAGTATAGAAGAATTTCTAATCCAAACATATTTGTATTTATTTTCAGTTTTCATCAATTTAGCTTGCATCAATAACGATCTTGTATAATGAGTAAGACAATCATTAATATATATGCGTTTTTCGCCGTGATGTTCACCAAGTAAATTAGCATGTATTTTAATTTTATCTTTATACATTTTATTCATAATTTTTTGTTTGGATTGCATCGACGAAAATTTAACACACACAATATTGGAATTCTTATTGTTTTCACCATTCTCTCTATTTTTTTTTATATAGCAAGACTCAATCTCATTATCGCTAATTTTTTCACCAATACCATTACTAATTAGCTTAATAACATTTTCTTTTACCTTGAATTCATTTGTGTCCGGAAATGATTCTGGCATACCAACAATATCAATTGAGCACCGCATATTTTTCTACTCCAAGATATTTAGCTTTGATTCGAGAACATCAATTTTATTAGTGAGAATATCATTTTTCTCTTCCAAATTTTTTATTTTTGTTAGAGCATAGGAATTAATATTTTGCAATTTAATAATCTCACTATATAACATTTCGAGAGTAACTACTGGAAATTCTGTTGTTGTTGCTGAATTTGTTGACGATGAAAAGGGTGAGTCATTTGAAATAGCGTTAATAATAAGTGGACATTGAGCTGATAAAATTGATTTTCTCCTTAAATTAATACAGCTATTGCATTTATAGCCT
Organism: Rhamphomyia laevipes; assembly: GCA_963920725.1. Taxonomy (NCBI): domain Eukaryota; kingdom Metazoa; phylum Arthropoda; class Insecta; order Diptera; family Empididae; genus Rhamphomyia; species Rhamphomyia laevipes. The sequence continues at coordinate 49,523,964 of OY987255.1, read as the reverse complement.
TGTTCACTTTTATCAAAAAAATCAATTTCTCTCTTTTCTAAATTCGCGCACTTTCCATGATAGTACTCTTTACAAAACCATTTAATCAAAATCATAAAAAGTATGATTACGCAAAAGACATTTTATACTGAAGCAAGAATCCTGTAAAGAATTAAATATCAATAATGTGTTACAGCAAGGTACTGTTTGCTCACTTTTGCTATTTATATTATATATTAACGGCTTACTTGAAATACTAAATAATATGCAGACCAATGAAGATATAAAATACCTACTCCATCGCATTTGTTGATGACTTAACAATATACGTTACAGGTAAAACAATAGACAAAATTGAAAGTTCACTACAAGAAATGTTTAACATCGCTGAAGATTATATTAATTCTTGGAGATTAAGAATAAATTATGATAAAGGTGAGCTGATTTTATTTAGAAATATTTTAAGATACTGTCATCCCACTTTTCAAAAAAATTGGAAACAATTTCAAATGATGACAACATAATAACTACATCCAGTGCAGTTCGCTATTTTCCATAGCTCAAAAGTTATTCTATTCTACTTTCTACTCATTTAATACCTGGAGTTAAATTTTAGCTTATCAAACATTAAAAAGGCCAATTATAAAATATAAAGGGTCTCTCTTGCAATGTACCGAAAGCTGAATACAAATTATAAACATTTTATTTCTAACAAAAATATATGTATATGATGCAACTATAAAATTATAATTTTATTATTTAAATCATGCTATATTCCCAAAAAAAAAACTTTGATATCCGGTTTTGTTGCTACAGAATTTTTTTTATAAAAAATGAATATTTTCAAAATGAATTCAAAATACCAATTTTTTTTCATACCAACCGTTGGATCTACTGACAAAAAAAAATTTATTCAATCCAATAACAAAGAACAATGATAACAAGTATAATATGGCGATATCCATTAGAGATTTTAAATGAAAAATTAAAACAAGAAAAGGCTGTTGGTTAAATTAATATAATATAATAATAATAATAATTCTTTATTTTATTCTTTTTTTTATTCTTAAAAAAGTAGCAAAATTTTAATTCTAAATATTAAATCTCTAAAACCAAAAGTTTCAAAATGAGAGAAACAAAATTCAAATTTAAAAATATATTATATAATAAATAAAACAATAAAAAGACATTAAATTGAAAATTAGTGTTTTTCAAATTCGCGCCATTTAAAAGAAAAAAAACCCAGAATATCCTTGTAAATAATAACTAAAAATAAAAATTGTACTAGAGAATAAGATAATAGGTATACAATCTTCAGCCACAAAAGAGCTGGTGGCGCAAGTACCCTCAAATTAGTTATTTCATAATTAATATAAAAAATAAAGATTGATAACTCCGAATTGTGACATAAAGAAAAAAAAGAAAAATTAAACAAATAAAATCACAACAACATCAAAAAAAATTTGCGCCTTGCAATACAAAAAGATTCTACGAAAAAATATTGATCATTTTTTATTACTTTCCTTTTATTGAATTTACAATTCATGTTTTTCTCACCTGGGTATAGCTCCTAAACGGCTTTACCGATTTAACTCAAATTTTAGACTTAAGCTCGTGTTATTAACCACTCGGTACTTTAATAACTTTCATGGCCCTTCAAGGGGGCGGGGGGTTGGGCCTATTTTCTAAAAAGTCATATGGGGTATCAAATTAAAGATCTTGATGAGTACATATCGTTGGGTAGTGCTTCGGGCAACTAGTACCATGTGGGGTCCCCAAAAAATGGGACCAAAAATGAAGAAAAATCATGTGGGGTATCAACTTACAGGTCTGGAAGAGTAGATATCTTTGGGGCAAGTAATGGAAGTATTTGGGGCAACGCGGGTCATGTGGGGTCTGAAATTATTATTAATTTCCTTTTATTAAATTTACAATTCATATTTTCCTCACCTGGACATAGCTCCTAAACCGCTCAACCGATTGAACTCAAATTTGAAACTTAAGCTCCAGCGTTTACCCATTCGATCCCACATAATTTTCATGGCCCGGCGAGGGGGCGGGGGTTGGACCTATTTTCAAAAAGTCATGTGCGGTATCAAATTAAAGGTATTGATGAGTATTATCTCGTTCAGTAGTGTTTCGGGCAACGAGGGCCATGTGGGGTCTCAAAAAATGGGACCTATTTTCAAAGAAGTCATGTGAGGTATCAAATTAAAGGTCTTGATGAGTACATCTCGTTGGGTAATGTTTCGGGTAACGAGGGCCATGTGGGGCCCCAAACAATTGGGCCAAAATTAATAAACATCATTTGGGGTATCAAATTAAAGATTTGGACAAGTAATGGTAGCGTTTCGGGCAACAAGGGTCATATGGGGGCCTGATAAATTGGGCCAAAAATAATAAAAATCATGTGGGGTATGAAATTAAAGGTCTCAGTGAGTACATCTCGTTGGATAATGTTTCAGGTAATGAGGGCCAAACATAAAAAAACCATGTGGGGTATCAATTTAAGGGCCGGGCAGAGTATGTAGATATCTTTGGGGCATGTAATGGTAGTGTTTGGGGCAACGACAGCAATGTAGCTGTCTTTTTGCTCTTGCGACCGGTTAAAAAAAAACACTCGCTTTGCATCGGTTCTTCGTTATGGGTCGATAATTTTTTATAGTGTTTGGGTTATATATATAAATATAAATATGTATATATAAATCAAAAAAATCTAATTATAAGCCGTTTTCGTTCTTCTAGCTCATTAAATACAATACATGGAGATCGTAGACTGCACAAAACAACTTATTGCAAAAAAGGATCTTTTTATATCAACAAATTCTATTGCAAGTGAATTGGACTTAGAACTTTCCCACATGACCATCCAACGCCGAACTGTGGAGGGGGTCAACCAACATACAAAAGAATTAAAAAGCCATTTATTTCGAAAAAGAATCGACGGGCAATGTTAGGTTAGGTAAGGTTAAGAAGGATGCGTGAAGATATAAGTTCAACACGCATCACGAGAGATCTCGATGGATCCATTGTGGTCCCTATGCAAGGTTCAAAAGCTAAGCACCAATCCTATCAAAAATTCTACTTACCTTTATGAAGAGAATAGTTCTCCATAAAGATAGTGTTGAAAGAGACATCCAACCGCGCAGTACGTCACGTCCGAAGCATTGATATCTGACGCGCGCAAGTCTTTCACAATCACACACTAGATGTTCCAGTGTGGTAGTTTCATCCCCACAGCGGCATAAGCTGTCCATGGGAATTCCAAGGTGAGTACCGTGTTTACCGATCCAACAGTGACCAGTAAGGAGACCAATCAGTTTCCTACAGATATTTCTATCTGTGGATAGAACGATCTCGGATTTCTTCTTGGATAGGCGCGGCCAGCATAGTTTGGTTTGACGACACTGAGGATATTGGTCCCAAGTATCGTTGACAATATTGTACGCCGCCAAATCGATAGATAATTTTGCAGATTCAATTGGACAGCTAACTTGCGTGGAAATATGCTCGAGAGATATTTCAACGCCTTTCCGAGCAAGTGAATCAGCATTCTCATTTCCCTCAATGCCGTGGTGTCCTGGAACCCAGCATATTCTCACCCGATGCCTTTGTGCCAATTGATTGAGCAACCCTTGGCACTGTCGCACCAGTCTAGATTTCGTTAAATAGGATCCAACTGCTTTGATAGCAGCTTGGCTATCCACATATATAGATATTCTGTGGGCGTTCAGGTTCCTATCAAGCAGCTTTTGCGCCGCTTTCAGAATAGCTAAGATCTCAGCCTGAAAAATACTCGAATTATCGGGTAACCGGTATGATTCACCGAGATCTAGGTCAAGCGAGTATACACCCGCTCCCGTTCCTGCTTCCATTTTCGACCCATTCGTATAAACAGCCACCTCGGAGCTTGTCGTGACACTATTGCAGTCCCACTGTTCTCTCTGAGGTATTGCTATCTTATAGGACAGGTCAAAATTGAAAGCTGGAGTTACATAATCAGTAAGGTTGGGTAGCGTCAACGCCATGGTGTCGACTAGTATCCTACCGTGTCCCTTTCTAGATAATTTCCAAGAGAGTCTCTTAGTCTGAGGGCACTTTTAATTGCCATGGATTTAACATACAATTCTATCGGAAGTATATGGAGTATCATTTCTAGAGCTCTAGTGGCCATGGCTCCAGTGATTCCCATACAGACCATTCTTTGTATTTTCGCCATATGCGCGAGATTCGACTTAATTTCCAGGGCATGCCACCATACTAACGAACCATAAGTAAGAACAGGTCTTATTACGGACGTATACATCCAGTGGACAATTCTTGGAGTGAGTCCCCACGTTTTCCCTATCATTTTCTTACATGCGAAGTAAGCATTAGAGGCCTTCTTTGCTCTGTCCGCGATAGTATGTTTCCAGTTCAACTTGGGATCTAGAAACAGTCCCAGATATTTGGCACCTGCCGACAAGGGAAGAGATACACCATTTAGGCATGGATGCCTAAACAGTTTCGCCCTTTTCTTTGTGAAAAGCACAAGTTCTGTCTTTTGTGGATTAATGTTTAATCCACATTTCTTGGTCCATTTTCCTAGAGCCTTTAGTCCAGACTCTAAGATGTCGCTTAATGTATCTAGAAATTTTCCACACACAAAAATTGCTATATCGTCCGCGTATGCAACTACCTTTACGCCTAAGCCCGGCAGCGCCTGCAGAATTTCGTCAACAACCAGAAGCCAAAGAAGTGGGGATAAAACCCCACCCTGAGGAGTGCCTCTGGTGGTAGTTATTTTTATCTTCCCTGTTCCCAAGGACGAATTAACAGTTCTCGACCGAAGCATTGATGCAATCCATCTTATCACGAATGGATTAATATCCATTCTTGAAAGAGAGTTCTCGATTGCATCCATCCTCACATTATTTAAGGCACCCTCAATATCAAGGAACGCTGCCAAGGTGTATTCTTTAAGTAGGAGAGATTGTTCCACAGTGGAAACTACCTCGTGTAAGGCCGTTTCCACCGATTTTCCTTTAACATAAGCGTGCTGAGCACTCGAAAGATTTTTCTTTTCTAGAACTGTTCTAAGATGGTAATCTATTAGTCGTTCCATTGTTTTCAGCAAAAACGATGAAAGACTAATGGGTCTGTAGTCCTTAGGCGTGGTATGACTTGGCTTACCTGCCTTAGGAATAAAGGTAACTCTAACTTCTTGCCACAATTTCGGAATATGTCCCAAAATTAAGCAACTTTTAAAGATCCTCACTAGAGAAGGACCAATTAGTGGCATGGTCTTTTCCAAAATCACTTTTTCCAAAATCACGATCTGTGAAGGAAAATCATTTTCCAAGTTCAGAGTAGTCGCTTGTGGGTTATCGTTCCTAGTTTGCGTGATACTCCCTGGAAAATGAGTCTCTATCAGCAAATCAAGACTTTCTTGACTGCTTTCCGTCCAAGTTCCGTCATCTTTTTGAAGATATCCTGGCACTTCAGGATCCTTCGCTAAGATTTTCCGCAACCTAGAAGCTTCGTTCGTATTTTCAATATCCTCACAGAGACGTCTCCATGAGCTTCGTTTAGCGTGGCCAAGCGATGATTTAAATTGTTTTTGACTGAGACGATATTCGTCCCAGTCTGTTTCTGTATTAGTTCGTTTCGCTTTTTTAAAAAGCCGTCTTGCCTTCGTTCATAGAATCTCGAGGTCTTTGGACCACCACTTTGGTCCAACCTTCGCGGATTTATTTGAGACAGGGCAGGACGATTCGTACGCTTTCGTAAATATTTTCGTTAAACCTTCAACTTCCTCGTCAATATCTGACGCGTGACTTAATTCGCCTCTAACAGGGGTCTTAATTTCATCGCCAACTATTTTGACAAAGTTATTCCAGTTGGTTCTTTTAATGTTCCTAAAAAGGGTTCCTTGATGTAAGCTTAAGTTTACATCAAATAGGATTATTCTATGGTCAGAAAAAGATTCTAGATCCGAAACTAACCAATTTCTACCTTAAATTTGGCCGAGTCTGATATTAGAGTAATATCTAAGACTTCTCTCCTACTTCTAATGACAAAAGTAGGTTCGACACCTTTGTTACATATTAGTAGGTTAGTAGTGCATAGAAATCCAAATAAAGACTCACCCCTTGCATTTGTATCTGTGCTGGCCCATTGTGAGTGATGAGCATTAGCATCGCACCCTACAATTATATCCAGTTTAGCATCTTTAGCCATCCTAATCAGGTTTATGAACCCGACGGGCAATGTTAGTATTTGTAAAGACGCATATAAACTGGACTGTTGCCAAATGGAGAACAATGCTTTTTTCTGATGAATCAAAGTTCAACATGATGGGTTCCGATGGATTGAGATTAGTGCGCATACCAAAAGGACACTGCTTTGAAAGGCACCGTAAAGCACGGGGGAGGCAACGTAATGATCTAAAAATGTTTTTCTGGCCATGGACTCGGGCCATAAAATTATTGGCATAATGGTCAGTTTCATGTACAAAGATACTCTTATATATATATATATACATATATATATATTATACATATTATAGTAAATATATATAAAGAATATAAAAATTCTACAGTTTCTGACTAAAACTTAAAATATTTGACCGACTAAGGCCCAATTGTTGAATCGAATCATAACTATTTATGTTCAACTTAAATGTCTAAGTTGTGCTTACCGGTTTGCACCAACGTAAAAGTAGAACATAAATCTCGTTAAGTTCCACATAACTTAAGTGGAGGATGTAGTAGATAAGTAGATCGTAAGTAATTTATGATGAGCTTATAGGTTATGTTGAAGTTGAAGTGACATAGTAAATGTAAAAATTATTATTTTTCTGGCAATTTTGATTGAAGAATAAAAGGAAACAAAAAAAAAAAGTTTAAAAAAAATTAAAAAGCCAAAAAAATATTTTATTATTATGGAGTTCGAACTTCCGGATTTGTTAGAAGACGATGTAGAAATATTAGAATTATTAGAAGTAGGAATTCCTAGGAAGATATATAATCGAAATGAATACTTCGAAAATTTTGATGAACTTTCTTTTAACAAAAGATTCCGTCTTACAAAATCTTTAACTTTATAGATTAAATCTATAAATTAGGGCACCTATTCCTTTTTTATCTGCCACTGCCATATTTTAATATTTTACTATTGTATAATCTAACTTTTAATTTCAATATCCAATTTTAACACAATAATGACCAGAATTAAAACGAAAAAACTATTTTGAATTTTGAAATTTATGACATTAACCAAAAAAAATAAAATATTTTGATGATTTTAGGAATTGAAGTTGGCTGTGTTAGATGATTTTATGAATTGAAGTTGGCTGTGTTAGATGATTTTAGGAATTGAAGTTGGCTGTGTTAGATGATTTTAGGAATTGAAGTTGGCTGTGTTACATTTTTTTGTGTCTTTGCTAAAACTTTACTATCATAGACACAAATTTTATGGTGCAAAGGGAAATAACTTAACCTAATCTTAAATTGTATGTTCAACATAACTAAGATGTAGATTTATGATGCGATTCAGCAAATGGGCCTTAGTCGGTCAAATATTTTAAGTTTTAGTCAGAAACTGTAGAATTTTTATATTCTTTATATATATTTACTATAATATGTATAATATATATAGCACGGGGGAGGCTACGTAATGATCTAGGAATGTTTTTCTGGCCATGGACTCGGGCCATAAAATTATTGGCATAATGGTCAGTTTCATGTACAAAGATATTCTTATATAAGTTAACATGTAACATTTTTTCGTTCACACCGGCATCAAATTTTTCAGTAATTTTACACTATTTCCAACATAATTCAAAATTCCATAAATCATTCCCACGAAACAAAATTATTATCAATAAAATAATTCTCAGGAATTTTCTGCTGACGACGCGGCGTGTGCAGGTAGAATTATTATTAAACATAAGCTTTGTAATTAGTATTTAAGATTTTAGTAATTAGTTTTTAATTTGAATTCAATAAAAGCGGAACTATCCACTCGAAATAATAAATTGAGTTATTTTTTTATTTTAATTTCAACAATAAAAATTAACTGGCGCCCGAGCAGGGACCCTTGGTGATAAAGTGTTAAAAGTCCGATAAAAATAAAAATAAATTAATTATTTTAAAAAATACAGTGAATTAATTAAAATACTGTGAATTTATTAAATATTAAAAAAAACTATTAGAATCTCAATCTGTTGATTAATAAAACTAAAATTAAAAGTTAATAGTTTAAATATTTAAAGAACAAATAACTATAAAAACTATTAGTGTAATCTACCACTGATAATTTTAAAACAGTGTAAATTCATAGTTAAATTTCGGAACTTTTCACTTATCTGTGGCAAGTACGAGGGATAAAATCCTCCGAAATCTAAACAACAATAAATAAAGTTAGGAAAAGAGGCCCCGGAGTCACCTCATAAACCATTGAGAACAAAACGGAGTTGCTGGATAGGACATCAGATTAATCACATCGCAGTCAACAATATTCAACAATAGCAGCCTAACTTGTTGCGAAAGAAAGACCATAACAAGCGGTTAATTGATCCACTTTAAAGATTCATTGATATGTTTATCATACATTTGCTGATTTTAATGTAAGTCACCTCATAAACAATAATTTATATAAAAAAAACTAAGTTTCAAAGAAATCAAATAAAATAATATAAATTTATAATTTTTTTTTGTTGTTATAAAAATTCTTTAGAAAGATTTTTATGAAAATTAAATATTTAATAAAAAAATTAAGTTGATATTAAAATAAAATTTTAATAAAGTGTAAAGAAATTTTAAAATTGAATTACAATAAAAGAAAGTAAATTTACGTAAAATTTTTATGAAAATTAAATAATTACTTAATAGAGAAATTAAAATTGATATTGAAGTTGATTAATAAATAAATGATTTGAACTAAAATTAATTATAAATAAATTAAAAAATCGATATAAAATAAATTTATAAAATAAATCATTAATCAAAGTAAATCGTTAAAAGCTTTTAAAAGGCGCCGTCACGTAGAGTGATCATACTATTTATGTATAGATGACGCGGCACTACTCTAGTAAATATAGATTCGGTATCGATTACTTTAGATCAATTTCCCCTTTTTTGTATCCAAAATTGAATCCGAAGTTAATCAGCCCTTCGGATGAAAATTATTTCTGATTGGAAGAAAAATATAATTTTATTGAAACTTTCGGATGGGGTGATTGCTTCGGGTTGAATTTCGGAGACAACAAAGGGATTGATATGGGGTGATCGATATCGATCGATGTTGCTAGGTGTAGTGGACGACGGAGATTAGCATGTAATTAGACGTAGAGAATACCGACGGTATTCCAAAATTAGTTTTATTTTAATATTAGTATGTAGTTAGTTTTAAAAATTAAATAAAAAATTAATATGTACGTGTATAGCAAATAATTAAAAATTAAAAATAGTATTAAATAATGATAGTAGTGAATGTTAAAAATAAAATAAATAAAAATAAACTAATAATGATAATTATTTATATTAATTTCTTGGAGTGAGTCCCCACGTTTTCCCTATCATTTTCTTACATGCGAAGTAAGCATTAGAGGCCTTCTTTGCTCTGTCCGCGATAGTATGTTTCCAGTTCAACTTGGGATCTAGAAACAGTCCCAGATATTTGGCACCTGCCGACAAGGGAAGAGATACACCATTTAGGCATGGATGCCTAAACAGTTTCGCCCTTTTCTTTGTGAAAAGCACAAGTTCTGTCTTTTGTGGATTAATGTTTAATCCACATTTCTTGGTCCATTTTCCTAGAGCCTTTAGTCCAGACTCTAAGATGTCGCTTAATGTATCTAGAAATTTTCCACACACAAAAATTGCTATATCGTCCGCGTATGCAACTACCTTTACGCCTAAGCCCGGCAGCGCCTGCAGAATTTCGTCAACAACCAGAAGCCAAAGAAGTGGGGATAAAACCCCACCCTGAGGAGTGCCTCTGGTGGTAGTTATTTTTATCTTCCCTGTTCCCAAGGACGAATTAACAGTTCTCGACCGAAGCATTGATGCAATCCATCTTATCACGAATGGATTAATATCCATTCTTGAAAGAGAGTTCTCGATTGCATCCATCCTCACATTATTTAAGGCACCCTCAATATCAAGGAACGCTGCCAAGGTGTATTCTTTAAGTAGGAGAGATTGTTCCACAGTGGAAACTACCTCGTGTAAGGCCGTTTCCACCGATTTTCCTTTAACATAAGCGTGCTGAGCACTCGAAAGATTTTTCTTTTCTAGAACTGTTCTAAGATGGTAATCTATTAGTCGTTCCATTGTTTTCAGCAAAAACGATGAAAGACTAATGGGTCTGTAGTCCTTAGGCGTGGTATGACTTGGCTTACCTGCCTTAGGAATAAAGGTAACTCTAACTTCTTGCCACAATTTCGGAATATGTCCCAAAATTAAGCAACTTTTAAAGATCCTCACTAGAGAAGGACCAATTAGTGGCATGGTCTTTTGTAGCATGATTGGCACCACACCATCAGGCCCCGGTGACTTATAGGGGGAGAACGACATAATAGCGTGCTTTACTTTTTCCAAAATCACGATCTGTGAAGGAAAATCATTTTCCAAGTTCAGAGTAGTCGCTTGTGGGTTATCGTTCCTAGTTTGCGTGATACTCCCTGGAAAATGAGTCTCTATCAGCAAATCAAGACTTTCTTGACTGCTTTCCGTCCAAGTTCCGTCATCTTTTTGAAGATATCCTGGCACTTCAGGATCCTTCGCTAAGATTTTCCGCAACCTAGAAGCTTCGTTCGTATTTTCAATATCCTCACAGAGACGTCTCCATGAGCTTCGTTTAGCGTGGCCAAGCGATGATTTAAATTGTTTTTGACTGAGACGATATTCGTCCCAGTCTGTTTCTGTATTAGTTCGTTTCGCTTTTTTAAAAAGCCGTCTTGCCTTCGTTCATAGAATCTCGAGGTCTTTGGACCACCACTTTGGTCCAACCTTCGCGGATTTATTTGAGACAGGGCAGGACGATTCGTACGCTTTCGTAAATATTTTCGTTAAACCTTCAACTTCCTCGTCAATATCTGACGCGTGACTTAATTCGCCTCTAACAGGGGTCTTAATTTCATCGCCAACTATTTTGACAAAGTTATTCCAGTTGGTTCTTTTAATGTTCCTAAAAAGGGTTCCTTGATGTAAGCTTAAGTTTACATCAAATAGGATTATTCTATGGTCAGAAAAAGATTCTAGATCCGAAACTAACCAATTTCTACCTTAAATTTGGCCGAGTCTGATATTAGAGTAATATCTAAGACTTCTCTCCTACTTCTAATGACAAAAGTAGGTTCGACACCTTTGTTACATATTAGTAGGTTAGTAGTGCATAGAAATCCAAATAAAGACTCACCCCTTGCATTTGTATCTGTGCTGGCCCATTGTGAGTGATGAGCATTAGCATCGCACCCTACAATTATATCCAGTTTAGCATCTTTAGCCATCCTAATCAGGTTTATGAACCCGACGGGCAATGTTAGTATTTGTAAAGACGCATATAAACTGGACTGTTGCCAAATGGAGAACAATGCTTTTTTCTGATGAATCAAAGTTCAACATGATGGGTTCCGATGGATTGAGATTAGTGCGCATACCAAAAGGACACTGCTTTGAAAGGCACCGTAAAGCACGGGGGAGGCAACGTAATGATCTAAAAATGTTTTTCTGGCCATGGACTCGGGCCATAAAATTATTGGCATAATGGTCAGTTTCATGTACAAAGATACTCTTATATATATATATATACATATATATATATTATACATATTATAGTAAATATATATAAAGAATATAAAAATTCTACAGTTTCTGACTAAAACTTAAAATATTTGACCGACTAAGGCCCAATTGTTGAATCGAATCATAACTATTTATGTTCAACTTAAATGTCTAAGTTGTGCTTACCGGTTTGCACCAACGTAAAAGTAGAACATAAATCTCGTTAAGTTCCACATAACTTAAGTGGAGGATGTAGTAGATAAGTAGATCGTAAGTAATTTATGATGAGCTTATAGGTTATGTTGAAGTTGAAGTGACATAGTAAATGTAAAAATTATTATTTTTCTGGCAATTTTGATTGAAGAATAAAAGGAAACAAAAAAAAAAAGTTTAAAAAAAATTAAAAAGCCAAAAAAATATTTTATTATTATGGAGTTCGAACTTCCGGATTTGTTAGAAGACGATGTAGAAATATTAGAATTATTAGAAGTAGGAATTCCTAGGAAGATATATAATCGAAATGAATACTTCGAAAATTTTGATGAACTTTCTTTTAACAAAAGATTCCGTCTTACAAAATCTTTAACTTTATAGATTAAATCTATAAATTAGGGCACCTATTCCTTTTTTATCTGCCACTGCCATATTTTAATATTTTACTATTGTATAATCTAACTTTTAATTTCAATATCCAATTTTAACACAATAATGACCAGAATTAAAACGAAAAAACTATTTTGAATTTTGAAATTTATGACATTAACCAAAAAAAATAAAATATTTTGATGATTTTAGGAATTGAAGTTGGCTGTGTTAGATGATTTTATGAATTGAAGTTGGCTGTGTTAGATGATTTTAGGAATTGAAGTTGGCTGTGTTAGATGATTTTAGGAATTGAAGTTGGCTGTGTTACATTTTTTTGTGTCTTTGCTAAAACTTTACTATCATAGACACAAATTTTATGGTGCAAAGGGAAATAACTTAACCTAATCTTAAATTGTATGTTCAACATAACTAAGATGTAGATTTATGATGCGATTCAGCAAATGGGCCTTAGTCGGTCAAATATTTTAAGTTTTAGTCAGAAACTGTAGAATTTTTATATTCTTTATATATATTTACTATAATATGTATAATATATATAGCACGGGGGAGGCTACGTAATGATCTAGGAATGTTTTTCTGGCCATGGACTCGGGCCATAAAATTATTGGCATAATGGTCAGTTTCATGTACAAAGATATTCTTATATAAGTTAACATGTAACATTTTTTCGTTCACACCGGCATCAAATTTTTCAGTAATTTTACACTATTTCCAACATAATTCAAAATTCCATAAATCATTCCCACGAAACAAAATTATTATCAATAAAATAATTCTCAGGAATTTTCTGCTGACGACGCGGCGTGTGCAGGTAGAATTATTATTAAACATAAGCTTTGTAATTAGTATTTAAGATTTTAGTAATTAGTTTTTAATTTGAATTCAATAAAAGCGGAACTATCCACTCGAAATAATAAATTGAGTTATTTTTTTATTTTAATTTCAACAATAAAAATTAACTGGCGCCCGAGCAGGGACCCTTGGTGATAAAGTGTTAAAAGTCCGATAAAAATAAAAATAAATTAATTATTTTAAAAAATACAGTGAATTAATTAAAATACTGTGAATTTATTAAATATTAAAAAAAACTATTAGAATCTCAATCTGTTGATTAATAAAACTAAAATTAAAAGTTAATAGTTTAAATATTTAAAGAACAAATAACTATAAAAACTATTAGTGTAATCTACCACTGATAATTTTAAAACAGTGTAAATTCATAGTTAAATTTCGGAACTTTTCACTTATCTGTGGCAAGTACGAGGGATAAAATCCTCCGAAATCTAAACAACAATAAATAAAGTTAGGAAAAGAGGCCCCGGAGTCACCTCATAAACCATTGAGAACAAAACGGAGTTGCTGGATAGGACATCAGATTAATCACATCGCAGTCAACAATATTCAACAATAGCAGCCTAACTTGTTGCGAAAGAAAGACCATAACAAGCGGTTAATTGATCCACTTTAAAGATTCATTGATATGTTTATCATACATTTGCTGATTTTAATGTAAGTCACCTCATAAACAATAATTTATATAAAAAAAACTAAGTTTCAAAGAAATCAAATAAAATAATATAAATTTATAATTTTTTTTTTTTGTTATAAAAATTCTTTAGAAAGATTTTTATGAAAATTAAATATTTAATAAAAAAATTAAGTTGATATTAAAATAAAATTTTAATAAAGTGTAAAGAAATTTTAAAATTGAATTACAATAAAAGAAAGTAAATTTACGTAAAATTTTTATGAAAATTAAATAATTACTTAATAGAGAAATTAAAATTGATATTGAAGTTGATTAATAAATAAATGATTTGAACTAAAATTAATTATAAATAAATTAAAAAATCGATATAAAATAAATTTATAAAATAAATCATTAATCAAAGTAAATCGTTAAAAGCTTTTAAAAGGCGCCGTCACGTAGAGTGATCATACTATTTATGTATAGATGACGCGGCACTACTCTAGTAAATATAGATTCGGTATCGATTACTTTAGATCAATTTCCCCTTTTTTGTATCCAAAATTGAATCCGAAGTTAATCAGCCCTTCGGATGAAAATTATTTCTGATTGGAAGAAAAATATAATTTTATTGAAACTTTCGGATGGGGTGATTGCTTCGGGTTGAATTTCGGAGACAACAAAGGGATTGATATGGGGTGATCGATATCGATCGATGTTGCTAGGTGTAGTGGACGACGGAGATTAGCATGTAATTAGACGTAGAGAATACCGACGGTATTCCAAAATTAGTTTTATTTTAATATTAGTATGTAGTTAGTTTTAAAAATTAAATAAAAAATTAATATGTACGTGTATAGCAAATAATTAAAAATTAAAAATAGTATTAAATAATGATAGTAGTGAATGTTAAAAATAAAATAAATAAAAATAAACTAATAATGATAATTATTTATATTAATTTCAATATAAAAGAGATTACAGTGGATATTAAATTAAATAATTAATTGAATTATTAAATAAAATGTTGTAAAATAAAATTAAAACTATATCACAAAAATATGTATTTATAGTTATAAATAATATACTAAACATATTATTATAGTTACGTTACAAGTTACCACAAATAATAAATAAAACATCAATAAGATCTTAATTAGTGCTGAAAATAATAAGAAACATTAATTTTAATATGTGCAAGGCACATATTTATTAAAATCAACAATGAGTTGCTGATCCAGTGGAACAACATCGGAAAGGTCATTCAAAGACACCTTCAACATCAATTTATATATATATATATATATATATATATATATATATTTTTGGTTGGTGATAAAATTAGTTTTTTTTTGTTAATGGTAAAGTAGTTTGTTTTTAAATTTTGATATTTTTTTTTTGTATTATAGTGTAAAATTAGTTTTTTTTATTAAAGTAGTTTAAATTTTAAAGATTTTTTTTTGTATTTAAAAGTAAATTTGGAAATTTTAGATATGTATAATATAAATAAATAAATTAATTAAATAAAATAGTGGGTATTCGTCGGCCGCTGAAGCTTCAGGAGCTGAACTGGATTAAGCCCAGGTAATTGAATATAAATAAATAATTTTTTTATATCTAAATTAATAATTAAAAAGTAGAGTAGTTTTAAAATATTTTTTTTTGTATTGATTTTTTTTTTTATTAATGATTATAAGTAGAGTAGTATATTTTCTTTTTATTTAATTGTTTTATAAATATGGAATAGTTTAGAAAAACCATGTGATTGAACGTCCTGGATATTTAACCCTCACCATTCCTTTTCCCCATCCTTTCCTTTTCTAGGTGATGTTTACCCAATGTAAGGATTATTCTTGAACGGAAAAATTTGGCCCTGGATATTGTTCAGCCCACACCCAACCGCGTAACTAGGCCTGGCTGAGAAGGAGGACGTGAGCAATATCCTAAATCTGTTTTGTTGTTTGAAAATTTTTCCTCCCTGACAGAATTTTATGGCGTGGAAAAGGGACCGTGGCCTGGTCATTTTTTTTTCCAACAGTTCGAGCATCATCTCATGAGGAAACTCATCAGACCACTTTTCTGCGTTACACGTTTAACAAATATTAAAAGAAAGTGTTTTTGTATAACTGAAATTTTATTTTCGTTAAAGAAGATTATTTCAGAAAAAAAAAAAATTAATCAAGTGTAGTTCGAAGAGAACATTACAATCTTTTTTAAATAAAAATTAAAAAGAAACAATTACTTTCTAAAGTTAAACTACCTTTATCGTGAAAAAAAATTACAATTAAAATCTGATAACAATAACAGTTTTTTTACAAAAATATACTACTCTCTATTTACAACAAATAGAATAGTATTAAAAATCAAATTAAAAGAAGTGAATCAAAATTATTATCATCGAAGCTGATCATCAAGAAATTATCATCATCACAGCTGATCATCAAGAAGTTATTATCATCAAAGCTGATCATCATCACCATTGCAGAGCTCGAAATAGAAAAAAAAACCTACAGGATCAAAGCAAGTAGTTTTTATAGAATTGTATAGTTTTTTTGTTTTTGAATATTAAATCTAGAAATAAGTAGTTGCAAAAATCGAAGTTATTAATTAATTTAATCAAAAAATAAATATTAAATCTTAAAATTAAATACGCAGTTATTATTCCTGATAGTAGTGTTTTAAAATAAAAATAAAATGAATCAGCAAACTTTGAATGTTATGGAATTTTTAACTAAAAATATTAGTTATATTACTCCTTTTAGTGGAGACAAATATAGTTTAGCAGGTTTTTTATCTAGAGTTGATACACTTATACCTACTATAGAAACCTTTGAGGAACAATACAAAGTAGTTGTCCTAGGTTATATTCATGATAAAATTGTAGGTAAAGCAAAACAAAATTTATTTAAAACTAGACCAATAACAACATGGTCCCAACTCAAACAACCCCTAATACGCAACCACGGCGAACGAACTCCTATAGTGGATATTATTGACGAATTAACTTTATGTAGATGTGAAACCACTATTGAAAATTTTTATAACAAAATTACATTAATACTTTGTAAATTAAATAATGCTTATATGCTGAACGGCGAAGGCACATCGGTTCAGATTGACCACAATCAAAGAATGGTGCTGAAACATTTCACCTTAAATTTGCCTTATTTAGCTAAAAACCTTATCGGTTGTCAAAACCCAGAAACTTTGGACGATGCTTTTGACCTTTTTAATTAAATTTGGATACTTATCATTTTCAAATAAAAGTCATCCAAATAGAAATAATAATTCCAATAATTTTAGGAATCCCCAAAATAATAATAATAGGCAAAGAACCTATAATAATAATAATAGTACTAACACTAACACAACCGATCCAAATCGATTAAACCATAATGAAGAAAACCATAGCGGGAACTATCGTAGAAATAATTATAACAATAATTATAATCGTAATAACAATAATAATAATAATAATAATAGAGATAATAGACATAATAATAATAGGGACAATAACTATAATCGTAATAACAATTATAATAATAATAATAATAGACATAATAATAGGGACAATAGACACAACAATGAGGCCGATCGTAGCGTACGATCGCGTCGCTCGAATAATAGTAATTTGTCAAACTTTCAAAATA
Source organism: Rhamphomyia laevipes (assembly GCA_963920725.1). Classification (NCBI taxonomy): domain Eukaryota; kingdom Metazoa; phylum Arthropoda; class Insecta; order Diptera; family Empididae; genus Rhamphomyia; species Rhamphomyia laevipes. The sequence goes on along the minus strand of OY987255.1, from coordinate 49,506,493 downwards.
ATAATGCTGAAGAACCAAGGATATTTCCATGAATATTGGTCAATATCGTAATGACGATCCTCAAAATTCGTAATTTAAGGTTCATAATAGATAGTGGTGCTGAAACAAGCATTATAAATCCAAAACTTTGTAGTTCAAAGTGGAAAATACCACTAAAAAATAAATCTATTAAAGTTCTAAATCGGGTAATTCAAACTAATGCTCGTTATAGTTTCCCAATTTTTAAAGAATTTAATGAACCGGACGATTATTTTATTGAATTCGAAGAATACGAATTTCACAATTATTTTGATGGCATCATCGGAAACAATATTCTTGATTATTTTAGATGCCGTAATTAATTATAAAAATCGTATATTAGAAACGCGTAATGCAAAAATATCATTTTACTTAAACGCGGAAGAAGAAATATATGCCAATAAAAGATATTGTGACGAATCTATCAATATTTTTAGTTGTGAAAATTATGCTTCTAATAATAGTTTATTTGAAAACATTTCTAAAACTGTACATAGTAATGAAGCAAAAAAATTAGAAATACTTTTAAAGTCGTATAAAGATTTATTTTTCAATGAGGGAGATAACCTATCATTTACTAATGAGATAAAACATGAAATAAATACAAAAAATAATATTCCCGTGTACAGTAAACTTTATCGATACCCCAAGGTCCACAGAAAAGAAGTTGATAAGCAGATTAAAGAAATGTTAGATCAAAAAATAATAAGACCAAGCAACAGTCCGTATAATTCACCCATATGGGTCGTCCCAAAAAAATCAAATAACTCTAATGTACAAAAATAAATAAATAAAAAAAACATTTTTTAAAAATACTTTCCTTTATAAATAGTAATATGCGACTAAAAACTAATAAATAATACTAAAATTATATAATCTTTCATTCTTGTATCTAGAGTTTCAGTAATGGTCAATTGTAGTAGGGTTAACTTCAAACGTACTAGATTAGAGATTCAGTAAAGGTAAAGTATAGTAAAAGAGAAGTAGAGAAGTAGAACCTGAAACATTACCCAACGAGATGTACTCATCGAGACCTTTACTTTCATACCCCACATGATTTTTTTGGGCCCCATTTTCCAGGCCCCAAATGGTTCTTGTTGCCCCAAATACTACAATTATTTGCCCCAAAAATATCTGTTCTTCCAGACCTTTAATGTGATGCCTATGATTTTTTTCCATTTTTGACCCCATTTTTTGGGGGCCTACTTAGTCCTAGTTACCCGAAACATTACCCAACGTGATGTACTCATCAATACCTTTAATTTGATACCCCACATGACTTCTTTAAAAATAGGCCCCATTTTTTGGGGACCCCACATGGTCCTAGTTACCCGAAACACCACCCATCGAGATGTATTCCTCAAGACCTTTAATTTGATACCCCACATGACTTTTTTGAAAATAGGCACCTTCACACGCCCCATTGCCAGGTCATGAAAATTATGTGGCACCGACTGGGTAAACGCTGGAGCTTAAGTTCCAAATTTGCGTTAAATCGGTTAAGCCGTTTAGGAGCTATGCCCAGGTGAAGAAAATATGAATTGTAAATTTAATAAAAGGAATTAATAATAATTTCAGGCCCCACATGACCCGCGTTGCCCCCAAACACTTCCTTTACTGACCCCAAAGATATCTACTCTTCCAGACCTTTAATTTGATACCTTTCATGATTTTTTTTCATTTTGGGCCCCATTTTTGGGGGGCCCCACTAGGTCCTAGTTGCCCGAAACACTACCCAACGAGATGTACTCATCAAGACCTTTAATTTGATACCCCACATGACTTTTTAGAAAATAGGCCCAACCCCCCGCCCCCTCGAAGGGCCATAAAAGTTATTAAAGTACCGAGTGATTACTAACATGAGCTTAAGTTTCAAATTTTAGTTAAATCGGTAAAGCCGTTTAGAAGCTATGCCCAGGTGAGGAAAACATGAATTGTGAATTCAATAAAAGGAAAGTAAAATGGCGTTTAGTTATAGATTACAGGAAACTAAATGAAACAACGATTGATGATAAGTTTCCAATGCCCAACATTGAAAGTCTTTTTGATAAGCTAGGAAAATGTAATTATTTTAGTACACTTGATTTAGCCAAAGGGTTTCATCAAATTGAAGTGAAACCAAAAGACCAAGCTAAAACAGCATTCTCAACGGCCAACGGTCATTTTGAATTTTTAAGAATGCCTTTTGGGTTGAAAAATTCACCCTCGACATTCCAACGCCTAATGAATAATGTTCTAAAAGATTTTATAAATAAAATTTGTGTAGTGTATCTCGACGACATATTAATTTTTTCTACTAGTTTCGAAGAACACTTACAATTACAATCTGTAAAGAAAATATTGCAAAGACTGAGAGAAGCTAATTTAAAGTTACAAATCGATAAATGTCATTTTGCTAGCCAGTCTACAAAATATTTAGGACATGTAGTAACTAGTAACGGTATAAAACCGGATGACGCGAAAGTAAAGGCAATTCAAAATATGTCATTGCCTAAGACTATTAAATCTATACGTCAATTCCTTGGTATTACGGGATTTTATCGTAAATTTATAAAGGATTACGCAAAAATTGCATATCCAATAGTGAAAAATTTGAAAAAATATATAAATTAAATGTAAATGACACAGAATATCAGAACTCATTTACCAAATTAAAAACGCTTCTCATTAGTGACCCTGTATTAAAACCACCCGATTTTGATAAACATTTCACTCTGACTACTGATGCTTCAAATATAGCCATAGGAGCAGTTTTAAGTCAATGTAACCATCGTATTTGTTATGCTTCGCGTACTCTAAATGATCACGAGCAAAAATATTCCACAATAGAAAGAGAACTTTTGGCTATTGTGTGGGCTGTAAAATATTTTAGAATGTATTTATATGACCGATTATTTACAATTTGTACTGATCATAAGCCATTGGTATGGCTGAGCAACATAAAGGAACCAAATATGAAGCTTCAAAGGTGGAAAATACAATTAAATGAGTATAATTTCAAAATAACCTATTTAAATGGAAAAGAAAATAATGTTGCTGACGGACTAAGTAGGTACGTTGACTACGAAAATGAGAATTATTCACTCAATATTTTATTCGATAATTATTCTAACAATGAAGTTGGATCTACTGATGCCACAGTCCATAGTGCAGCTGAAGACGAAACCGATTACATTTATATCACGGAAAAACCCGTTAATTTATACAAAAATCAAATTTATTTAGAAAAAGGCACGAAAGAAAGGTCTTTTATCAAGATAGTAAATAAAAAAATTCAAAATGTTGTTACTATCGACGAAAATAGCAATTTGTTAGAAGTTATGAAAAATATGTTTAAAGATAAAGGTATTATGTGTATTCACTGTACTGATAACCAACTTTACGTTGAATTTCAAAACTTATATGTCAAATATTTTGCTAACAATAAAAATTTAAAACTGCTTAAGTCAAATATTAGACTAATCGACATTTCAGATAAAGAGAAAATTCTCTCTATAATTAAAGAAGAACATTTATGTAAAAACCACCGTGGTATTAATGAAACTTTTAATGAAATTAAACAAAAATTTTACTACCCAAATTTATTAGAAATTATAACAAAATTTATTAATAACTGTGAAGTCTGTTTACTAGCTAAACATGATCGACACCCAGTTAAAATTCCATACAAGGTAACAGAAAGTCCATGCAATTTTAATGAAATTGTTCATGTTGATATCTGGTTTCCTTATCCTAAAATTATGTATCTAACTACCATAGACAAGTTCAGTAAGTATGCTACAATTCACGAGCTAAGTGATAGAACGTGGATTTTAAAACTGAAAGCATTAAAAGAACGAATTAAATTTCTTGGAAAAATGAAAAAACTCGTATACGATAATGAACGGTGCATTTTACACAACTCTGTTGCACTTTTCTTAAAGGAAAATCAAATAGAAACACATGTTATAACCGCAGGTAACAAGACCGGAAATACAGATATCGAGAGACTTCATGGCACCTTAAATGAACACCTTCGTATATTAGAAGTAGAAAAGTCCACGGAAACGTTAGATGATAAGATACATAAAATCATAACAATCTATAATAACACTATACACTCGACAACTAAACTTAGGCCTTTAGACTTTATTCAAAAAAACTTAAACCGTAGTGATATAGAAAATTTAGCAACAGAATTCGAAAAAAATAAATGTAGTAAAATTAGACAACTAAATGAATCTCGCGATAAAACATATGAATTACATGAAAACGTCGTAGTAAATAGGAAAGTACAAAAAATTAAACCTAAGTACAAAAAATTAAATAAAATTAAAAAAGATGGTAATTATATAATCGATGACAGTGATAACCGGAAAATTAGATATAACCCAAATCAACAAAAACGAAAGCTTAAATACCAAATTTCAATATTCGCTTCTCTTATTTTCAGATGCTTCTCCTGATATTTTATTTATACTTCATTCCAAATGTTTTGGCACAAACAATTGAAATAACAAACGTTAATAACGAAAACGGTTTTTCGTTACTCAAACTCAGCGAAAATTTATTTGTAGATTCCTATACGAAAATCCTTCACATCATTGATGTAAAGCAGTACGATGAGATTATAAAGGCTATTGAAACGAATATAGAATCATTGATGCTGGGCACGGAATCTGATGAGTATGTTATTAAATAGGTAGTTACTACTAACAAAACATAATTTAAATACTATAGTTCCACATATACTTAGGAAAAAGAGAAATCGAAGAGGGTTAATTGGTACCGTGTCATAAGGCCATATGTCATAACGCCATAATGGCTTTATGACTCACTTAAGTGAGTCATAAAGCCATATTCGCCATTTTTAGCAATATGGCTTTAAGACTCACTCGAAAGAGTCATATAGCCATCTATGGTATGAGTCTTAAAGCCATATGGCGTTATGACCCATTCGAGTGAGTCTTAAAGCCATATTGGTAAAAATTGCGAATATGGCTTTAAGACTCACTCAAGTGAGTCATAAAGCCATTATGGCGTTATGACAGGGTACCGTTTATATAATCTCTGCAGATCATGTAAATGTGATGATTTCTGTTAATATTTAGTATAGTGTAAATAATAAAAACGTAAAAGGAATAAAAAAGTAGAAAATGCTTTGCCCTTTTCCAAAAATCTGCAAAAAAAAATTATATTATATGTACCTAACTTGCTTACGGAAGTATTCGGAAAAGGGCGGCATATAATTTTCACTTTCTTTTGATCGTCGGGCAGATTTTTAGGCGTATATGTCATAACGCCATAATGGCTTTATGACTCACTTGAGTGAGTCTTAAACCCATATTCGCCATTTTTACCAATATGGCTTTAAGACTCACTCGAAAGAGTCATAAAGCCATCTATGGTATGAGTCTTAAAGCCATATGGCGTTATGACCAATTTGAGTGAGTCTTAAAGCCATATTGGTAAAAATTGCGAATATGGCTTTAAGACTCACTCAAGTGAGTCATAAAGCCATTATGGCGTTATGACATATGGCCTTATGACACGGCACCGGTTAATTAATATTTTAGGAAGCGGCTTGAAATTTTTAACTGGTAACATGGATAATGACGATGCCAATGAAATTTTTGAGCACTTACGAAATTTAGATCAGAATTCAATACAAATGACAGACCAAATTAATAAGCAGGTCATAATAAATAACAATTTAATCAAAAATTTAGACGAAGTAGTAAATCATGTAAATAATCAACAATCACAATTAAACAGTTTTCTTGAAAAAGTATCTAACGATACAAACGATATTCGAATATTAGTAGACAAATCAAAATTTATATTACAAATTTATGCAGACATTAACTTAATAAATAGACAATTAGAAAAAATGACCGATATTGTACTTATGAGCAGACTTAATGTTCTCCCAAATTATGTCCTAACAGACGTAGAAATAGACCATTATACCATTCATTCGCAATAGTGTATTAATAAAAACCAATCTTCTTATTTTTGTAGTAAGCATTCCAAAATTTACTAGCGAAACATATTACAATGGTTTAATTATCCCACTTCCTAATGAACAACAAGAAGAGCTAGATCATGATGTAGAAAAAGTACTAATTAGAGGTAATAATTTGTATTTAAATAATAAAGAAATTCTTTTAAAGAAAGATCTAGAGCTCCATCCAAATGATTGTATTCGCAATGTATTTAGAAAAACTAATATTTGCAAGTTGAAATTTAATAACATTACTTCCATAGAAGAAATTTATGCTGATCTTATTATTACAAAAAATATACCTATTACGACAATAATTCAAAATTGTGTAGAACATAAATATACTATGAAGAATAGCAGCATTATTAAATTCAGTATTTGTAAAGTAAAAATAAATGATTTAATTTTTGAAAATAAAATAGAAAAGGTAACAATTAGTAATATAATCCCAATTATTCATGTAAATTTTACAAAATTAATCAATAATCTTACATTGGAAAAATTAAGTATAGAAAATGTTCAAAATAATAAAATACGTTGAATTTAAAAATAATGTCATAAACTATACATCTTTTGTATAGGGACTTATGGGACACTTAAGTGTCTTAATACTGAAAAATTTCATAATTTAAAGCCATGTCATAAGTCCACAAAATATAAGTTCCCCAAAAAATCAAAACATTTGATATTCGTAATAAAAAATTCGAAAATTCAAAATTTATTAAAATAAACAAAAACAAATCCAATTCTTATATTATAACAAACAAAAAACAATTAAATTGCAAATTTATGCAAAGACGACATATTTATTTTGAATAATTGTTGTTACGCGGCTATCTTATTTTATAATTGTTAAAATCTAAAAAGAAACAAAAAAATATATAATTCCTAAAAATAAAAAGTAAGAAAAATAAATAATTATTTAATAATATAAAAATAATAATAATGAATAAATAATACTTCATGCTACAAAATGGACGTCCGACAACTTGACTTTTGACTTTTGACATTGAGGAAGAAGACGGAAGTTCAAAGTTGCCAGAGCTTAAATAAAATACATAATTTAGTACTGAGTGGCCAACGCATGCTCCAATGCAATCTAGATTTTTACGCGTAAATTGGTATGGTAGTAAGGTGCCATAAGAAAATTATTAATTAGGAAGCACTAAAAATTTAAAAATATCGAAAAAAAAACGACTTCCTTCTTTTTGATTCCAGAAGCTTTGGTGAAAAGACGTAAAAAAAAAAAAAAAAAAAGTCATTTTAAATTATTTTTGGTGTTTAAATACTTATTGAAATTAAATTAAAAAAAAAAAAAAAAAAAAAGGAGTTATTAGTACTATATATATAGTAGTAGTATATATATATATATAAAAAAATATTTATAGATTTTGTGAAGTATATTTCACAATAATTAAATTATCGAAGAAATTGTAGATAAATTATATTTTATTTTTATATATATAAAAAAAAAAAAGAAATCATATTATAATTATTGAAATAATACGTTGTTTTACGTAATTATTAAAAATAATAGAAATTGTAGTAACTGAAATTAAGTTTTTGAATTTTCAAAAGTAAAATTAATTTTTTTATATCAGAATTAAATTTTTAAAAAAAAAAAAAAAAAAAAATTTATCTAAAAAAAAAAAAAAAAAAATTGAATTAAAGAATTTTAATAGAATTGTAAAAATATATAAAAAAAAAATATTTAGATTAGATTTCAGCAATCAGAAGTAATCAGCAGTCACTGTTTGTACAACCAGAACGACGCAGGATTATTTCGTGAGTACATTTTCTTTTAAATTTATATACGTACATATTATAATTCTATTAAACATAATTTAAATTATAAATTTAAAAAAAAAAGAAATATATTAAACTATTAAAAGTAAATATATTAAATATATATATTAAAACAAAAAAAGAAAAGAAAACATATATATACAAATTCAAAGATATTTTGTAATATAAAAATCCTTATAAATTATAAATTAAAATTTATATTCAAATTAAAAATTATTTGTTGTAAAACAATATTAAAGTAAAATTCAGTTGTTCTAAACAACATTAAAATATAAATTAAAAATATTTAAAGTAAAATTCAGTTGTTCTAAACAACATTAAAATATAAATTAAAAATATTTAAAGTAAAATTCAGTTGTTCTAAACAACATTAAAATATAAATTAAAAATATTTAAAGTAAAATTCAGTTGTAATAAACAACATTAAAATAAAAATTAAATATATTAAAATAAAATTTAGTTGTTCTATCTAAACAACATTAAAATATAAATTAAAAATATTTAAAGTAAAATTCAGTTGTAATAAACAACATTAAAATATAAATTAAAAATATTTAAAGTAAAATTCAGTTGTAATAAACAACATTAAAATAAAAATTAAAAATATTTAAAGTAAAATTCAGTTGTAATAAACAACATTAAAATAAAAATTAAAAATATTAAAATAAAATTTAGTTGTAATAAACAACATTAAAATAAAAATTAAAAATATTAAAATAAAATTTAGTTGTTTTAAACAACATTAAAATAAATATTAATTTGTTGAATACAAAACATAAAATTAAATCTATTATAATGAAAATTATATAAATAAAAAAAAAATATATAGATGTTTTTTTTTAATATTAAATAAATGATTTATTATATTGCATATTTATATATATATTTTGATTTATTTTGATAAAATGATGTGGTGGTAAACAAAACATTTTCGGTGGTGAACTCTTTTCAAGATTTCCCACAAGAAACATGGCGATATGATCAATACGAGTAATTGTTTTTAAATTCTGTTTTCGTGGTACGAAAGGGACAACATATAAACGGCAGATGTGTTGTCAAGGCGTTTGTGTTGAATCAAGCACAAATAGGGGTGGGTAATGCCAAAAGCTCGAAACATCTGATAGCTTAAAATTATTTCGTTGATGTTCAAAATAGTGAAATACCTACTTGTATTTTTATTTATGTTAATTTTTTTTTGTAAATATAACATGAAAGTGCAATAGGAACCGATTTCAGATAGTAGTATCTCGGATGATTAACTTCAAATTTCAATTTTATTTTATTTTTGTAGTATTTTTTTATTTTTAGTTTTGTTCCCTCTGACATGCAGAAATAATAGTTACGAATCGTACTCATCTAGCAACAAAAACCCCCCCAAACCGACGAGCTAAGCTGTGCTTATGCCAGGCATGTCAACTGGTTGCGATGTGGGTACAACAAGCGCTTGATTAAAGCGAGTTCGGTTATCGCTTTATTCGTCAAGTGGTTCAGCTAGAACCAACTGAACGCTGTCATTATTGTCAGTCTTGTGTTTTGTTGTGTTTCGTAGGTTAAAGCGAAAATGCACAACGTAGTAGGTAACAAATGGCGCCCAACGTGGGGCCGGATAAATCCTTAACGGAATCCAAGCTCCAAAATCATTAATTTAACTTTCTTAATTTTTTTTATTAAAATCATATAGTTTTTTTTGTTTAGTTATTTTTATTTTTCAGTCTTGTAAATTAAAGTTAAAATACATAATCAATAAAGTAAAGTAAATTCATTTGTTTTTTTTTATTTAGTCAATTCATTAATTTTCATATTTAAATTTTAAAATATATATTAATTTAGTTAGAATTTGAAGTTAAGATTTTTTTTTGAAGTATTGTGTCTGAGTCTTAATAAAGCCCCAAATGTAGGCCCTGCCAGCATTAGAGCGATGTTTATATAGGAGAGTCACAATATTATCATTGAATTAGGAACCGAAATTATTTTGAAGATTTTTTTTTAAATTTTCACGTTTGTAGGTATAAACGCCAGCAAACGGTTGACTCTTGAAAGTAAACTCCGAAAAAATTAATTAGGTAATCCGATAGATGAAATAAATGTCGAATAATTTAATTTTGAACGTAATAAGCAAGTCTTAAAGTCGCTTTGTACAAGTACAAAATTTGATTTTAAATATTTAGCCAAATACATTTTGTTTTGACATCGACGGGAATAGTAAATTAAAAATTAAGTAAAACGTAAAAGCGGAATTTAAAAATAATAATTTAAAAAAAAAAGGATCGAAATACGAACAAAGCCATGTTTCGAGGGGAATTATGAAATTAGGGAACCACCGATAACCAATCATAAAAGATATAATATCAGTTATTAGAGCTAATTATATTAGTAGAAATTGATAAAATATTTCAATTGAAATATTATTAGTATTAACTAATCCAAAAAAAAGTAGTATACGCCGTATTTTGAGTTAGGTTTTTAGTTATTGAATATATGAAAATTTAGTTCAGGATAATCTGTTTATTTTTCTTATAAATCATTATTTGAATGCATTTTTTTATTTATCTTATTAAATTAAATTTCAAAACTTTCTATATCACTAAATACATGACATTGACTTTGACAGTTCTGAAGTATTATTTTTTTGTTATAATCCCAAACCCAATTTAAACATCGTATCTGGTTCGAATTGATTCGCGTTTGTTGCAGATTTTATTTTGGTTGTAATTGAAAGTTTTCATTAAAATGGGTAAAGATTTAGTCCAAGAATCTTCGAAAATAAGAACACGTAGTACTGTTACTCGCGAAAACCTAAAAAAACAATTAGAGCAAACGAATCGAGGTATTCCATCCACAAGCGGTTATAATTTAGGTAGTATTCAAGCACGTAGCGTATCGGAAAGTAATTTGTCAGAGAAAGTTTCATCATTAAAATCTTTTGATTGCCAAGAACAGCAATTAAGTAGTGGTGAAGACTGGGACAGATAATTGGAAATACAGGAAAATGAGGAACGTCAAGCGAAAAATTTAGAAAATAAATCTAAACCTCCAAAACAAGCTTCTAAAAAACGGTTAGAAAAAGAAGTTTATGAAAACCTTGAAAGTCTAAACGCGTTTAAAACACAGCAGGAGATTTTAATGAAGGAAATGCGAAGCACAATTTTCGAGATGAAAACCAAGTCGCAAGCTGATTCAGCAATAATCCTTGAGCAACTAACTTTATTAACATCCAAGTTGACACAAAAAGAAAATTCTGTACAAAGTCAAACTTCAAGTCAGAATTCATTTTCAATCACCGCTTCGACTGTAGTAGACAAAAATATTCAGAGACAAAATATGGAGAAAGTAATCGCTGACGAACAAAACAACCAACGGACGCCACAAAACAATAATTACCAGACACCGATAGGGGACATAAACCACGTAAATTTTAGAAATAACGAAGCTACTATCCGACGGATTGATTTTACTGAAAATTCACCAACAATATGTAATGACAGACCCAGACAACATATGACAGTTCAACCACCCATACAACATATGACAGTTCAACCACCCATACAACAAAGATCGAATCAACAAAACTTTTCTGAACAACAACAAGAAGAAGCTAGTACAGTGTTACCATCAATGAATGAGAGATTTGCTAAATTAGAGCAGATGATGTCAGAGTTAGTAGTGTCAAATCAAGAATTGTCGGCACAGTAACACAACAATGCTAGATTTTCAACAATTCAGAGACAAAACACATATGTGGAGCGTAGATCACCGATGATAGATTGGGGCATAACATTTGATGGTAAAGGTCCGATGTCGGTGATAGATTTCGTAGAAAGAGTTGAGAAAATGACAAGGGATGACAATTTAGACTGGACACACGTAACAAACAAATTACATACTTTACTGAGAGGACAAGCTAAAACGTGGTATTTCCAATACGTGACGCGACATAAAAATATTGACTGGACCACATTAAAAGCTGCACTTGTTAGTCAATATCGAGTTCTAGAATCAGACAGTGAGATATTTATGACGATGATGAGCCGAAAACAACAGCAAGGCGAAACATTTGACGAATTTTGTACGGACATGACTGCTTGGAGTCTACAGCTTAAAATACCAATGTCGGAAGCACAACTAGTTGACATTTTAAGAAATAATATAAATATCCGTATTCAACAAATGATTCTTACGGCAGATATATTTTCTGTAGACCATCTCAGAAATATAGTCAGAAAAGCAGAAAGAATTTTGAGCAGTTCAAGACAACCTACCAAATTTGTAAAGGAATTACAGGAATATGAGAAACCAGAGGATGAAATTCATCAAATGGAGGTAGATGAAGTAAGATTCAATAAGTTTAATAACAGAAACACAGAAAAATATGTATGCTGGAATTGTGATAAAAAAGGTCATAGCTTTCCAGATTGCGGTGAAGTTCAGCGGAAATTATTTTGCTATAGCTGTGGCATGAAAGAAGTAGCGAAACCATTTTGCCCGAAATGTTCGCCGGAAAACATCAGGAGCCACGTGTTGAATTCGGAGACGGCACGTGTCAAGTTCGAAACTCCGGAAAAGCAATAATTACGCCTTCTAGTTTGACAGTAGTAACACCACACTTACATAACGATGACATACGAAACATGACAGACGAACAGACACTCCAACATGACAGTCAATTACAATCACAAAATAATTTAAAACAGGAAAACAAAATTGAAATATTACAGAGAAAACCAACACCAATAGAACCATCACCTTTGAGAATTAAAACGTACGAACAAAGACTAAAAGAATACGAAGAAAAACGACGAGAAATATTTAAGGACTTTACAGTAACAGAAACACAGAAAACAAGAAAACAAAAATCGATTGACAAATGTAGACAGCGACACCGTACAGACCGAAAATGCCGAAAATGTATCGCGACTACAATTCTCGAGACAAAAGGAAAAGACCCGCGCTGGTATTTAACAGTTAAAATACGGGACGAAAACATACGTGGACTTTTAGACAGTGGAGCTAACGTGAGCGTTCTAGGAGCAGGATGCATGACATTAATTCAAAAATTAAATTTAACTTACACGAAGATGACGTCATCAGTACGGACAGCTGACGGTACGGCACAAGACATACTAGGACATATTATCATTCCGATAACATGTAATGACGTAACACGTGACGTAAGACTTTACTTATGCCCGACATTACAACAGGAAATGTATTTAGGAATGGACTTTTGGAACACGTTCGAAATGCAACCTACTTTTGGACAAATTAAACAACAAATTCCATCTACAGAGACAGGACGACATGAACTAACTAACGAAGAAGAAAAACATCTAGCTACCATTATTGCAAAATTTCCATCAATAGAAACATGTGGACTGGGACTAACGGACATTGAAGAACATAAAATAGACGTAGTAGAAGATGAAGCAACTAATATAACAGAAAAGGACGAAAAACTAAAACATCAATATTTATTGACGAAGACTGAACAAAACCATCTAGACGTGATCAAGACTAATTTTCCATCATTCGAAAATCAAGGGCTCGGAAAAACACCAATAGAAACGCACATAATAGACACAGGTAATGCAGAACCGATTAAAAGTAGACATTGGCCAATATCTCCTGCAATCGAAAAGTTAATGTACCAGGAAGTAGATCGGATACACCTAACCTTAAAGGTGTAATAGAGGAAAGCAATAGTCCGTGGAATTCGCCAGTAGTGTTGGTACGCAAACCGAACAAGATTCGACTGTGCTTGGATTCGCGTGCAGTAAATGCTGTCACCAAAAAAGACGCCTATCCACTACCACACATTGAGGGATTGCTGAGTCGGCTACAAGACACCAGATATATAAGCAGCATTGATTTGAAAGACGCGTTCTGGCAAATTCCGTTAGAGGAAAAGTCTAGAGAGAAAACGGCGTTCACAGTACCAGGAAGACCTTTGTACCAATTTAAAGTTATGCCGTTTGGACTGTGTAATGCTGCTCAACGTATGTGCCGACTCATGGATAAAGTTATTCCGCAACGCTTGAGAGAACACGTTTTTGTATATCTAGATGACTTGTTGATAATTTCGCCGGATTTAAAATCGCATCTTGAAACGCTAAATGAAGTAGCAAGGCAATTAAGAAAATTAAGAAATTAACAATTAATGTCCAGAAAAGTAAATTTTGTTACCAAGAGTTGAAATATTTAGGATATATAGTTTCTGATGGAAGTTTAAAACCAGATCCAACTAAAGTTGAAGCGATAAGTAACTTCGAAACACCGAAAACGCCGAAACAAGTAAGGAGATTCTTAGGTATGGCTGGTTGGTACAGAAGATTTATTAATAATTTCGCCATATTAGCGTCAGCAATATCCGACACTTTGAAAATAAATAAAACCACAAAAAAGTTCATGTGGACGGCAGAAGCACAACAATCATTTGAATCACTGAAGAAAGCGTTGACATCAGCTCCAGTGTTAGTAAACCCTGACTTCGGTAAGCAATTTTACGTTCAATGTGACGCATGTACGTCAGGAGTAGGTAGCGTATTGTTTCAGGTATCAGAAGATGGAAAAGAAAATCCGATCGCTTTCTTTTCTAAGAAATTAAATTCGGCGCAACGCAACTATAGCGTAACAGAATTAGAGTGTCTGGCTGCGGTGCTAAGCGTCAAACGTTTCAGACCCTATGTCGAAGGATTGCCATTCACAATAATAACAGACCATGCAAGTCTAAAATGGCTGATGGGTCAGAAAGACTTAAGCGGACGTTTAGCACGTTGGAGCTTGAAGTTGCAGGGCTTCGATTTCAACATTGAGCACCGGAAAGGCAGTCAGAACGTAGTTGCGGATACATTATCGCGTGCCGATTGTTTAGACGAGTTGATGGTTGTGACAGAATTAAACATTATTGACAATGACAGTAGCGAATTTAAAGACCCAGAGTATTTAGACATTATAAAAACAGTAGTAGACAATACTGAACGACTTCCCGATTTAAAAGTAATTGACGGACGAGTATATAAGAGGACGGAAAGACGGAACGGAGACCCAGACCAAGACAGTAATACATGGAAACTATGGATACCGAACGGACTTACCAACCGAATAGTCAAATCGTATCATGATCCACCAAATGCATCACACGGTGGCGTTAATAAAACTCTGTATAGAATCCGACAATTATTTTATTGGCCAGGAATGGCTAAGCAAATTCAAAATTATGTAGAAAATTGTGATGATTGTAAAGAGTCAAAAGCTTCTAACAAAATATTACGTCCGGAAATGGGCCAACAAACTATTGTAGAACGCCCTTGGCAGCGTCTCTACATTGATTTGTTGGGACCATATCCAAAATCAAAAAGAGGATATACGTGTATTTTAATTGTCCTTGACCAATTTTCTAAATATGTCCTTTTGAAACCGTTTCGTAAAGCAACAGCTTTAAATATTTGTCGTTATTTAGAAGAAGATGTGTTTAGTATATTTGGTGTGCCAGAATCTATGTTTTCTGATAATGGTGTACAATTTATTTCCAAAAACTTTCAGGATCTCTTGAGATCTTATGAAATAAAACACCTAAGAACACCGATATATTCACCTCAATCAAACCAATCGGAACGGGTTAACCGATCAGTATTAGCAGCAATACGGACCTATATAAAAGGCGATCATCGTGATTGGGACATTAACTTGCCAAAGATTGCATGCTCATTGAGAAATTCTGTGCACGAATCCATACAAACCTCACCTTATTACGTACTGTTTGGGTGTAATATGGTCAACCATGGATCCATTTACCCTATCCTAAAAAAATTAAATATGTTAAATGAAACGATCGAAGTTCTACCTAAAGAAGATCAGATAAATATTATGCGCGATAAAGTATTAAAATTATTAGAAAAAGCTCATTGCAAACACCAAAAATTATATAACCTTAGATCAAGAGACAGGAAATTCGTAGTTGGTCAGATTGTCTTCAGAAGAAACTTTGTCCAAAGCAATTTTGCAGCAAAAATAAATGCAAAGCTTGCTAAAAAATTTATTAAAAGTAAAGTTGTAAAAATCGTTGGTCAAAACCGATACGAATTATCTGATCTGGATGGCAAAAAAATACTCGGGATATACCATGCAAAAGATCTAAAATAAAAAGAATATAAAATTAAATAAAAATAATAAATAATGAGACTCTTTAATCTCAGGGTATTATTAGTGGGTCGATTGCAAACATTTCTTTCACAAATATTTTGTTCTTGCAACCTAATAATTGTAAAACTTTATTTTTTTGTGAAATGTCCAATAATTGTGTAAATTCATTACATCACAATAATGAGAAAAAATATTTCAACAAAATTTTATAATAAAGCCGTTTCCTTATATTCATGCACATGATAACTTTATTTTAAATATATCGTCACAAACTTTATTTCGGTTAAAACATATTTGTTTTGTAACTTCAGTAAAATATTATCATTGTAAAATAATCCTTCCACGCTTGTCAGATATTTTGATGCAATGGATGGTACATTTGACCAAATTATCTGTTTTGTTACGCGGCTATCTTATTTTATAATTGTTAAAATCTAAAAAGAAACAAAAAAATATATAATTCCTAAAAATAAAAAGTAAGAAAAATAAATAATTATTTAATAATATAAAAATAATAATAATGAATAAATAATACTTCATGCTACAAAATGGACGTCCGACAACTTGACTTTTGACATTGAGGAAGAAGACGGAAGTTCAAAGTTGCCAGAGCTTAAATAAAGTACATAATTTAGTACTGAGTGGCCAACGCATGCTCCAATGCAATCTAGATTTTTACGCGTAAATTGATATGGTAGTAAGGTGCCATAAGAAAATTATTAATTAGGAAGCACTAAAAATTTAAAAATATCGAAAAAAAACGACTTCCTTCTTTTTGATTCCAGAAGCTTTGGTGAAAAGACGTAAAAAAAAAAAAAAAAAGACATTTTAAATTATTTTTGGTGTTTAAATACTTATTGAAATTAAATTTAAAAAAAAAAAAAAAAAGGAGTTATTAGTACGGATTAATCTAAATATACAGATAACTTTATTAACATCCAAGTTGACACAAAAAGAAAATTCTGTACAAAGTCAAACTTCAAGTCAGAATTCATTTTCAATCACCGCTTCGACTGTAGTAGACAAAAATATTCAGAGACAAAATATGGAGAAAGTAATCGCTGACGAACAAAACAACCAACGGACGCCACAAAACAATAATTACCAGACACCGATAGGGGACATAAACCACGTAAATTTTAGAAATAACGAAGCTACTATCCGACGGATTGATTTTACTGAAAATTCACCAACAATATGTAATGACAGACCCAGACAACATATGACAGTTCAACCACCCATACAACATATGACAGTTCAACCACCCATACAACAAAGATCGAATCAACAAAACTTTTCTGAACAACAACAAGAAGAAGCTAGTACAGTGTTACCATCAATGAATGAGAGATTTGCTAAATTAGAGCAGATGATGTCAGAGTTAGTAGTGTCAAATCAAGAATTGTCGGCACAGTAACACAACAATGCTAGATTTTCAACAATTCAGAGACAAAACACATATGTGGAGCGTAGATCACCGATGATAGATTGGGGCATAACATTTGATGGTAAAGGTCCGATGTCGGTGATAGATTTCGTAGAAAGAGTTGAGAAAATGACAAGGGATGACAATTTAGACTGGACACACGTAACAAACAAATTACATACTTTACTGAGAGGACAAGCTAAAACGTGGTATTTCCAATACGTGACGCGACATAAAAATATTGACTGGACCACATTAAAAGCTGCACTTGTTAGTCAATATCGAGTTCTAGAATCAGACAGTGAGATATTTATGACGATGATGAGCCGAAAACAACAGCAAGGCGAAACATTTGACGAATTTTGTACGGACATGACTGCTTGGAGTCTACAGCTTAAAATACCAATGTCGGAAGCACAACTAGTTGACATTTTAAGAAATAATATAAATATCCGTATTCAACAAATGATTCTTACGGCAGATATATTTTCTGTAGACCATCTCAGAAATATAGTCAGAAAAGCAGAAAGAATTTTGAGCAGTTCAAGACAACCTACCAAATTTGTAAAGGAATTACAGGAATATGAGAAACCAGAGGATGAAATTCATCAAATGGAGGTAGATGAAGTAAGATTCAATAAGTTTAATAACAGAAACACAGAAAAATATGTATGCTGGAATTGTGATAAAAAAGGTCATAGCTTTCCAGATTGCGGTGAAGTTCAGCGGAAATTATTTTGCTATAGCTGTGGCATGAAAGAAGTAGCGAAACCATTTTGCCCGAAATGTTCGCCGGAAAACATCAGGAGCCACGTGTTGAATTCGGAGACGGCACGTGTCAAGTTCGAAACTCCGGAAAAGCAATAATTACGCCTTCTAGTTTGACAGTAGTAACACCACACTTACATAACGATGACATACGAAACATGACAGACGAACAGACACTCCAACATGACAGTCAATTACAATCACAAAATAATTTAAAACAGGAAAACAAAATTGAAATATTACAGAGAAAACCAACACCAATAGAACCATCACCTTTGAGAATTAAAACGTACGAACAAAGACTAAAAGAATACGAAGAAAAACGACGAGAAATATTTAAGGACTTTACAGTAACAGAAACACAGAAAACAAGAAAACAAAAATCGATTGACAAATGTAGACAGCGACACCGTACAGACCGAAAATGCCGAAAATGTATCGCGACTACAATTCTCGAGACAAAAGGAAAAGACCCGCGCTGGTATTTAACAGTTAAAATACGGGACGAAAACATACGTGGACTTTTAGACAGTGGAGCTAACGTGAGCGTTCTAGGAGCAGGATGCATGACATTAATTCAAAAATTAAATTTAACTTACACGAAGATGACGTCATCAGTACGGACAGCTGACGGTACGGCACAAGACATACTAGGACATATTATCATTCCGATAACATGTAATGACGTAACACGTGACGTAAGACTTTACTTATGCCCGACATTACAACAGGAAATGTATTTAGGAATGGACTTTTGGAACACGTTCGAAATGCAACCTACTTTTGGACAAATTAAACAACAAATTCCATCTACAGAGACAGGACGACATGAACTAACTAACGAAGAAGAAAAACATCTAGCTAC
This sequence comes from Rhamphomyia laevipes, assembly GCA_963920725.1. Classification (NCBI taxonomy): domain Eukaryota; kingdom Metazoa; phylum Arthropoda; class Insecta; order Diptera; family Empididae; genus Rhamphomyia; species Rhamphomyia laevipes. The sequence goes on along the minus strand of OY987255.1, from coordinate 49,487,488 downwards.
CATTATTGCAAAATTTCCATCAATAGAAACATGTGGACTGGGACTAACGGACATTGAAGAACATAAAATAGACGTAGTAGAAGATGAAGCAACTAATATAACAGAAAAGGACGAAAAACTAAAACATCAATATTTATTGACGAAGACTGAACAAAACCATCTAGACGTGATCAAGACTAATTTTCCATCATTCGAAAATCAAGGGCTCGGAAAAACACCAATAGAAACGCACATAATAGACACAGGTAATGCAGAACCAATTAAAAGTAGACATTGGCCAATATCTCCTGCAATCGAAAAGTTAATGTACCAGGAAGTAGATCGGATACACCTAACCTTAAAGGTGTAATAGAGGAAAGCAGCATTGATTTGAAAGACGCGTTCTGGCAAATTCCGTTAGAGGAAAAGTCTAGAGAGAAAACGGCGTTCACAGTACCAGGAAGACCTTTGTACCAATTTAAAGTTATGCCGTTTGGACTGTGTAATGCTGCTCAACGTATGTGCCGACTCATGGATAAAGTTATTCCGCAACGCTTGAGAGAACACGTTTTTGTATATCTAGATGACTTGTTGATAATTTCGCCGGATTTAAAATCGCATCTTGAAACGCTAAATGAAGTAGCAAGGCAATTAAGAAAATCTGGATTAACAATTAATGTCCAGAAAAGTAAATTTTACCAAGAGTTGAAATATTTAGGATATATAGTTTCTGATGGAAGTTTAAAACCAGATCCAACTAAAGTTGAAGCGATAAGTAACTTCGAAACACCGAAAACGCCGAAACAAGTAAGGAGATTCTTAGGTATGGCTGGTTGGTACAGAAGATTTATTAATAATTTCGCCATATTAGCGTCAGCAATATCCGACACTTTGAAAATAAATAAAACCACAAAAAAGTTCATGTGGACGGCAGAAGCACAACAATCATTTGAATCACTGAAGAAAGCGTTGACATCAGCTCCAGTGTTAGTAAACCCTGACTTCGGTAAGCAATTTTACGTTCAATGTGACGCATGTACGTCAGGAGTAGGTAGCGTATTGTTTCAGGTATCAGAAGATGGAAAAGAAAATCCGATCGCTTTCTTTTCTAAGAAATTAAATTCGGCGCAACGCAACTATAGCGTAACAGAATTAGAGTGTCTGGCTGCGGTGCTAAGCGTCAAACGTTTCAGACCCTATGTCGAAGGATTGCCATTCACAATAATAACAGACCATGCAAGTCTAAAATGGCTGATGGGTCAGAAAGACTTAAGCGGACGTTTAGCACGTTGGAGCTTGAAGTTGCAGGGCTTCGATTTCAACATTGAGCACCGGAAAGGCAGTCAGAACGTAGTTGCGGATACATTATCGCGTGCCGATTGTTTAGACGAGTTGATGGTTGTGACAGAATTAAACATTATTGACAATGACAGTAGCGAATTTAAAGACCCAGAGTATTTAGACATTATAAAAACAGTAGTAGACAATACTGAACGACTTCCCGATTTAAAAGTAATTGACGGACGAGTATATAAGAGGACGGAAAGACGGAACGGAGACCCAGACCAAGACAGTAATACATGGAAACTATGGATACCGAACGGACTTACCAACCGAATAGTCAAATCGTATCATGATCCACCAAATGCATCACACGGTGGCGTTAATAAAACTCTGTATAGAATCCGACAATTATTTTATTGGCCAGGAATGGCTAAGCAAATTCAAAATTATGTAGAAAATTGTGATGATTGTAAAGAGTCAAAAGCTTCTAACAAAATATTACGTCCGGAAATGGGCCAACAAATTATTGTAGAACGCCCTTGGCAGCGTCTCTACATTGATTTGTTGGGACCATATCCAAAATCAAAAAGAGGATATACGTGTATTTTAATTGTCCTTGACCAATTTTCTAAATATGTCCTTTTGAAACCGTTTCGTAAAGCAACAGCTTTAAATATTTGTCGTTATTTAGAAGAAGATGTGTTTAGTATATTTGGTGTGCCAGAATCTATGTTTTCTGATAATGGTGTACAATTTATTTCCAAAAACTTTCAGGATCTCTTGAGATCTTATGAAATAAAACACCTAAGAACACCGATATATTCACCTCAATCAAACCAATCGGAACGGGTTAACCGATCAGTATTAGCAGCAATACGGACCTATATAAAAGGCGATCATCGTGATTGGGACATTAACTTGCCAAAGATTGCATGCTCATTGAGAAATTCTGTGCACGAATCCATACAAACCTCACCTTATTACGTACTGTTTGGGTGTAATATGGTCAACCATGGATCCATTTACCCTATCCTAAAAAAATTAAATATGTTAAATGAAACGATCGAAGTTCTACCTAAAGAAGATCAGATAAATATTATGCGCGATAAAGTATTAAAATTATTAGAAAAAGCTCATTGCAAACACCAAAAATTATATAACCTTAGATCAAGAGACAGGAAATTCGTAGTTGGTCAGATTGTCTTCAGAAGAAACTTTGTCCAAAGCAATTTTGCAGCAAAAATAAATGCAAAGCTTGCTAAAAAATTTATTAAAAGTAAAGTTGTAAAAATCGTTGGTCAAAACCGATACGAATTATCTGATCTGGATGGCAAAAAAATACTCGGGATATACCATGCAAAAGATCTAAAATAAAAAGAATATAAAATTAAATAAAAATAATAAATAATGAGACTCTTTAATCTCAGGGTATTATTAGTGGGTCGATTGCAAACATTTCTTTCACAAATATTTTGTTCTTGCAACCTAATAATTGTAAAACTTTATTTTTTTGTGAAATGTCCAATAATTGTGTAAATTCATTACATCACAATAATGAGAAAAAATATTTCAACAAAATTTTATAATAAAGCCGTTTCCTTATATTCATGCACATGATAACTTTATTTTAAATATATCGTCACAAACTTTATTTCGGTTAAAACATATTTGTTTTGTAACTTCAGTAAAATATTATCATTGTAAAATAATCCTTCCACGCTTGTCAGATATTTTGATGCAATGGATGGTACATTTGACCAAATTATCTGTTTTGTTACGCGGCTATCTTATTTTATAATTGTTAAAATCTAAAAAGAAACAAAAAAATATATAATTCCTAAAAATAAAAAGTAAGAAAAATAAATAATTATTTAATAATATAAAAATAATAATAATGAATAAATAATACTTCATGCTACAAAATGGACGTCCGACAACTTGACTTTTGACATTGAGGAAGAAGACGGAAGTTCAAAGTTGCCAGAGCTTAAATAAAGTACATAATTTAGTACTGAGTGGCCAACGCATGCTCCAATGCAATCTAGATTTTTACGCGTAAATTGATATGGTAGTAAGGTGCCATAAGAAAATTATTAATTAGGAAGCACTAAAAATTTAAAAATATCGAAAAAAAACGACTTCCTTCTTTTTGATTCCAGAAGCTTTGGTGAAAAGACGTAAAAAAAAAAAAAAAAGACATTTTAAATTATTTTTGGTGTTTAAATACTTATTGAAATTAAATTTAAAAAAAAAAAAAAAAGGAGTTATTAGTACGGATTAATCTAAATATACAGATAACTTTATTAACATCCAAGTTGACACAAAAAGAAAATTCTGTACAAAGTCAAACTTCAAGTCAGAATTCATTTTCAATCACCGCTTCGACTGTAGTAGACAAAAATATTCAGAGACAAAATATGGAGAAAGTAATCGCTGACGAACAAAACAACCAACGGACGCCACAAAACAATAATTACCAGACACCGATAGGGGACATAAACCACGTAAATTTTAGAAATAACGAAGCTACTATCCGACGGATTGATTTTACTGAAAATTCACCAACAATATGTAATGACAGACCCAGACAACATATGACAGTTCAACCACCCATACAACATATGACAGTTCAACCACCCATACAACAAAGATCGAATCAACAAAACTTTTCTGAACAACAACAAGAAGAAGCTAGTACAGTGTTACCATCAATGAATGAGAGATTTGCTAAATTAGAGCAGATGATGTCAGAGTTAGTAGTATCAAATCAAGAATTGTCGGCACAGTAACACAACAATGCTAGATTTTCAACAATTCAGAGACAAAACACATATGTGGAGCGTAGATCACCGATGATAGATTGGGGCATAACATTTGATGGTAAAGGTCCGATGTCGGTGATAGATTTCGTAGAAAGAGTTGAGAAAATGACAAGGGATGACAATTTAGACTGGACACACGTAACAAACAAATTACATACTTTACTGAGAGGACAAGCTAAAACGTGGTATTTCCAATACGTGACGCGACATAAAAATATTGACTGGACCACATTAAAAGCTGCACTTGTTAGTCAATATCGAGTTCTAGAATCAGACAGTGAGATATTTATGACGATGATGAGCCGAAAACAACAGCAAGGCGAAACATTTGACGAATTTTGTACGGACATGACTGCTTGGAGTCTACAGCTTAAAATACCAATGTCGGAAGCACAACTAGTTGACATTTTAAGAAATAATATAAATATCCGTATTCAACAAATGATTCTTACGGCAGATATATTTTCTGTAGACCATCTCAGAAATATAGTCAGAAAAGCAGAAAGAATTTTGAGCAGTTCAAGACAACCTACCAAATTTGTAAAGGAATTACAGGAATATGAGAAACCAGAGGATGAAATTCATCAAATGGAGGTAGATGAAGTAAGATTCAATAAGTTTAATAACAGAAACACAGAAAAATATGTATGCTGGAATTGTGATAAAAAAGGTCATAGCTTTCCAGATTGCGGTGAAGTTCAGCGGAAATTATTTTGCTATAGCTGTGGCATGAAAGAAGTAGCGAAACCATTTTGCCCGAAATGTTCGCCGGAAAACATCAGGAGCCACGTGTTGAATTCGGAGACGGCACGTGTCAAGTTCGAAACTCCGGAAAAGCAATAATTACGCCTTCTAGTTTGACAGTAGTAACACCACACTTACATAACGATGACATACGAAACATGACAGACGAACAGACACTCCAACATGACAGTCAATTACAATCACAAAATAATTTAAAACAGGAAAACAAAATTGAAATATTACAGAGAAAACCAACACCAATAGAACCATCACCTTTGAGAATTAACACGTACGAACAAAGACTAAAAGAATACGAAGAAAAACGACGAGAAATATTTAAGGACTTTACAGTAACAGAAACACAGAAAACAAGAAAACAAAAATCGATTGACAAATGTAGACAGCGACACCGTACAGACCGAAAATGCCGAAAATGTATCGCGACTACAATTCTCGAGACAAAAGGAAAAGACCCGCGCTGGTATTTAACAGTTAAAATACGGGACGAAAACATACGTGGACTTTTAGACAGTGGAGCTAACGTGAGCGTTCTAGGAGCAGGATGCATGACATTAATTCAAAAATTAAATTTAACTTACACGAAGATGACGTCATCAGTACGGACAGCTGACGGTACGGCACAAGACATACTAGGACATATTATCATTCCGATAACATGTAATGACGTAACACGTGACGTAAGACTTTACTTATGCCCGACATTACAACAGGAAATGTATTTAGGAATGGACTTTTGGAACACGTTCGAAATGCAACCTACTTTTGGACAAATTAAACAACAAATTCCATCTACAGAGACAGGACGACATGAACTAACTAACGAAGAAGAAAAACATCTAGCTACCATTATTGCAAAATTTCCATCAATAGAAACATGTGGACTGGGACTAACGGACATTGAAGAACATAAAATAGACGTAGTAGAAGATGAAGCAACTAATATAACAGAAAAGGACGAAAAACTAAAACATCAATATTTATTGACGAAGACTGAACAAAACCATCTAGACGTGATCAAGACTAATTTTCCATCATTCGAAAATCAAGGGCTCGGAAAAACACCAATAGAAACGCACATAATAGACACAGGTAATGCAGAACCAATTAAAAGTAGACATTGGCCAATATCTCCTGCAATCGAAAAGTTAATGTACCAGGAAGTAGATCGGATACACCTAACCTTAAAGGTGTAATAGAGGAAAGCAATAGTCCGTGGAATTCGCCAGTAGTGTTGGTACGCAAACCGAACAAGATTCGACTGTGCTTGGATTCGCGTGCAGTAAATGCTGTCACCAAAAAAGACGCCTATCCACTACCACACATTGAGGGATTGCTGAGTCGGCTACAAGACACCAGATATATAAGCAGCATTGATTTGAAAGACGCGTTCTGGCAAATTCCGTTAAAGGAAAAGTCTAGAGAGAAAACGGCGTTCACAGTACCAGGAAGACCTTTGTACCAATTTAAAGTTATGCCGTTTGGACTGTGTAATGCTGCTCAACGTATGTGCCGACTCATGGATAAAGTTATTCCGCAACGCTTGAGAGAACACGTTTTTGTATATCTAGATGACTTGTTGATAATTTCGCCGGATTTAAAATCGCATCTTGAAACGCTAAATGAAGTAGCAAGGCAATTAAGAAAATCTGGATTAACAATTAATGTCCAGAAAAGTAAATTTTGTTACCAAGAGTTGAAATATTTAGGATATATAGTTTCTGATGGAAGTTTAAAACCAGATCCAACTAAAGTTGAAGCGATAAGTAACTTCGAAACACCGAAAACGCCGAAACAAGTAAGGAGATTCTTAGGTATGGCTGGTTGGTACAGAAGATTTATTAATAATTTCGCCATATTAGCGTCAGCAATATCCGACACTTTGAAAATAAATAAAACCACAAAAAAGTTCATGTGGACGGCAGAAGCACAACAATCATTTGAATCACTGAAGAAAGCGTTGACATCAGCTCCAGTGTTAGTAAACCCTGACTTCGGTAAGCAATTTTACGTTCAATGTGACGCATGTACGTCAGGAGTAGGTAGCGTATTGTTTCAGGTATCAGAAGATGGAAAAGAAAATCCGATCGCTTTCTTTTCTAAGAAATTAAATTCGGCGCAACGCAACTATAGCGTAACAGAATTAGAGTGTCTGGCTGCGGTGCTAAGCGTCAAACGTTTCAGACCCTATGTCGAAGGATTGCCATTCACAATAATAACAGACCATGCAAGTCTAAAATGGCTGATGGGTCAGAAAGACTTAAGCGGACGTTTAGCACGTTGGAGCTTGAAGTTGCAGGGCTTCGATTTCAACATTGAGCACCGGAAAGGCAGTCAGAACGTAGTTGCGGATACATTATCGCGTGCCGATTGTTTAGACGAGTTGATGGTTGTGACAGAATTAAACATTATTGACAATGACAGTAGCGAATTTAAAGACCCAGAGTATTTAGACATTATAAAAACAGTAGTAGACAATACTGAACGACTTCCCGATTTAAAAGTAATTGACGGACGAGTATATAAGAGGACGGAAAGACGGAACGGAGACCCAGACCAAGACAGTAATACATGGAAACTATGGATACCGAACGGACTCACCAACCGAATAGTCAAATCGTATCATGATCCACCAAATGCATCACACGGTGGCGTTAATAAAACTCTGTATAGAATCCGACAATTATTTTATTGGCCAGGAATGGCTAAGCAAATTCAAAATTATGTAGAAAATTGTGATGATTGTAAAGAGTCAAAAGCTTCTAACAAAATATTACGTCCGGAAATGGGCCAACAAATTATTGTAGAACGCCCTTGGCAGCGTCTCTACATTGATTTGTTGGGACCATATCCAAAATCAAAAAGAGGATATACGTGTATTTTAATTGTCCTTGACCAATTTTCTAAATATGTCCTTTTGAAACCGTTTCGTAAAGCAACAGCTTTAAATATTTGTCGTTATTTAGAAGAAGATGTGTTTAGTATATTTGGTGTGCCAGAATCTATGTTTTCTGATAATGGTGTACAATTTATTTCCAAAAACTTTCAGGATCTCTTGAGATCTTATGAAATAAAACACCTAAGAACACCGATATATTCACCTCAATCAAACCAATCGGAACGGGTTAACCGATCAGTATTAGCAGCAATACGGACCTATATAAAAGGCGATCATCGTGATTGGGACATTAACTTGCCAAAGATTGCATGCTCATTGAGAAATTCTGTGCACGAATCCATACAAACCTCACCTTATTACGTACTGTTTGGGTGTAATATGGTCAACCATGGATCCATTTACCCTATCCTAAAAAAATTAAATATGTTAAATGAAACGATCGAAGTTCTACCTAAAGAAGATCAGATAAATATTATGCGCGATAAAGTATTAAAATTATTAGAAAAAGCTCATTGCAAACACCAAAAATTATATAACCTTAGATCAAGAGACAGGAAATTCGTAGTTGGTCAGATTGTCTTCAGAAGAAACTTTGTCCAAAGCAATTTTGCAGCAAAAATAAATGCAAAGCTTGCTAAAAAATTTATTAAAAGTAAAGTTGTAAAAATCGTTGGTCAAAACCGATACGAATTATCTGATCTGGATGGCAAAAAAATACTCGGGATATACCATGCAAAAGATCTAAAATAAAAAGAATATAAAATTAAATAAAAATAATAAATAATGAGACTCTTTAATCTCAGGGTATTATTAGTGGGTCGATTGCAAACATTTCTTTCACAAATATTTTGTTCTTGCAACCTAATAATTGTAAAACTTTATTTTTTTGTGAAATGTCCAATAATTGTGTAAATTCATTACATCACAATAATGAGAAAAAATATTTCAACAAAATTTTATAATAAAGCCGTTTCCTTATATTCATGCACATGATAACTTTATTTTAAATATATCGTCACAAACTTTATTTCGGTTAAAACATATTTGTTTTGTAACTTCAGTAAAATATTATCATTGTAAAATAATCCCTCCACGCTTGTCAGATATTTTGATGCAATGGATGGTACATTTGACCAAATTATCTGTTTTGTTACGCGGCTATCTTATTTTATAATTGTTAAAATCTAAAAAGAAACAAAAAAATATATAATTCCTAAAAATAAAAAGTAAGAAAAATAAATAATTATTTAATAATATAAAAATAATAATAATGAATAAATAATACTTCATGCTACAAAATGGACGTCCGACAACTTGACTTTTGACATTGAGGAAGAAGACGGAAGTTCAAAGTTGCCAGAGCTTAAATAAAGTACATAATTTAGTACTGAGTGGCCAACGCATGCTCCAATGCAATCTAGATTTTTACGCGTAAATTGGTATGGTAGTAAGGTGCCATATGAAAATTATTAATTAGGAAGCACTAAAAATTTAAAAATATCGAAAAAAAACGACTTCCTTCTTTTTGATTCCAGAAGCTTTGGTGAAAAGACGTAAAAAAAAAAAAAAAAAGACATTTTAAATTATTTTTGGTGTTTAAATACTTATTGAAATTAAATTTAAAAAAAAAAAAAAAAAAAAGGAGTTATTAGTACGGATTAATCTAAATATACAGATAAAACAGAAGTTATTTTTTTTGCATTTAAATTTAAAAAGGCAAATCATACACAGAAAAGTTACTGTAGTAACCTCCGAGTAACCCCTAAAAGAAAATTTAGGAATTAGGTACACGTGAATTTGATAGGTAAAATTTTCGAGTTTTTTTATATAAAATAGCTTACTAATTTAGAAATTTTTAGTTATTAGCCATATATGAAGAAATATATATAAAAAAATCAAGAAGAAATATATGAAAAGCAAGAATAGATACAATAATCAAGATTCTAAGAAAAAAATTGTAGTTTTGTATAGTATATATATATATATAAAAAAATATTTATAGATTTTGTGAAGTATATTTCACAATAATTAAATTATCGAAGAAATTGTAGATAAATTATATTTTATTTTTATATATATAAAAAAAAAAAGAAATCATATTATAATTATTGAAATAATACGTTGTTTTACGTAATTATTAAAAATAATAGAAATTGTAGTAACTGAAATTAAGTTTTTGAATTTTCAAAAGTAAAATTAATTTTTTTATATCAGAATTAAATTTTTTTTTAAAAAAAAAAAAAAAAAAAAAAAAAAAAAAAAAAAAAAATTTATCTAAAAAAAAAAAAAAAAAAATTGAATTAAAGAATTTTAATAGAATTGTAAAAATATATAAAAAAAAAATATTTAGATTAGATTTCAGCAATCAGAAGTAATCAGCAGTCACTGTTTGTACAACCAGAACGACGCAGGATTATTTCGTGAGTACATTTTCTTTTAAATTTATATACGTATTACAATTCTATTAAACATAATTTAAATTATAAATTTAAAAAAAAAAAGAAATATATTAAACTATTAAAAGTAAATATATTAAATATATATATTAAAACAAAAAAAGAAAAGAAAACATATATATACAAATTCAAAGATATTTTGTAATATAAAAATCCTTATAAATTATAAATTAAAATTTATATTCAAATTAAAAATTATTTGTTGTAAAACAATATTAAAGTAAAATTCAGTTGTTCTAAACAACATTAAAATATAAATTAAAAATATTTAAAGTAAAATTCAGTTGTTCTAAACAACATTAAAATATAAATTAAAAATATTTAAAGTAAAATTCAGTTGTTCTAAACAACATTAAAATATAAATTAAAAATATTTAAAGTAAAATTCAGTTGTAATAAACAACATTAAAATAAAAATTAAATATATTAAAATAAAATTTAGTTGTTCTATCTAAACAACATTAAAATATAAATTAAAAATATTTAAAGTAAAATTCAGTTGTAATAAACAACATTAAAATATAAATTAAAAATATTTAAAGTAAAATTCAGTTGTAATAAACAACATTAAAATAAAAATTAAAAATATTTAAAGTAAAATTCAGTTGTAATAAACAACATTAAAATAAAAATTAAAAATATTAAAATAAAATTTAGTTGTAATAAACAACATTAAAATAAAAATTAAAAATATTAAAATAAAATTTAGTTGTTTTAAACAACATTAAAATAAATATTAATTTGTTGAATACAAAACATAAAATTAAATCTATTATAATGAAAATTATATAAATAAAAAAAAAATATATAGATGTTTTTTTTTAATATTAAATAAATGATTTATTATATTGCATATTTATATATATTTTGATTTATTTTGATAAAATGATGTGGTGGTAAACAAAACATTTTCGGTGGTGAACTCTTTTCATGATTTCCCACAAGAAACATGGCGATATGATCAATACGAGTAATTGTTTTTAAATTCTGTTTTCGTGGTACGAAAGGGACAACATATAAACGGCAGATGTGTTGTCAAGGCGTTTGTGTTGAATCAAGCACAAATAGGGGTGGGTAATGCCAAAAGCTCGAAACATCTGATAGCTTAAAATTATTTCGTTGATGTTCAAAATAGTGAAATACCTACTTGTATTTTTATTTATGTTAATTTTTTTTTGTAAATATAACATGAAAGTGCAATAGGAACCGATTTCAGATAGTAGTATCTCGGATGATTAACTTCAAATTTCAATTTTATTTTATTTTTGTAGTATTTTTTTATTTTTAGTTTTGTTCCCTCTGACATGCAGAAATAATAGTTACGAATCGTACTCATCTAGCAACAAAAACCCCCCCAAACCGACGAGCTAAGCTGTGCTTATGCCAGGCATGTCAACTGGTTGCGATGTGGGTACAACAAGCGCTTGATTAAAGCGAGTTCGGTTATCGCTTTATTCGTCAAGTGGTTCAGCTAGAACCAACTGAACGCTGTCATTATTGTCAGTCTTGTGTTTTGTTGTGTTTCGTAGGTTAAAGCGAAAATGCACAACGTAGTAGGTAACATTGTCCTACAAAAAGGACATAAAGGTTTTTATCTTTGCGCTTTTTCAGAAATTTTTTTAAAACAATCTTGGCATATTTTAAAATCATTACACGGCTGTATTACTAAATTACGCGGATTTTCGATACAAATACAACAAAGTAATGAATTTGGTGCAGGGCATGTGTGAGCATTATCCCGCTTGTGTGAGCATTATCGCCCGAAATCCATTCGGGCGATAATTCTCACCTAAGTATGCATTATCGGCCTTCGGGCGATAATTGCTTTTATACAAATAATGTTAGGGCGATAATTCCCACTTGTGTGAGAATTATCGCCCGAAATCCATTTGGGCGATAATTCCCATTATACGAATAATATTCGAGCTTCATAAGTGAGAAATAATGCCCGTTGCTATTTGCCTTTTCCGGAAAAGGGATTATATTTTTTTATCAAATGAAAAGCTTCCGTTATTTCATTTGGTTTCAGTAATATATTATTAAATCACAAATTTTATAAAAATTATCTTTATGATATTATGATTTTTACCATTACCCATTTCTTCTGATAAATCTATTAAATACAGTTTGGGCGATAATTCATACTTGGATGAGTATTATCGCCCGAAATCCATTCGGGCGATAATGCTCACTTTTTTGTGGGCGTTAATTCCCACTAATACTAATAATATTATTACAAATTTAATTCAAAACTTACTGTTTTTGAGAAAAATAACTAACTATATCTCTCTAAATAGTATAAATTCTCATTGCAATGGGGACTTATGGGTCACCTAAGTGTCTCATAAGTCCCCGGGTACTTATAACTAATTTTGGTGGGGAGTTTTAACACACTGAGATGGATCATTACTCGCCGGGCACTTATAAGACATTTAAGTGTACCATAAGTCCCTTCGGGACTTATCAGATGGGGACATATGGTATGTCTCCACAAATTCATCATTATGATGACTAAAATAAGATTTTAAAAACAAAAAAGAATGGAATGTTTATTTTCACATAGGTACGAGTGCGATAGAGAGAGAAATATCGCCCAGTGAATTTTTACCCGCTTCTTGTATATCCAATTTTCTAAATTATATTTTCGAATTTAAAATTCTCTACGTCTTGACTTAAAATTGTGCGTCAAAAAAACTATAGGTTGCGTAGCTCTTATAGTTTTAAAATACTATTTATAGTTTTAAAATAATATTTTACATTTTGTGACATATATAATGTTTTTAAATTAAAATTCAGAAATATTTTTTTAAAATGTAACAATTTTCGATTTTTGAAAAAAGAAATTTATAATTCTCCAATTAAAATTATGTTTTTGTTTCATTCTTTCGTTAGGATAATGTAAGCATACTATCTCTTTTTTATTTTGTCTAAGAAATTAAATTTAGCAATCATTTAAACAATAGATAATACATTACATTTCATCTGAATTTAAAATAGCAAAAAAAATAATAATATAAGCAAATAAGCATCTTTTTCGAATTTTAATATCCGAAATTTATTACAATTGTTAATCGCAATTGTGAGCAAGTTGATTACAAGTATCCGTACTCGAAACTCGAATTGCGACAATTAGAGAATCTGGGTCAATATATTTAAATTAGAGAATCTGGGTCAATATATTTAAATAAAAAAGTAATAGAGTGAGAGCTAGCAACGGATTTGTTTTGGTTATTCAAACTGAGAATGAGTATAGACGCTTTTATAATTAACCCTTTCAGTCCCAATTGTTTTCTTTAAAATATATTAATTTTTTTTTGCATATTTGAATTAAGAATAATTCAATAAAAATTATGTAAAATATTTTTTTTTCCATATATAATCTTGTTTAGTAGAAATATCCTGGGATATATAATCCCATCAGAGTTCTTCGCTGGGATTATATATCCCACTGGATTCGAAAAATAAAACAATGAACATAAATTTTAATATAAAAAATATTTTTATTGATGATAAGGAGTGAAACAATCTGTACATAATGGTACCTTACACAAGGAGCATATTATATATGTCCGTTTTTCTTTTCCAGAGGTTGAACATCTATTTTGAATCATTTGATGAATTATCATCATCATCTATAATTGGATCATATTCAATAAGATCGTCAACATCAATTTCATCGAAAAGTCTTCGTATTGTATCCTCATCCATCTGAACAAAAGTAAAAATAACGGTTACCAATGGGACTATATATCCCACCAAAGAATACTATTGGGACAATATATCCCAAAACAGTTTTCTTCCTAATTTATGGGTGTACAGTTAGAATAAAATGTTCTTACCTTTATAAAATTGTCAGCAATAACTTATTTTACACCTTTATCTATTTTTTTTATAAAAAAACCACACTTTTTAACTTTAAACTTAAATTTTGTACTACGCTAATGTAATTCAACCACTTGCGGTTACTGCAAAATGATTATAATTTGTCGCGCAATTATCATAGAGACCTATTTTTTTTTTATTTGGTTGCTAGAACTATAGAAAACCAGTGGGACACTTAAAATACGCAAATATATATGTGGTTATCCCAATGAAAGCTTTTAAACTTTCATTGGGATATATTATCCCGATGGGACTGAAAGGGTTAAGGCCTGCCGACCCTACGTGATCAAGTAAATTAAGGTCTGGCGACCCGACGTGACTTTTATAATTAAATATTGCAATCAAGTTTCCAAAGGTAGCATTCATTTCAAATCAATGGGAAAGTATGTCAACATATTATATGAATGACGATCGACACAAATACGCGATATCTCGCACTGTATCGTCTACATACGTTTATTTTACTTCTACTCCCACGTACTAGGAGTCTTATTTATGATCTGGAATCGTGTTAATTTGAAATTATGCATCCTTTACATGCATGTTATATCTTGCTGAAATAACCTAATCATTTAAAATCGTTTTAACTTTTTCAAAATACATGGGTTGCAATAAGAGGTATGTATACCTTCAGTTTAGATCCATATACGGAGGAATACCTGCAGTTCCATGTTCAGCAAGGTATACCTACTACCTACAGAACGAGATGTAGCTTCAGTGCCACATTTAGTGAGTTTAAAAGATATTGCCTACTATTTGACTGTTGTTGCTAGCTCTTAGTCTGTAACTATAATATTGTTAATTTTTTCTCCAAAATTAATGTACAAATTTTATTTCACAATATAATATTTATTTTGTAACTGAAAATGATTAATCATTTTATAAGATTGAATATTGATCCTATTTGAAAATCGATTACAATTCTTACTTTGTAGTCTGTTGAGCATTCAAGTCAAAATACATTTGCGTATGTTGTTCAATATCCTTAGATACTGTAATATAAGAATTCATTTTCTCTTCCACTATGGTGTCCACCGTAGCACTTTGTTTCTGTTTATTACAATTAGACATCTGTAGCAGCGATGGAGTTGATATTCCAAGATTTTTATATTGGTGGGGTTTTAAATCTTGTAAATTTAGAAATTCACGTTCTTTATCTGCAATTTTAAGAAGTCGTATAAACATATATGTATGTACATGGGGAGGGAGTCTTGTAGAGAAAAAATTCTTGCTATCATTTTTAATTATACATAATATGCCTAGCCTACATACTAACTATTGTATTTCAATAATACAAATTTTATTTTCATCATAATTAAGAGGACATTAAATATTGATTTAATTTACTACAACTGTTAATAGGAGGAGAAATTATAAATAAAAAAAAAAAATCTTTTATACTTAATTTAATTAAAAAATTAGTGCTGTTCAGGATTAACAATTTTCCTTTCGAATTTTTCGTAATTTTCTATGACAATTGTTAATATTCAATAATATTAAAATAATAAAAATTTAATATGCAACGGTTCAATAAAATATATGTTGTATATATACTTTCATTTATTTAGCAGAGATAATATTGAATTACGGTATATAGATTTTTTTTAAATTATTTAAGCTAAAGAAAGTCGTTTATAATCTAAAATTTGGAATTTTATCAAAATATGTTATTAATTTAGATATATTCTGCAATTTAAATTTTATAATTTTTTTGAAAAAACAGGGAACTAAATATTCCAATTGTTTAAAAAATTGGTATTGAATTAAAAAAATATATAAATAAAAATTACAGCGTATAACTAACATTAATCACAATTGCGAGCAAGTTAATAACGAGTATATCCGTACTCGAAACTGGCATTGTAACCATTAGCGACTGTAAGTAACATTAATTTATATCTGTACTCGAAACTAGCATTGCGACCATTAGAGAATGTAAGAAACATTAATTTATCGTTTAGATATATTATTAACAATTTCAACTTTATTAAAAATATTGCATCCTGTTCTAAAAGCATCTTATATCCTCTTGAATTAAATAAAAATTTAAACCTCCATTATTAGCATTATTCTGTATACCAGGAAGTACCATTCTTACTAACCATAAGTGCAATCCACACTTATTTTATGATCACTTCTATGAGTAACAATACTATTTAAATATCAACATTTAAATAAAACCATATTAAAACTACAATGCATAAATAAAAAACAACTTTGGTTCATTTAATTTAATTTATCAGTATTTTTTTTATAAAGATAGTACTAAACATATTTTTATTTTATAAAATCAAAACACAATCCATCGGGAGAATGTGATTAGGAATGTAAATGTATTTTTTCACACATAGTCTACGAAAATATCGTTTTACAAAGCTGAAATTAGCGTTAATAAAATACTAAATGATTAAAAAATACATTTCACCATTAATTAAAATGTTTTTGGAACTTAACTGAAAACTATTTGAAAATGTGACATATGTAGGATGAAGAGAATAAATATTCAAGTCTGTTGTATTTATTTTACTGATACATTTTGTAGGAAAGTTTGAATTCAAATTTTGATATCAATTGTATTTGGAGGAATTATGTAAATTGGTCAAAATTAGCTACTTAAATTTTTATTTTTTAAATCTTTCTTTCCCAGTCAACATCGTTTAGTTAAAAAATATTTAATTTCTATTTAAAAACGATAGCTCAAAATCTCCTCTGGTACTATGAATTGTTTTAGAAAATACTACTGAAAATACAAATATAACAGATATATTTATATTCTGTATATAAAATAATAACCAAAATACTAGCCAACAAAATTTAAAAAAATGTTGATACCGTTAATGGACTAAGGCATTCTAAATTCAATTTTAATTGTAAATAAAATGAAAGTAAAAAAAACCGTAAAATCCGTAATGTACGTATGTATATACAATGTAAACGTCGGAACGATAAATGCGTTTATATGGCTTTAATTTTTCGCTAAAAAACAAATACATACCTTACTTAGATGCTTAGATAAATGTAAACCGATCAAATTAAACTTTCTTAATATCAAAGGTTCCTTATACAGGGTGTTCCGGTTTGGGATGCTAATCCTTTAAGGGGTGGTTCCTTGGTTCATTATAAGCAAAAAATCGTATGGAAGGGGAGGGGATGCATTTTCAACACCCACTGAGCTACAGGGTGTTTTTAAAAAGTCCTTCGGAGAAGTAGGTACAAGCACTTATTCAGTTATAAGTTCTTGCGTATTGAACCTAGAATATCAAAACTAGTCGCGTTTGATAAAGAATTAATTTACCTTTATTTCGATGTTTCCGTTATTTTCACCGGTTGCTAGGTCTGCGTTAAATTGCGTTTAAGTTATGATTTTTTCAAAAAAAAATAAGTCAGATTTTGGAAAAATTCCAGTTTTCTCAAAATTTTGCCCTGATTTGGATTTTTAATTTGATTTGGATTTCGTAGTGCTACCTACGAAATCGCCATACAAATACTTTACCTGCCACTTCTGGTTTGCCCAGTAGAATGGTAACCAAAAACTGACATTTTTCCAAAATCTGATTAATTTTGTTCTGAAAAAATCATAACTTTAACGCAATTTAACGACTGCGACTTCTGGTTTACCTTTCTACCGGGCAAACCAGAAGTCACAGGCAAAAGCTTTGTATGGCGATTTCGTATACTTTCCATTTAATTCATAATTGTGAAAATATTTTTAAATTACTGTTTTTAATATTACTAAATGCCTAGAACATGACATTGACAATAAGAACACAAAAAATGGAATAAAAACAAACAGTTTTTTTGTAAATGAAAACACAATACAAATCAAGTTATCACAAAAAATATTTATCTGAAAAATCTAAATAAAATATCCAAATAAAATTTCAATTTACTAATCTTAAATATTATGAAGAAACAGATTTCACATTAATTAAATTTGAGATTAATGTATAAGTTTTGCACATAATAACCAGTTTCATATATATAATAAAAAAGACTAAAATTGGTTTTATTTATCATATAAGTATTTATATTTTTTTAGGTAACAAAAAATTTACATCCGGCAAAGTTTTGAGGAAACTGGAATTTTTCCAAAATCTGATTAGTTTTTTTTTGAAAAAATCATAACTTTAACGCATTTTAACGACTGCGACTTCTGGTTTAGCTTTCTACCGGGCAAACCAGAAGTCACAGGTAAATGCTTTGTATGGTAATTTCGTATACTTTCCGTTTATTCATAATTGTGAAAATATTTTTAAATTACTGTCTTTAATATTACTAAATACCGAGAACATGACATTGACAATAAGAACACAAAAAATGGAATAAAAACAAACAGTTTTTGTAAATGAAAACACAATACAAATCAAGTTAATCACAAAAAATATCTATCTGAAAAATCTAAATAAAATATCCAAATGTAATTTTAATTTACTAATCTGAAATATTATGAAGAAATAGATTTCACATTAATTAAATTTGAGATTAATGTATAAGTTTTGCACATAAGAACCAGTTTCATGACTAAAATTGGTTTTATTTATCATATAAGCATTTATATTTTATAGTACAATTTATTAACGCATCGAAAACATTTTCATTATCAGAATTGTTTGTATTATTATAAAATCCGGATTTTTGTTTGTTATTTTATTAATTTTCTCTTTTTTATTATGTATAATTTTTTTATTAAATTTCGTACGTATATAATTACAGTTTGGTTGTTAACGAAACATTCCGATACGTGATTAAAGGTAAGAAACTCCACATTATCCTAATTTGTCTTGATAGACTAAATTTATTATTAAAATGTAATTATTTCAAGTTTTTTTTTTTTAATTTTTTACTAATTTAGTTTGAACTTTTATTCAAAGCTTTTTAAATTTAATAAAAACTAAACTTAATTTAATAATGTCTATACGAATTGTATGAATGAATAATTTAATAGCGACTGAATTGTTAAACATAAATGCAACAAGTTTTATATAAAAAGCAAGGATTTGAAATAAAAATTGAAAAACTTTATAAGTGAGCAAACTTAATAGCCTATCATAGAGCTGCACTTTTCTCAGTCATTTCATTCGTCAGCTTGCAAAGTAGGTATATAGTTTTTTAAATAATTTAGATTATATACGCGTAGAAGAAGGAATATTTAATGCGCATGTTGTTATAAAGCTTTTCAAATATCCTTAGTGGTAGGTAGTTAAAATTAAGTAAAAAGCATATACATACATATACGTTTTCATTTATTCCGTATCTTCTTATTGAATATAATATATGTATGTATTTTATTTTTATAGGATAAAATATCATTAAAAAATAAAATTATATGTAAAAAGATTAGGCCGTTCAAAAATTGTACTGAAATTAGGGTGGGCAAATTACATACCTTTTGGACTTAATTCTAATAATATAATATAATAAAAATAAATGTTAATAAAAAAAAATTAAGTACATTAATTTGAATTTCTAAATATTACTATTACCGGCTCTAAACTTGTTGATTGTGTTACAGTATCAGTAGTACTGTAGTACTGCTAGTAGTACTGCTAATCTTTAGCAGTTATCTTAATTGGTGTAGAATGTCAGTTTTAACAATATAGAGATATCCTTTGATAGTATAATATTTGAAGATCCATTTATCTTTTTTATAAGTGCTAGCAATTATAAGTGTTAGCAAATTCTGACGTTTTATAAGTGTTAGCAAATTCTGATGTTTTCTTCGGTAGACTTTCATTAATATAAACTCTACTTGTACCACTAAATCTGATGTGCGATAAATTTAAGTTTCTAAACTTTATATATTTGGCAAAAAATGAATCTCTCACAGTCGGCCATAAAAACTTAATTATTATGGATCCATTCTGGATGCGAAAAATGGACGCCAAAATACTACAATCTCCATTAAATTGAATGACATCACACATTTGATTGAAAGTTTCATATAGATTTTCATTAGATAATATAGGGATACCATTCATTATGAAATCACTAGACAGCAAAATTCGTTCTAGATGCTCGATTTTATTTTCAATATGCTCATGAACGATTTGAGGATCAGTAGTTGAACATTCAGCCAGTTTTTCAATTTTCGCTTCAACAATATTTATTTTGGCGTTGAAATCATTTTCTACAGCAACTATTTGATTTTTTAAAGAATCGACATTTGCTATGATAGATGACATTGCAACATTAATTTTCTCATAAATTTTCTCCTCTAGTGTGTTTAATTTATTATTAATTAAACTTTCTAAATTACTTTCAAAGTTATCGAATCTTTTTGTTAATTTCTCAATGTTATACTACATTTCCATAATTATTCGTTTGAGTTGGCGAATTTATCGGTGAATTTGCAATGTTGTTATTATTGCTTCCTAGTCTTATTCTGTGTTTTCTTACTTCATCAACCATTTTTAAAACTTGCAGATTTTTAGGCGCAATTATTAATTAATTAATGTGGTGGCGCGGAAGTAGGAGAGTCTATTTGGTTTTGAAAAGTAGGGAAAACAGAACGATGATTTGACACTTCCAAAAGGAATATATTGGAATTGGAACAGTGTAAACCAATATATGACACTTCCAGATGATTCTTTTGTACAGCAATCGAAGAGATGAAAAATTAAAATACCTTTTTTCCGTAAAATGATGACAAACTGCAGAAAACCTAAAACAAATTTCAAAACAGCAGGAGCAGAACGATCAGATGTACACAAGACAGCAGCGATGGACAAGCAAAAAACAGATGAAAAACAATCTAAAAGCCAGAGCCAACAACAGAACAATCTAAACCAGTTTAATTGACATTTTATATCCTAGATTATTTTTTCACTACCTTGTACTTATTAATTTTGCGTACTATGAATTTGCATAGATTCGGGTTTTGATTATTTTGACAGCCAAAATTCGTCCTGAATCACATACGCAAAAATATTTACAAAAAAACATGTACCACTCGTATAAGTGGTTCTGGAGCTAGACAACAAAAGAGCTAGAAAACAAAAATATTTTTTTAATTCATGTGCACATATAAATATACCGGTCTTATATATATTGCTGCTGTTCCATAAAAGGTCTCAAAATTTCATACACAGCATTACTTTGACCGAAAATTTATACTACCTATAAACAAAATTCAACGATTCCAAATGATACATTTGTGAAATATTTTACAAAGTGAAATGTAACATAGTCTGAGTTTTGGGCTACTATATAGGATGGAAACGTTTTTTAAATTGATTCCATAAATTAATTTTAAGGAAAGAATTTGTTAATATTCATTATTGTAAATTACATTATTATACATATGTACTTCATATATATATGATTTATTGTTATCGCAGAACAGCTGATGGAAAATTGGAAAAATTTGTATGGAAAAAGAAGCCGAGGGAATGAAAACCTTTTGATAACTTCTATATCGATCAGAAGTAATTTTGAGTAATATTTCTGTTTATTATTCTGGACAACCGATTGCTTACCAAACTGATATCTGTCAAAAGAAAAAAATATGAAGGATTGGAAAACCTCGATTGGAGGGTACTTGTTATACGCGAGTTTAAAAGCAATTATAATATGATGTACCTACTTAAAAATATTTCGAAAGAGTTCGATGAAGCGGAAGCCCATAAAAAAATAAAAATGTATAATAATTTATTGAAAATTTCCACTTTCATGTTATATGAATTTTATTATTATTTCTTGCCAAGGGAAACATAGTCCTCAAAATATTATAAATAAATATATGTATAACTAACTCTTTTTCTTTTTAATTTCAAAGTTTTGTGTAATTCAAATTTTAAAGGGTAGAAGTAGAAGTCCTTTATAATTTCTTCATAAATATATATATATATATATATATATATATATATATATATATATATATATATATATATATATATGTATATATGTTATAGAAATTCTAATTTTCTTAAAATATAAAAAATAATATTTTAATATAAACGTATTCAACCAATTTATAGATTTATGGTTGTAAGACTTAATTTTGTTTCTGTAAAATCTTTACGTTTATAGTATTTTTTAATGTATTTATAATATTATTTATTCATATACTTCACTATTGAGTATATTACTAAAATAATATAATACTTAACAAAATAAATAAATAAATGTCGAACATTATTCCTTCGACGTGGTAAAATGTATACACAAAAATTAAAACAATGACATTTGAATTGTAAAATATTATATGTTCTAGAATAAAAAATTAATGCGCTTTAGAAATATGTTATATTTTAAAATATAAAATTATTTTTAAAAAAAATAAAAAAAAATTATATAACATTTTATTTTTTAAAATTACTTTTAATAAATTGCTTTTATCATAAGACAAAATAATTTAAGGTTTTGAGACGGAAATAGATAATAAATCAGTTAAAAAAGTAATTTTAATATTTTAATTAAATAAATTTATTAAAATGGACGCCATTACTTTGCATCAAATAGATAAGTGCTACTTTAAAGTTAAATCTGACTAAATGTGTCCCAAAGTTACTACACAATTTCAATTTTCTTTCTAATTGCAGGTTCCATTTTGTTTCTAATTGCAGGTTCAATGATATGCAGGTCCGTCATTGAGTTATTTACCTTCATCTACTTTTGATGATTTTTTATGCTAAATAAGTCCGAATTGATAACCGGCCTTGAAAAAGTCCGATTTAATAAACGGATATTACAGTATTACGCGATAAACATTTTAGGCCTACATAGTTTTAAAGAAAGTTTACATCTATCATTTTTATGTTTCTATATTAGTAATTGAGTATCTTAATCCATAAACAGCCTCAGACCAAAACCACAATTAAATATTCTTAAAGAAGAAAAGAACCAAAACTAGGGGCTCACGGAGGAATCTGATAAAGTGTTTGGATCAGTGAAAGCAAGCTTAAAGAAAGATATTGTAAGTAGAACAAATTTTGAAAGAAAAAAGCAAACTATAAATAGTAATATGCAAAATAGAAATTAATAAATATCATTAAATCTTTAAGCTTGTTTTATGCACTTTCTCCACATTCTGAGAAAAAAATTACTATCCTCAATGGATTTAGCTCTGATGTTACTATCACCAAACATATACATGTATAAAAAAGTAGACCCAAGACTGATTAATACAAGCAGTACACAACAAAAGTACTTTGAGTAACAGTAGCTATTAAAATAACTACTTCATCCCTACAAATAGTTACTTTTATTTAATTTTAAAAATTTAACTTCTATTATGCAAATATATTTTAATTATAAACATAATATTTTTAAATTTTTGAATTAATTTTTGAATTGTCTAAATCCTAGATACGGGTCCGACCATATATCCATATCTAATATTACTGCTTTAATATGAAAATATTACTCAAACTGCACTAAATTACATTTTTTTTATGTTATGGTAACATATTACTTTATTAGAATATTCCATTCAATGAGGAAAAAAAAACTTTTATCTTAAACGTATTTTTCAACAGCCGAACTTTCAATTGCCTCAAAAGTTGGAAACTTCTTTTGGAGGAAGAGTAGATATTTACTTAGTGAAATCGCAGTTATTTTAGAATGATTGCATTCACTGTAAAAGAAGTCGATTTCCCATAAATCTGTTTTAATTATTAATTATTATTACATATAGATTTATATTTATTTTTACATATTTTTTTTTTAACTTAAACTTTCGATCGCATAAGATAATAAATTAATAACCTCATTCTATCGTAAATATATTTTACATTTAAGTATATTGCAAATTATTACTTTATGCAGCTGGAATTTCAAAATACAGACTTTCAAAATTTATCATTTGCATTCCATTTTTTGAAACACAAATACGTGACAAAAAATTAAAATTAAAAGCTTCTACAGGCTCAACATAATACTTATATGATTTTTCCACATTATATGTCAAAGTATGCCAGCAGAAACTAGTTGTTTTCATTTCTGATATATCTAAATAAAAATTTTCCTTGTATTTTAATATAAGGTCTACAACAATAAAATTATTGTTTTTCCAGATAACTCCATTAGGGTTATTCGAAACCCATCTAAAGATAAGAAATTTACCGAATGCACTATACCTGTACATTGAAAATTATACCTTGTTTTGGTTTCACTAAGAATATGATTTAAGAATAATCTAAAATACAAGAAGATTTTAGAATCGTTTTATGTACTGAGCAGAAATGACAGCAATAATTAGCACTAAAAGATTCTACATATCCCAAAGCAGAGTTTATCCCTAAATTGTCGCCAAGAAATAGACAAGGAATAAATTTAACAGTGTTTAAGTTCTTATAACTCACACTAATCCCAATGTCATATAATTTATTTACTTCTTTTATAAATGGCTGAAAAATTCTGGTATTTCCGATTTTTTTTCTATCATCTGTATAAAAAAGCATTGCCAGAAATATTGAGTTTAATTTTGATTGGAGTTTTGTTGGAATACAAGGTACTTTTACATACACTCCACCAATTTTACTTATATTTGCATGTGATCCTAATGGATTAATAACTTCGAAATCATCAAAGTAAATAAATGCAGGTAAATATAATATATCTTGTGAATTCTGCACCCGGTTCAATTTCTTTTGAAATAATTTGGACTGTATAATATCATAAATAATTGGTTGATTTTTAGATTTCAGATAATCTAAGTAGGTAACAATATCTTTCAGCATTGAAGTTTTTTGAAACAAATTTGTAAAAAGTTCTGATAGATTGACTATTTTTGAAGAGTGAACTATTTGTTTAATTTTAAATCTGTTATCAAATGTAACCGTTTCTTCATTTGAAATCTGAATAGTTGAAGTATAAGCTGAAGTGACAGAAGAAATACAATTCAAATATTTTAAAAATTTGTAATCTGATAACGGTATGCTTTTAAGAGAGAAAAGTTGTAGTAAATTAGCGTAAACCGTTTTTATTTCTTCATTTTCATAATTATTCATTTCTTGTGAGATTATAGATTTTAATCTCAAAAGAGGAAAAAGCTTCTGTTACTACATTATTAATATTAAAATTATTAGTATTTGATTGCAGTGAATTTTTAGTTGCGTAACTTTTTTGTTGTGCCTCATTAAATGGGTTTTTAAATAATAAACATTATCATAAATTCTAGGGCATAATATACATGGAAATCTTGTAACTGTCTTGTGCTGCCTTCTTATATGACTAATAAATAAAATTATAGTATATATTAAATTTAGAATTACAAACAAAACATTTATATTTTATGGATTATATTATTAGTTTTTATAAAAAAAAAAAAAATATGTTGAATTTAAATTTAAATCATTATGTAATGCACTATCTCTTTTATCATAATGGTGTTGTAATTGAAAAAATATTTTTTTGTAAAAAACCAAACTTTATTGCTTATATCTGGATATTTGATATTTAACGCTAAATATGTAGCCATACAAGCTACAATTACGAGCGTTATATTTTTAAACATATATTTTATATCCGCAACAAGGACGTATGCTGCCTCTACTGGAGCACCAATTAAAACAATTTTTGGCTGAATCGTAGTTGATTTATTTTCTTGAATATATATCCTTTCTCTGTTGTCTGCTTCGGCTATTGTCAACAAAAAAAAATTAATATCACAGTTAAGGTTAAACAAAATTAAAATACCATATAATGGACTATAAAAGATTCTTGAATCTCTATTTTTGATGCTCGTCTAATTAAATGCTGAAAATAACAAAATTTAGTTAATATTTTTTAGATGAAATATTACATGTATGTATCTTAAAACATTATAACGGAGATTCACATTTTGTCAATTGACTTGCAAAAACTGCTACGACGTTTAATTTCAAAATTTACTTCATATTTTAATTAAATACTATTTTTATCAAAACAAAATTAATATGATTGATAACTGACACAATATGAATCACCATTTTTATACATTGAGCAATCAAAAAATACCATTCACCTTTTCGAAACCTTTGTGTCAACAATATGTTTAATAATAGTCTTGCTTAAAATTATTCTCTCCGAATTTCTTAAAAATAATTTTATTATTTTTGTATAGCTGTATTATCAGCTTACAATTTGTGTCCAAAAAGTTTATTAGAGACTACTTTATAAAAATAAAAAAGTGTAGAATTTTAAAATTAAAATTATGTAAAAACATAAAATAATCAAATATACTTCTTTAGTTGCACAGTCACTGGAATATGTGAAAATCATCCCAGTTTTTGTGCCACTAAATATACTTTATTGTATGACACAAGTGCTGCGTCAATTTGGTTTTCAACTAGGCTTTCAATTGAGATTTCTTCTACATTATTGGAAATTTCAGCATTCGGATTGTCTGAATTTGTGTTATATAGATTACATATATAAGATTTGCATTTATTTATATTATTATTAATTATTTAAATAATTATTATGCGTTTTAATAATAGAAATAAACTTAAATTACTTGTAAAACTTAGAACAAAACTGGAGTTTGTAATATATTGATTAATGAAATCTACCAAATCTTCATAATCAACAGGACAATCATCCACAATAAAAATTGGATCCTCAACACCAAATTCTCTTTTATTGAATTTAGCACCGCATCAATTGTCATAACATCAGTAAATTTTATTTTTATTCGTTTTTTAATATGGCCTTCTTGGCAGATCAGAAATCTAATCTTTGACATTTTTCCTAATAATTTTTTTTATTTTAAACAGAAAATTTTATAATTACACTTAAATAAAAAACACTTAATGAAAAAATACTTACTTAAAGATTTATTATTTTATTAATTTCACAAAATTTAGATTTATTATTTTATTAATTTCACAAAAATTTACTTCAGCAAAAATTGTTTTAACTTCACTAAGCTGGCGTGTATCACTTGTAAACAAATTAACTTTTGCGCTAATATTACTCTTTTTTTGTCTTGAAAGAATATAACTTAGCTGAAAAAATTACATATTTGTTTCAAAAGAAACTACTTTTACAGTAACATTTACGCAGTTAATATTCTTTTTGTGTCATAAAAAATATTGTTTCTAAACGAATATTCTTTTGGCGTAAAAGAAATCGCATTTATGCAAAAAATTATTTTCCGCTGCAATCTTTCGTTACAAATGCAACAACTTTCGATGCAAACGATAAATATTTTGGCCAATTTCCCAGTAAAAGAATATTCTTTTGAGTGAAATGTAAATTTTCATTTATGGTAAAAGATATATATGAAATGTACTTAATTTATATTGAACTTTTAATACAAAAGCAAGTTCATTTGTCATAAATGGTGCTAAAAAAATACTTCTAAGAGAAATAAGATACATGGCTACAAATGCAGATAGTTTCTTGCAAAAGAATTTATTGCAAATACCATTTTTGTAGAAAATTTTTCTGAGTGACACAGTGGGTTGTGGGTATTATGACTATATCAACACAAACGTGTACCAAAATGTGTAATAGATGTGGCGATAAAGTATAGAAGACCTTATTGACTCATATATTGTTCATAAAGATGATATTGTGTACTTAAATATTTGGTTACATTTCGGTTACATTTAGTAGTAACAAATCAGTTTTTGAAACTAAAAATAACATTAATATTAACATTTTTGTAACATTAAGGACACAAAAGATACCGATGTGTTACTATAAAGATATATTGCTTTTACAAGTTATTGTAACGTAAAATATTCGTTAAAGTGTCACATTAAAATCAGAATTACTTTATTAACACAAAAATTTTAACATTTAACCACATTGTGACTCAAGGTCTTAGTTTTGTTACTACAATAGTCACAAATTTCTGCTTGGGTAAGTAACAAAGTCAACCTGTGTTTGAAATATAATTGTAATTGGGTGCCAATACCTGTATGATGTAGAGTAGAGTATTGAACTTATGAAATATAATTGGAAATTTTAACATGGACCCACTGAATTACTGAATTTAAACTTTGCAGACAATAAGTATACATAAGGAAGCTATTATGTGTGGCAAATTTCATATAAATCAGATAATAAATACCATATGCTCTAGAGCATATGAAATTTTTATCGGAAATTTTAGTATGTACCCCCTGAAGGTATTAACTACTATCAGGTATTAACTACTATCAAACACATGAATAATCAGAACGTCTACCGGTATACCAAATTTCATTCAAATCAGATAATAATTACATGCTATAAAACACGTAATTATATAAAATTCGGAAACTAAAACTGATTTTCTAGGAACCGTGGTTTTCAGCAGAGGCAACTAGATTACAAAATTAGCCTGTATATAAAATATCATTGAAATCGGTTAACAATTACTATATATGCTTTAGAGAAGATTATGAAAAAAATAAAATATAAATCGGATATTTAACATGGCCCCCTAAAGCTACTTACCTCTGCATAATCACGAATTCAACCTGTGTACCAAATTTCATTGAAATCTAACTAGCGATTCTAGGAGATGCTGCTGCGCACATAAAAGCGCACGCGTCCCTCGCCACTTTTTTTTGCATTTTCGGACTCCCCAACCTCGTAATAAAACTACGTGATATTGCGCTTAAAATCCGGAATATTTGAGAAAAGATGGTTTAACTTAAAATGGAATACGTAGGTTGAGGTTTTTTTAAATCTTATTTTAAAGCTCGTCATCTCGAGCGTGAGGTGGCGCTTTTCGCATTTTAGAGAATTTCTAATTTTGTCTAAACCAAAATATGTTGGCAAACTAGGTGGAACACAAATGGGTTATGAAGCCCTCTACTATGATTAGCAGCATTTTAATATTTGAATAATTCAAAACCCATTTTTGAATAAATTTGATATACAAAGTATTTTAAATAACTATAGATTGATTTCTTATTGAAATGATATATACATATATACCCATATGCATAAATAAATTACAATTTGTAGATGAATAAATTAGTTTATATAATAATGTAGGTCAATACGTATATGTATATTATAATTTGATTTTTTTTAATTTCAACCTTTTTCAATGTCTGAATAATTTTTTAATTTGAAATACCTATTTGTTAAATTAAAATTTCAAATAAAATTTCGTAATTTTTTTTTAAATTCATACAAAATTTGAATAGTATGGTTAACAAAAAAAAAAGTTGCTAACTAGGGGGAGCAGATAACTCGTAGTATGTTGTTTAACAGCGATTTATGTCCAAAAGTTTTTTGTAATTAACATTATCTTTGTAACAAACAGTGCTTTCTTCAAAATTGCTCAAGTTTATTATTTTTTGATTTAATTTTATATTTCTATTTCTTTAATAATAAATAATATTATTAAAATAACTATAATAAGTATAAATACGCGTAATCACGAATCCAACCTGTGTACAAAGTTTCATTGAAATTGGATAATATTTACCTTATGATCTAGAACATATGAAATATTAATCGGAAATTTTAGCATGGACCCCCTAAGACTACAACCTATTACCTTAGTCTACACATGCGTAATCACGAATCCAACCTGTGTACAAAATTTCATTGAAATTGAATAATATTTACCATATGTTCTAGAACATATGAAATATTAATCGGAAATTTTAGCATGGACCCCCTAGAGCAACTAACGTCTACATTAGGCTACACATGCGTAATCACGAATCCAACCTATGTACCAAATTTTATTGCAAAATGATAATAATTACTATATGGTGTAGAACATATGAAATATTCTTTGGAAACTAAGTTGCTCATATATTAGTTTCCCATGAACACAATAAAACTACCTGATAAAATTTTTTGGAGCAATAAGTAGGTCAACCTGTGTTTGAAATATAATTGTAATTGGGTGCCAATTACTGTATGATGTAGAGTATTGAACTTGTGAAATATAATTGGACATTTTAACATGGACTCACTGGATTACCGACTTTAAACTTTGTAGACAGTAAGTACATAAGGAAGCTACTATGTGTGTCAAATATCATTCAAATCAGATAATAAATACCATATGCTCTAGAGCATATGAAATTTTAATCGGAAATTTTAGTATGGACCCCCTGAAGGTATTAACTTTAATCATGGCCAACACATGCATAATCAGAAGGTCTACCTTTGTACCAAATTTCATTAAAATCAGATAATAATTACATGCTATAAAACACGTAATTATATAAAATTCGGAAACTAAAACTGTTTTCTAGGAACCCCCTGAAGGTCTTCAAATTTCAGGAGAGCCAACTAGATCACAAAATTAGCCTATATACAAAATATCTTTGAAATCGGTTAACAATTAGTATATCGTATATGCTATAGTATAGCATATATTAGTATATTTTTTACATTTTTCCGTAGAACAAAAACACATAGGTTCCCACATAAATGGGTAAATCTAACATGGTCCCACTGAAAGGATCGATCTCATCTTGTATCGGCACCTGCGCGAAGTCCGTTAGAGCCTGTGTGCCAAATTTCATTAAAATCGGACAAGCGGTTCTAGGAGATGTTGCTGCGCACATAAAAAGCGTACGTATACGCGTCCCCCGGACACTTTTTTTTTTTGCATTTTCGGACTCCCCGACCTCTGAAACGCCTAGAAAAAAATTTTGAGCGAACTTTTTTTTTTTGACCATCAACCCATCTCCAGACTTCATAGTATTTCATACTACTCGTAATACATTTATTTCATAGCATAAAAGACACAAAAAAAACTGACGCAATAGCTTTTAAGTTCTGCTTTTTACGAGTAGTATGAAATACTATGAAGTCTGGTGATGGGTTGGATGGTCAAAAAAAAAGTTCGCTCAAAATTTTTGTCTAGGCGTTTCCGAGGTCGGGGAGTCCGAAAATTCAAAAAAAAAGTGGGGGACGCGTACTCTTTTTATGTGCGCAGCAACATCTCCTAGAACCGCTCGTTCGATTTTAATGATATCTGGCACACAGGCTCTAACAGTCTTCGTGCAGGTGCCGGTACAAGATGAGATCGATCCTTTCAGTGGGACCATGTTAGATTTCCCCATTTATGTGGGAACCTATGTGTTTTTGTTCTACGGAAAAATGTAAAAAAAAAAATCATGTCTCAGATTTGGATGAAATTTAAAACATAGGTTGGTATCATGATTGTCCACAAGCCTACCAAGATACAGGTCTGTAACTTCAGGGGGTCCATAGTAAAATTTCTGATTAAAATTTCGTATACTCTAGACTAGAGCATATAGTAATTTTTATCTAATTAGCATAAATTTTGGTACATATGATAGTTTCCGTATGTACTTGGTGTCTGTAAAATTTAAAGTCGATACTTCAGTGGGTCCATGTAAAAATCCGTAATTACTTTTCATAAGTTCAACTCTCTATATCTACAGTACCTTTCACCCAATTTCAATGATATTGAATACACAGTTTCATTTAGTTATCTATTTGATACTCCACAAATTTTTAGTTGGTAGGTATAGTAAGTTCATGGGAAACTAATATATGAGCAACTTAGTTTCCGAAGAATATTTGCTTTATGTTCTACAGCTTGTAATTATTATCCGATTTCAATGAAATTTGGTACACAGGTTGAGTTCATTATTCTGCATAGGTTGACCAGGTTAGTAGGATTAGGGAGTCCATGTTAAATTTCCGATTTTAATTTTAATTTTTTTTTATATGTTCTACAGCATATAGTAATTGTTAACCGTTTTCAAAGATATTTTATATATAGGATAATATTGTGATTTAGTTGCCTCTGCTGAAATTTGGAGACCTTCAGGGGGTTCCTAGAAAACAGTTTTAGTTTCCGAATTTTATATAATTACGTGTTTTATAGCATGTAATTATTATCTGATTTTAATGAAAAATGGTACAAAGGTAGACCTTCTGATTATGCATGTGTTGGCCATGATAGAAGTTAATACCTTCAGGGGGTCCATACTAAAATTTCCGATTAAAATGTGCATATGCTCTAGAGCATATGGTATTTATTATCTGATTTGAATGAAATTTGACACACATAGTAGCTTCCTTATGTTCTTACTGTCTGCAAAGTTTAAAGTCGGTAATCCAGTGCGTCCATGTTAAAATGTCCAATTATATTTCACAAGTTCAATACTCTACATCATACAGTAATTGGCACCCAATTACAATTATATTTCAAACACAGGTTGAATCTGTGACCTACTTATTGCTCCAAAAATTTGTATCAGGTAGTTTTATTGTGTTCATGGGAAACTAATATATGAGCAACTTAGTTTCCAAAGAATATTTCATATGTTCTACACCATATAGTAATTATTATCAGTTTGCAATAAAATTTGGTACATAGGTTGGATTCGTGATTACGCATGTGTAGCCTAATGTAGACGTTAGTAGCTCTAGGGGGTCCATAATAAAATTTCCGATTAATATTTCATATGTTCTAGAACATATGGTAAATACTATTCAATTTCGCATATTATTCAATTTTCGATTACGCATGTGTAGACTAAGGTAATAGTTGGTAGCCTGAGGGGGTTCATGCTAAAATTTCCGATTAATATTTCATATGTTCTAGAACATATGGTAAATATTATTCAATTTCAATGAAATTTTGTACACAGGTTGGATTCGTGATTACGCATGGTGTAGACTAAGGTAGAAGTTAGTAGCCTGAGCGGGTCCATGCTAAAATTTCCGATTAATATTTCATATGTTCTAGATCATATGGTAAATATTATCTAATTTCAATGAAATTTTGTACGCAGGTTGGATTCGTGATTACGCATATTTATACTTATTATAGTTATTTTAATAATATTATTTATTATTAAAGAAATAAAAATATAAAATTAAATCAATAAATAATAAAGATGAGCAATTTTGAAGAAAGCACTGTTTGTTACAAAGATAATGTTAATTACAAAAAACTTTTGGACATAAATCGCTGTTAAACAACATACTACGAGTTAT
The DNA here is from genome assembly GCA_963920725.1 of Rhamphomyia laevipes. NCBI lineage: Eukaryota > Metazoa > Arthropoda > Insecta > Diptera > Empididae > Rhamphomyia > Rhamphomyia laevipes. Next base: position 49,454,540 of record OY987255.1, on the reverse strand, counting down.
CTGCTCCGCCTAGTTAGCAGCTTTTTATACTTTCCTTTTATTGAATTTACAATTCATGTTTTCCTCATCTGGGCATAGCTCCTAAACGGCTTTACCGATTTAACTGAAATTTGGAACTTAAGCTCGTGTTATGACCCATTCGGTGCCACATAATTTTCAAGGCCAAGCGCGGGGCGGGGGGTTGGGCCTATTTTAAAAAAAGTCATGTGAGGTATCAAATTAAAGGTATTGATGAGTACATCTGGGTGGGTAGTGTTTCGGGTAACGAGTACCATGTGGGGCCCCAAAAATGGGGCCAAAAATAAAAAAAATCATATGGGGCATCAAATTAAAGGTCTGGAAGAACAGATAATTTTGGGGCAAGTAATTGTAGTATGGGCAACAAGAGTCATGTGGGGTCCTGGAAAATGGAGCCCAAAAAAAATCATGTGGGATATGAAATTAAAGGTCTCGATGAGTACATCTCGTTGGGTAATGTTTCAGGTAAAGAGCGCCATATGGGGCCAAAAATAAAAAAAATATACATATGTATATATAAAAATATATATATATACGAGCGGTTAATTTTGCAAGTGGCATAAGTGACTTTTCGCGAAACATGAGTTAGAACTATTTATTATTAACCGCTCAAATATATATTTTTTACTAAAATATGTTATATTTTTAAGTGTCTAAACATACATTGTATACATTGTTTGTAACATATATATGTACATTGTATGATGAAATTAAGCAAAACCTCCGATAGTGTATAAATACAAGCCGTGTACATCATCAGTGCACTAATACTATTACAAACTGTGGTAGTCCGACAAATTTATATATGAACAACAAATTTATATGAGTTTTTGTATGGTTTTTGTATTATTTTTTAAATAAAAAGTAATAAAAATCATAATTTTATTTTAAAAAATCCTTTATTAGACTTTATATATATTTATGATAAATATTTACATATGAGAATATAATAATAATTAATACGCTTTTTTTGGAAATGATTTAATATAAGTACCATCAGAGTGTTTTGGAACCAATGATTGATTTTGCATTGATAAGAAATAAAAACACTTAAAAAACTTAAAAAACGCGTATTAACCCCTGAAAAAAATAAAGTAATTAAATTAATATTAAAAATACTACTGATGACCTGAGCTTCATCTTTTTTTTTTTAAGTTTAAGACCGTCATTCATTGTTTCTTTTATTTTCCAAAATAAATATATAGAATTTAAAAAAAAAATATTAGATATTAATTATATAAAATAAATTTTAACTATAAAAAAATCAAATAATTTGTCGTTTTGTTTCACGATTTTCTAATGTTATCATTAGGGTACTACTATTTATCATTAAATATATCGATTCTAAGTACTAAATCTAGTATTTGATCAAGTTTAATACTAATTGAACTATCATAATGATTTGTTGTTATAAAATTAACAACTGTTGTATTTAATTTTGTATAAAAAATTCTTGTTATATTACTGGATTTTGGAATAATCCATTCAATTTGATTGTAATCACCATATTCGATTATCTTTAGCCGTGGCTCTGGATCAGTTAAATTTTTACTATAATGTGATAAACCAAATTGTGCAATTTGTGTTGGATTAAAATATCCGTGTTTTTCTCATTGTGTATTAATTGGTTTTGGTACACCCTCAGCAGCACTAACACATTTTACACGATCTCGAACCTCTACATTATAATTTTCAATATACATAAAAAGTCCTCTTGGATCATAACGTCCTTTAGGTATATTAATTTTTGAATTACTATGTGACCTGTGACCAATTAAATTGGTTGGCTTAGATTGAAAATCCTTATCACGAAAATGGACTCTACAAACAGATGAGCAACCAGTTGGCTGCCAATCTGCTGTGTGTATAGCATTAATCCATTTTTGCCTTAACATTTTTTGGGAAACTAAGTGTTGAAACAGTTTCAGATGTTGAAAAATAATTGGATTTGCAACCTGGCACAACGCAATTACGAGGCATTGTCTTTATTGCACGAATAAAAAATTTAATTATAAATTAAAACTATTTATTGCACTAAATTTTTTTTCTATGTTTGTAAACAAAAACAACGCCGATGTTGTGCTTTTTGTTTACAATAAATTCACTTTAAAACTGCAAAATCTTAATATTATTTTATATTGCACTTATTTGCACTCACTTTAATTACATTTATTTATTTATTAAATTAAGTTTTCCGCGATATTATATTGGTAATGTTATTTTTTATTAGAGACGTCAAAAATATTAATTGTATCGACCGGCCATTTTAATGAAACTGTCGGACTACCACAAAAATTCTCTAAATTTATGTACATGGCTTGTAGGAACTAACACTATCGAAGGTTTTGAATAAAGCTAAAGAATGAATTCTGCTTGGGATCCAATACCTAGGGAAGTTGGGAATAAGCTGGAGGGGGGTCAAACAATTTTTTTTTAAGTTTTGGAACTAACTCCTCTAGATTTAAAACTTTATTTTACTGAGTTATCAAAAGTTTGTTATTTTAAAAATGGTTTTCAAAAAATTGTTCTACTGAACTGATTAATAATTAATTTGAGTTTTTAGTTCATGAATTGCAACATTATTTCTGTTCTCAGCTAAGTCTGTCAGAAAACGAAAATTTAGATGCAGTTATAATTTCGGAGATTTGAGTCGCTCTCTAAGTTATGAAAAATAAAATATAAATTAAAATCTAAAACTTAAAACTGACTTAAAACTGACAACGTGGCAGACAAATCAATTGGATTATTTTCATTATTTATTTGATGATTAGTGTATATTTTAAATATTTTTTATTATTTTAATTTGAAATATAATTATAGTATAAAACTATCCAAATTTCATTAAACATTACATTTGTTAAACTATTCACAAAAACAAAATATGAACAGAATTGTCATCCCAATTATATATCTTTAATATTTAACAAAAGATTTCCCAGACAAGAATATTTTTATTATTATATTTCAAAAAATTTAACTTAAGCAAGTAAAAAAATCGATTTTCATATATACAAATATATCTTCAATATTTCGCATCACATTTCAATTATCGTCGTGATTGCCTTTTTCATATATTTATAAAGACAATATTTCCCCACAGCAGTCAATTATTTCCATCAATATGAAACTAATTAAAGGTGTAAGATTTCAATTTAGCGACAAATTATAATGTAATAAAAATTAATAAACATAGGGTGCTGCGAATCATGTAAATACTATATTTTCTCTCGACTTTTTGGTTTCAGAATTTTAAAGTTTATGTAAAGTAAAAGTCGAATGGTGACAATATTGTCAGTCAAATGTTACGAAACTCCTAAAATAAATATTCAAATAAATTTATCAATACATATAGTGTTTTATTTCTTTTAAAATTAAAATTAGAAAGTAAGATTATATAATTTTAGTATTCTTATTTATTAGTTTTTAGTCGCATATTACTATTTATAAAGGAAATTATTTTACTTTCCTTTTATTGAATTTTCAATTCATGTTTTCCTCACCTGGTCAAAGCTCCTAAACGGCTTTACCGATTTAACTCAAATTTGAAACTTAAGCTCGTGTTATTAACCACTCAGTACTTTAAAAACTTTCATGGCCCTTCGATACCCCACATGACTTTCTAAAAAGTCATGTGGGGTATCAAATGAAAGGTCTTGATGAGTACATCTCGTTGGGAAGTGCTTCGGGCAACTAGAACCATGTGGGGCCCCCAAAAAATGGGGCCAAAAATGAAAAAAAATCATGTAGGGTATCAAATTAAAGGTCTGGAAGAGTAGATATCTTTGGGGCAAGTAATAGAAGTGTTTTGGGGAAACGCGGGTCACGTGGGGCCTAAAATTATTATTAATTTCCTTTTATTAAATTTACAATTCATATTTTCCTCACCTGGGCATAGCTCCTAAACGGCTTAACCGATTTAACTCAAAAAAGTCATGTAAGGTATCATATTAAAGGTATTGATGAGTAAATCTCGTTCAGTAGTGTTTCGGGCAACGAGGGCCATGTGGGGCCTCAAAAAATGGGGCCTATTTTCAAAGAAGTCATGTGGGGTATCAAATGGAGCGAAAAATAACAAAAATCACGTGGGGTATCAATTTAAGGGCCGGGAATAGTAGATATCTGTGGGGCATGTAATGGGAGTATTTGGGGCAACCAGAGCCATGTAGATGTCTTTTCGCTCTTGCGTCGGTTAAAATAAAAGAACACTCGCTTTGCGTCGGTCCTTCGTTATGGGTCGATAATTTTTAATATTGTTTGGGTTATATATATAAATATATATAGTATATATATAAATATATATAGTATATATATAAATATATATAGTATATATACAAATATATATAGAATATATATATATATATAAATAAATCAAAAAACTCGAATTATAAGCTGTTTTCGCTCTTCTGGCTCATTAAATACAATACATGGAGGTGGTTGACCGCACAAAACAAACTATTGCAAAAAAGCATCCTTTCATATTAACAAGTTCTATTGCAAGTGAATTGTACTTAGAACTTTCCCACATGATCATCCAACGCCGAACTGTGGAGGGGGTCTACCAACATACAAAAGAAATAAAAAGCCATTTATTTCGACAAAAAATCGACGGGCAATTTTAGAATTTGCAAAGACGCATATAAACTGCACTGTTGCCAAATGGAGAACAATGCTTTTTTCTGATGAATCAAAGTTCAACATGATGGGTTTCAACGGATTGAGATTAGTGCGCATACCAGAAGGAGACTGCTTTGAAAGGCCAAAGGCACCATAAAGCACGGGGAGGCAACGTAATGGTCTGGAAATGTTTTTCTGAAAAAATTAGATTTTTTTGATTTATATATACATATTTATATTTATATATATAACCCAAAACAATATAAAAAAATATCGACCCATAACGAAGGACCGACGCAAAGCGAGTGTTCTTTTTTTTAACCGGTCGCAAAAGCGAAAAGACATCTACATTGCTATCGTTGGCCCAAACACTACCATTACATGCCCCAAAGATATCTATATACTCTGCCCGGCCCTTAAATTGATACCCCACATGATTTTTGTTATGTTTGGCCCCATTTTTAGGGGCTCCACATGGCCCTCATTACCTGAAACATTACCCAACGAGATGTACTCACTGAGACCTTTAATTTCATACCCCACATGATTTTTATTATTTTTGGCCCAATTTATCAGGCCCCACATGACCCTTGTTGCCCGAAACGCTACCATTACTTGCCCCAAAGATACCTGTTCTTCCAAATCTTTAATTTGATACCCCACATGATGTTTGTTATTTTTGGCCCAATTTTTTGGGGCCCCACATGGCCCTCGTTACCCGAAACATTACCCAACTAGATGTACTCATCAAGACCTTTAATTTCATACCTCACATGACTTCTTTGAAAATAGGTCCCATTTTTTGAGACCCCACATGGCCCTCGTTGCCCGAAACACTACTGAACGAGATTTACTCATCAATACCTTTAATTTGATACCCCACATGACTTTTTTGAAAATAGGTCCAACCCCCGCCCCCTCTCCGGGCCATGAAAATTATGTGGGATCGAATGGGTAAACGCTGGAGCTTAAGTTCCAAATTTTAGTTCAATCGGTTGAGCGGTTTAGGAGCTATGCCCAGGTGAGGAAAATATGAACTGTAAATTTAATAAAAGGAAATTAATAATAATTTCAGGCCCCACATGACCCGCGTTGCCCCAAACACTTCCATTACTTGCCCCAAAGATATCTACTCTTCCAGATCTTTAATTTGATACCCCACATGATTTTTCTTCATTTTTGGCCTCATTTTTTTGGGGCCCCACATGGTACTAGTTGCCCGAAACACTACCCAACGATATGTACTCATCAAGACCTTTAATTTGATACTCCACATGACTTTTTAGAAAATAGGCCCAACCCCCCGCCCCATCGAAGGGCCATGAAAGTTATTAAAGTACCGAGTGGTTAATAACACGAGCTTAAGTTTAAAATTTGAGTTAAATCGGTAAAGCCGTTTAGGAGTTTAGGAGTAAAAAAGAGTATTATGTATGTATATACTTTTTTGAAAATATAATAACTATTCTAAATAACCTTTTAATAATAACTATGTACATATTTAAAAAGTTTAGAACTTTCACCTGATGTATGTTTTTACAAAGAAATATTTCCAATATTAATATATTTATATTTTTTGTATTCAAGAAATTTAATATTTTTAAGGACACCTGATACAATTTCTACAAATTCATATTTATTATAATTATCTTTTATAAATTTCAGCTGTTTTGATTAGAAATAGGTAACCATAACATTATATTTTACTACTATAACTACTATTTATTTTGCCGTAGCTGTTATTATTTAATTTTTTTAATAATCACATGGTCTGCAAAAGAAAATTTCGAATTTGGAAGCATAAATTCAGAGAGTTTATTTTCACTCGGTTTTATCTTATCAATTTACAAATTTTGGATTAATACAGGGTGAACATGAAATACCTGATCCACGATACACTACGGTATTCCTTGATTCATTCTGAGAAAAAAAATGTATGGGCATTTTTTTGGAAAGCGTGACCCCTGGGGCGGTATCCCCCTTTTTAAGATTCTATGTTAAAAAAATAAGTAGCTACATATTTTGGTTCATATCTTTGGAGTGGATCAATGGATCAGTTTGGTTCATATCTCATTAGATTGGTAATAAAATTCCCTTTAAACTGAGCTATAAACGAGTTTTCAGGCGTTACGAGACAGATAGATAGTTTGTTTTTTGTTATTTGGTAGGTAGTAAATATGCGCAACTTTTAGTGTAGAAAAATTTGTTCATATTTTTTTTTTTAAATTTAAAGTTTTCGGGCTTGTAGTGTCCAAACTACATAAAAACCAGAAATTTTCTATAGCCAGAAATTTTCTATCGTTTTAAAGGAAATTTTATTACCAATCTAATGAGATATGAACCAAACTGATCCATTGATCCACTCCAAAGATATTAACCAAAATATGTAGGTACTTATTTTTTTAACATAGAATCGTAAAAAGGGGGTTCCGCCCCAGGGGTCAAGCTTTCAAAAAAATGCCCATACATTTTTTTGCTCAGAATGAATCAAGGAATACCGTAGTGTGTCGTGGATCAGGTATTTCATGTTCACCCTGTATAAGGTTCGGATAAATGTATTTTTTAAAATGAAATATACATACTCAGGTATTATAGATACAAGATTTAATAACCGAACAATAGAGTCAAAAACAGAAAAATGAAAATTTATTGTTTTCACCCCATTGTATTCATTCGTTGAGTTTGAAAATTTAGTACTGTTAGTGTGCAATTTGTCTTGCTATATTCATGTTTTTGACAGATATTACGTATATAAAAATTCATTTGTTAATAATTCAATTTATTTAACGGTGGAAGATAAATATCTGTACTGTTATAAATAAACTTAATATTTTCATCATTGTACAACAAAAAAGTGTTTATCAATAAAACAATTTTTTTAGACACCATAACTGAATCGAATCTGTATTATGCAATAAAACTAGGAAGGTATCAAAAATTGGAAAAAGCAAGAAATTTCTTGTTTATAGATATTTTTTGTTTGTGAAAACTTATATTTATTCCGATGCAAATATTTTAGTCTAAAATATCGACATGAATCTTCAAAATTTAGCTATGAAAATATCAGTTAATCTCTTTAATGGTTGAACATTCTCTGGTTTTATAAGCTGCGGCGCAAAATTATTATAACTTAAATAAGAAAAATAAAACAAAACATTTTTTAAAAATACTTTCTTTTATAAATAGTAATATGCGACTAAAAACTATAATAAAATTATATAATCTTATATTCTTGTATTATCTAGAGTTTCAGTAATGGTCAATTGTAGTAGGGTTAACTACAAATGTACTAAATTAGAGATTCAGTAAAGGTAAAGTATAGTAAAAGGGAAGTAGACCCCTTGTAAATATCATTGATTCTGATAAATTCTATTTATTCTCATAAGATCTCTTTACATATTATTGATTCTGATCAGATTTGCTACCATTAATTTTGATCAGTTAAACTTCCCTTTATAAGGGGTCTACTTCCCTTTTACTATACTTTGCCTTTACGGAATCTCTAATCTTGTACATTTGTAGTTAACCCTACTACAATTGACCATTACTGAAACTATAGATACAAGAATGTAAGATAATATAATCTTAGTATTCTTATTTATTAGTTTTTTGTCGCATATTACTATTTATAAAGGAAAGTATTTTTAAAAAATGTTTTTTTTATTTATTTTTTATTTCATACTTTTTAGTCGGTCAAATATTTTAAGTTTTAGTCAGAAACTGTAGAATTTTTATGTTGCTTATATATATTTACTATAATATATACATATATATATATATATATATAATAGTATATATATATATATATATATATATTTGAGCGGTTAATAATAAATAGCTCTAACTCATGTTTCGAGAAAAGTCACTTATGCCACTCGCAAAATTAACGGTTCATATATATATATTTATTTATGCATTACATATGTATATTTTTTTTATTTTTGGCCCACTTTATCTGAAACATTACCCAACGAGATGTACTCATCAATACCTTTAATTTGATACCTCGCATTACTTTTATGAAAATAGCCCCTCACACACCCCATCAACCGGCCTTGAAAATTATATGGGGTAAATGTGTCATAGAACAAGCTTAAGTTCCAAATTTGAGATAAATCAGTTAAGCCGTTTAGGAGGTATGCTCAGGTGAAGAAAACATGAATTTTTCAGGCCCCCACATGACCCACGTTGCCCCAAACACTACCATTTCTTACTTCAAAGATATCTGCTCTTCCAGACCTTTAATTTGATAACCCACATGATCTTAGTTACCCGAAACACTACCCAACGTAATGTTCTTATCAATACCTTTAATTTGATACCCAACATGACTTTTTTTTAAGGCCCAACCACAGCCCCTCGCTGACCCTTGAATATTATGTGGCACCGAATGGGTCATAACACGAGCTTGAGTTCCAAATCGGTCAAGCCGTTTAGGAGCTATGTCCAGGTGAGGAAAACATGAATTGTAAATTTAATAAAAGGAAAGTAAAAAGAACAAATTTGTGGGTTTAACAATATCATTTCTACATACATACACTCCGTTCCATTTGAATAGGGTCACCCTATTTTTCAATATTTTTTTGCAAAAATTCTCAAAATTTCTTGTTATTTTTGCACCGTTATTTAAAATTAACAACAAAATAATATGCTGAACAAAATTTGCGAGAGAAATACTGTTACTTTCCTTTATTGTTTTATTTATTTGATTGTACAAAAATGCATTTTTTAATTGCTCCATTTAAATAGGTTCAATTGTAATAAAACTATATTATACTAAAGTTATAATTAGTATTTTTGAATTTTTTACTCTAATTGATTTTAGTGAACTTAAATAGTGATTTTTTATTAAATTTTTTATCGATTTATTGAAAATGGGTAGAGGCAGAGCTTTAACACTGGAGGAAAAAACCAAAATTAAAGTTTATAGTGAAGAAGGATATTCTGGTCGTGCTGTAGATTTAAAAATTGCTAGAAGCTTTAATGTAGTGAACAATTTTCTTAGAAATATTGAAAGTTATGGAAAAAATATGAAAGGACGTACTGCTACAGCAACAACATCTCAAGATAGAAGATCTATTCTTCGCGCAGCATCAAATTCAGCCATATCAGCAGCAAAAATAAGAGCCAAAACTGGATGTTCTGCGAGTGTTTCGACAGTTCGGAGGGTAATAAAGAGTTCTCCCAATATTAAGCGTGTTAAATTAAAAAGGAAACCAGAATTAAAGGTCGCACATAAGGAAAAGCGTTTAATGTTTTCAATAGAACACATGACGTGGAATAATGAGTGGAAAAAGGTAGTTTTTTCTGACGAAAAAAAATTTAATTTGGGCGGGCCTGATGATTTTAATTATTATTTCCACGATTTACGTAAAGAGGAGCGAGTTCTGGCTTAAAATCACAGCAGAGTCGGTGGAGTTATGGTATGGGGTGCAATTTCCTACTACGGAACCATAGATTTGGTATTTCAAAATGTTACCATGAACGGAAATGCCCACAAAATCTTATTGGAAAGTGCTTTTCCCAAATTGCAAAACATTTTTGGACCACTTCCATGGATTTTTCAGCAAGATAATGCACCTATTCACACTGCACGAATAGTTAAAAGTTGGATCCATAGCCAAAATGTGGAATTATTACCATGGCCGCCGTATTCACCCGAATTAAACATTATAGAAAATGTTTGGGGATGGTTGACACGAAAGGTGTACGAAGACGGGATGCAGTTTGATGACAAGGCGGCATTAATACAAGCCATAAAAGATGCGTGGAAAGAAATTAATTTAAATTATTTAAAAGCATTGTATGACTCCATTCCTAGCAGAATTTATGAGGTTATTTTTAAAAAAGGAGGAAATACTCATTATTAAATAAAAAATAAAATAAAAAAATTACAATTTTTAAAACTAAATTCATAGTTTTTGTTCATTTTGCAAGGTAACTAATGGAGCAATATTTTTGCAGTCTTTTTTTAAATCACTCTGTCCTGATAAACGGTATTATTTTCTGGCTACTATTTTTTTCTCTATTTTATTTAAATACTATTTCTAATAATTTGGTGTTAAAAATATATATTTTTACTTATTTTAACTACTCTACAAACGAATTTTTAAGTGAACCTATTCAAGTGGAACGGAGTGTATATGTATAAATGAAAATTTGGAACGAAATAACGTACATATTGACTTGTTGAATAATTCTGCTATAATAGTTCAGTTAAGATTAAATAAGGCTAGAAACTGCTTAGAGTTTTTGTGCGATTCGGTTTTATATTTATTATTTATAATTCATATCATTGTTATTCATATCATGTTAATTTGGCCATTCAATTGCCAGTGCACTGGATTTTATCTGAATTCTGATGATAATTCTAGTTGTTATATGATGAAATTTCTATTATAGTATTTTACGTTTAATTGGAGATTACATATAGCGAAAGACATTCTAATGATATACATGATATAGTTTTTGATATTCAATTTATCACACATTATTACAAAATATAGAGTATCACCGAAGCCGCCTTTATTTACTAGTGTGCACAAGCAATTTAAAAATTGTTGGTTTAGTCCGATTTTATTTTCTAAATGTTGGATGGATCGCTATCAATTGTGGTGAGAAAGAAAAAAAATATATGATATGACAAAATTAAATTTATACATATGTTATTTGAGATAAAAAAGCAAATATTAAAGTGATAGCAAAATAGTGTTTTGTGTTTGTGAAGTTATTAGCGAATTTCTGATTTTAAGTATTGAAAAAAGGAAATAAAAATTCAGGACGCGTGTGTTGTTCTGTACTGTTTGTTTATATAAAAAGAAAATTAGTAGTTTCGCAGGATGTAAATCCAATTATGATACCACTTTTCATTCTCAAAAGATGTTAACCTTAAACAAAAATGAATTAATGATGCAACATCTTGCCCAGCTGTTTGTGGAAAATATTTTAGGGAAGGCTATTTTGAGCCACTAAGACAATTTAAAAAACCCAGATAAGTTTAGTAAAAAAAAACCCAGATTAGTTTATTTGCCACAATATTTTTCAAAATTTGATAATTTTGAAGAAAATATCCTGAAATTCGAAAGTAAAAAAGAAATTTATCAAATCCGATGTTATTTAGCTATTTATTTTATTTTATTTATTTATTTCTGTATATTACATGGAGTAATAAATAATAAATATACACAAAGTTTAAGTAGTGTAAATTTAGCCTTTACATACTGTGTTATTTATAAACCTCATTAACTATTACTTAACCCTATTAACAATAGGTTGTGACTTTGAATCACATTTCATTTTAATTTGTAGATATTATATGCAAATACATTAATTTTCCCAAATGGTAATTATGTATTCTATTATTTATAACTTCTTCGCAAAAAAATAAAAAAAAAACAATTTTATTTCTTTTAGTTCCTATAGAAAGTTTTTATTATATAACTCTAAGACACATAATAATTTACTTATATAAAGTAATGGTTTTACTTTAATTTAATTGGAAATGGTTTTCAAATATTCAAAAGTGAATACGAAATGTTGTTATGGAAACCTAAAATCTTGTGACAAAGTACGATAGTGAATTTTATTATTTATTATTGTTTCTGGTTATTGGTATATTAGTGCCCATACTTTTATATTTGGGTCAAGATAAGCATTTTTTTTCAAAAAGCTGGTAAGAGAGTATAAAATAATATTGTCAGGATAACAAATTGTATGTTTTGTTTCAAGGATGGCTCTAAAGAATTAAATTCACTAAAGCAGAAATACTGAGACTTTAGAAGAAAGTAGCGAGGACGAAATAGAAATTGAAAATAATTCAGAAGAAATAGTTGAAAATGATCTCTCAGATAGTGAAAAGTGATGTTTTAGAAACTGCTTCCGAAACTAGTGATGAAATGTTTGTAAGCGAAGGTAATGCTGAAAGTGATAACGAAAATGAATATATTTCATACGTAGGTAAATATGGTTCAGAGTGGAACTTTGCAACATGGGCCGAGCTGATGCTCATAATATTATAAGAGGAGGAATAAATAAAGTTGTCTTACCTCCAGGAAAACATATCGATAGTTCTCTAGATACGTTTTCGTTATTTTTCAATGATAATATAATTAATATTATCGTTAAATTTACATGGAAGAACTGCTCTCGGCGAAAATTGGAAGGAAACCGACCAAATGGAAATAATTGCATATATTGGATTGTTGATAGATGCTGGAGTAAAAAAGCAAGGATTATATGATTATGATGAATTCTGGGATCCATTGTTCGGCTGCTCTATCTATCGTGCGTGCATGTCAAAAACAGATTTGCAGCATTATCTCGTCATTTACGTTTTGACGACCAGTTATCAAAATCGGCGCGTAGAGATCAAGATAAGTTTGCACCAATTAGAGATATCTGGGATTTCGTCAACAAAATTTGAGAAAGTATTATATCCCAGGAGAAAAATTAACAATTGATTAGCAGTTGCTGCCATTTAGAGGCAGAGTTAAATTCCGTCAGTATATGCCCTCTAAACCAGATAAATACGGAATGAAAATTTGGTGGATATGTGATAGCAAGACTAGTTATCCTTTATTTGGATTACCGTACCTTGGGCAAGAGCAAGCAGGTAGAGCAGTAAATTTGGCCAGAACTATTGTTGAACAATTATGCGAATGCGAACCATTTGAGAGAACAAATAGAAATATTAAATTCGACAATTATTTTACGAGTTACAAACTAGCAAAAATTTTATTGTCCAAGGGTCTTATATGTGTAGATGTAATAAATGTTTAATTGATCAAAAGGATCTTATAGATACACTCATAGATAAACTTTCACACTCACACAAAAAATTTAGGGGGAAACATTTATGTCCTTGGAGGATCTCAGCGACTGGTGGCATGCTTGTGGTCGCACGAGCTAGGTCGTCGGATTGGGGGGGATCTTGTCAATCTCCAAGGCTACAATTTTCATGCCAGATGATTGTGACCAATCAAATACTCTATAGTATCTATGATTGAGATCGTCACACAGGGAAAAAACGGGAGACGAACTGAAACTACCAAATGGGGATGAACACGTAAAAAAAATTAACATAATTGGGTTGTGGTGTTGGTTTTGTACCACCTTATGCCCACCCTGCCTTGTCTATTTTATTTTATATTCCAACATAATTAATTAAAATAGACCCTTTTTATTATGTAAGTGTAATAAACGTTACACCTTACTACTTAGGATAGCACAGTTGAAAAATATATTTATACTGCCTACCCTTTGCCATCACACCCCCCAAAATATAATTTAATTAATCACACATTATACTTTTCTTTCTAAATTTCATAATTTATGTTTTATTTTCTTAATAATTTTACTCTCCATTTTTAATTAATTTTCTTTTTTAACATAAATTTTAACTATATAAAATATCCTATATAAAATATCCGGTACACCCGGTACTTAACTAATTTCTTTTTATTCAAATTCTTTTAATTTCTATATATATAATTTTTTCTTAATTCTTTTGTAAGTATATTATATATTAAACTATCTCAAACATCTGTTTTTTTAATATTTATTTAATTGTATTGTCATATATAGAGAATAAAAAATTTTGATTTGACCTATATATTATTTTAATTAATGTGACGTCATGAAAAATTTCGTATTTTTTTTTTTTTTTATATGGAAGTAAATTTTAATTTTTTGTAAATAAATTTAAATTGTTTATACACACACTATTACAATTATCATCTATTACGACTGCATGACGTCACCTATTTTACTATTTCATACTATGAGTTTCAATTTCAAATATTTGGAAAAACTCAAATATTGTTTTATATTTTAATAGTTTGTAAAAAAAATGAAGTACTATCTTGTTTTACATATATCTATATATTTCTATAGACATCTCAAACACTAATGGTATAAACCTATTTATTCTGTACTATCTTGTTTTGTTTTTACTTATTTTATAATTTTTATCACCACAATTAATATATATATATGAAAAAGAAAAAAAATAATGGAATTTTTGCTGACTTACCAAGCTTTATTCAATAATATTAGATACATATAATACTGGATTACCGTCGGCTGTGATGCATGCAGCACACTCGAACTGGATTTCCTTTCCTTTTTTTTCTTTTCTTTTTTTGATTAGCTAAAAATTAATATTTATATAATGAATTTTTTTTTTCCTTTTTCACCATATCAATATGTGGTGTATCCTATCAACTTCCTAATTCTTAAGTTAATTTAATTTTATTATATAAAACTAAGTTATATATTTATACACATTTCTGTGTTGATGTTGAACTCTTTAATTTTTACTGATGAATAAGTCTAAAAAATGATGGTGCTGTTTTAAAATGTGGGTGGTGTACGCTGGTGGACCTTGAAGCGTTTTTTTCTCCACGCGCACACCACAATTTTAATATTTTTTTTCAGCGACTTTCCTTTTTTCCTTTCTTTGAAATTGATCACGGTAGATCAACTCAATACCGGTTGATTTCACGGATCTCTGTGGATTTATAGATCAATCACTATAGAAAATAAGAGGTTATACCCACTCGGTATTGAATAAAAAAAAATGTAAAATTTACCTTTTTTTTTTTTTCTTAATTTTTTTTTTGTTTAATATCTTCGATTTTTTTTTTTTTCAATTAGTGGTTTATCGATTATTTTATTTTCAAATATATTTAAATATATTATAAAACTTTATGGTTTTATACCACAGATAAGCTATGTATTAATTTGTTGCACGTGACGGATTGAGCTTTGCTGTTCTAATCTACTCTGTCAAATGACCGGAAAAAGAAAAGCTTTCTTCTTTCTCTTAAAAAGTATTTTTTTTTTTTTGATTTACCAAGTTGGTAGCAATTAATGATGACGTAACGTGAGTGAGAATTCTCTACCCAACAACAACATTATTTATTATTCTGATCTCCGATATAATATGGATTTTTTTTACTTTACGATAATTACTTTAATGGAATATATTTAATTTTATGTTTGTGATTTTTCAAACGCTACAAAATCGGAATTTTGACTAAAAAAAAATTTTTTTTTTTTTGAAGGGAAAATTTCGAAAAATCGTGATGGAAAATCAAATGAACTTAAACGACTTTTATAATATTTTTCTTTTTTTATATTTATGATTTTTAATTGCATCTTAATTAAATTTTTTTTTTTTTTTTTTTTTAAGTTCATTCTAATTTATTATAATGTATATCATTATTACATTTGACAAATAATTGAATGCAAGAAATTTTTTTTCTGATTAATATTATTAATATTATTATTTTTCTGATTTAAATTATATTAAAATTTAAAATTTTTAAAGTATTAAAAATCTTTAATAATATTAATATTTTCAATAAAATCATTACAATTCGTCTTTTAATTATACAATTTATAAATGCAATTACTATTTCATTTGTTTGTTCATTTGATATATAATAATTATTATTAAAGTTATGATTTTTAATCATAATTAATGGACAATATTTTTGAATGTAATATAATTTATTTATAATAGTATTACGATTTAATTCAGTACAAATATTTTTATCTAATTCAACAATATTATCATAGAATAATTGTAATTTTTTTGATATTCTTTTAAATTTAACTAATTACAATTATTTGCAATATCCTGAATTTTTTTTTTTTAAATTTTTATTATATATAATATTATATTCATAATTATTATCATATTTATCAATAGTGTAAACGTGTGGCTTCGACCCACACCCTGAATACTTTTAAATAGCCGGGCAATGAATTTGAACTAATTTTTTTTTTTTTTATTATTATTATTTTACACTTAGAATTTAATTAAATCTTTAATCTACAATTTATTTACGTAGTATTTATATACATTTAAATTAAATAGAAAGTAACTGGTAATTTTATCATTAGTAATAAAGTACGAAAAAAAATTATTATTAGATGTACGAGTATCTGATAACAAAAAATTGAATTTTGAAATGATTATTTCCTTAAATCTTTGGTGTCATATACACCTAACATATTTCCTTTCATATCAGTGACTTCATACCGATTTTTGCCTAATTGTTTTGATATTTTACCTTTTAGGAATTTTGGACAAAATTTAGCGTTCAGTTTTTTTGACATATTACTTAGTATAAAGTTTCTCCGAAAAACTACTTCGCCGGGCTTGAAGGATGTTACACGACTTCGTAAATTATAAGTTTTTTCATGTTTTTGATGGGCTTCGATTAGTTTTTCGCGGACTTTATCATGTATTAATTGCATTTTAAGATGTTGTGGAATAACTTCCATTTCCGTTTCGTTTAATAATTTTAATTGTTTTAATATTTTATACATAGAAGCATGGGTTAGCATATTATATCCAAAAAGAGCTTCATATGGTGATATACATATGCTTTGATGGACAGCGCTTCTCAATGCCGTACCAATATGAGACAGATTTATATCCCAGTCTGTATGATCTTCACGAATATATGCTCTGATAGATTGAA
Organism: Rhamphomyia laevipes; assembly: GCA_963920725.1. NCBI lineage: Eukaryota > Metazoa > Arthropoda > Insecta > Diptera > Empididae > Rhamphomyia > Rhamphomyia laevipes. The sequence goes on along the minus strand of OY987255.1, from coordinate 49,437,420 downwards.
TAATTGATATATTCACTCTTTCACTAGCATTAGATTGCGGGGTATATTTCGGTGTTTTTAAATGTAAAATACCATAACTTTCTAGAAATTTTGTGAATGATTTACTTACAAACTGTTTTCCATTATCAGTCATAATGGTTTCAGGTACACCAAAAATTGAAAATACATTATCAACTAAATATTGAATAACAGCGTGAGATTTTGCAACACGTATTGCTTTAAATAATGGAAATTTTGTTAATTTATCCAAACAAATAAATATGAAAACATTACCAAGTTTTGACCTAGGGTAAGGACCTAAAAAATCTAGATATAGATGTTGAAATGGACGCTGAACTAAAATTTGTTTGGCCATTGGACCACGCAGAGTAATGTTAGGAGATTTCGACATTTTACAAGTTTCGCAATTATTAATAAATTTTTTTACTTGTATTGCCATATCTGGCCAAAAATAAAATTCGCGTAGTTTATACAACGTTTTAAATATACCACCATGTGAAGCTTGAGGGGGCTCATGTGTCATTGCAATCACGTCATTCGTGAGTCCTTGTGGGACCCAAAGTTTCCAAGCTTTGTCTTCGTCAACAGGATTCCCATTGTATATGCCCGTTCTTTTGTATACAAAATTATCAGAAACTGGAAGATCTGGTAGTTTCTCTTTATTATTTTCGACAAACGAAATTAGTTCTTTATATTCTTCTGATTTGAATTCATCGTGGTTTAAATCTATTGACAATTGTGGTATGTCCATTTTATATAACGCATCCATATGAACTCGTGACAGTACATCTGGTACAACATTTAACGATCCTTTTCTATGTTCAATCTCGAAAGTAAAAGCCTGGAGCTTTAAACTCCACCTAGCCAATCGCCCGTTCAGATCGGTCTGACTCATCAGCCACCTCAAACTTGCATGGTCTGTAATAATTTTAAATTTTTGTCCCTCAATAAAAGGACGAAATCTCTTAACACTAATAACTGCAGCATAACACTCAAGTTCAGTTACACTATAGTTCCTTTGTGCATTATTTAATTTTTGCGAATAGTAACAAATTGGTTTTTCATTACCTTCAAAATCGAGCTGGGTAAGGACACTACCGACGCCCGTTTTTGAAGCATCGCAATGTATTGTGAAAGGTTTTGAAAAATCAGCGTGTACTAACACAGGTGCAGATACTAAAGCATATTTTAATTTATTAAAAGATTCTATAGCTTCAGGTGTTAAGTTAAAGCTTTTACTTTTTTTCAAGGTGTCAGACAATGGTGCTGCCAAGGTCGCATATTCATTAATGAATCTTCTATACCATCCTGTCATACCAAGAAAACGCCTAACTTGTTTGACAGATTTAGGTTCAGGAAAGTATTTTATCGCCTCAACTTTTGAAGGATCTGTTTTAAGGCACCCATTCCCTACAATAAAACCTAAATATTTAAGTTCCTTAAAACAGAATTTCGATTTGTCTGCATTTATAGTTAAGCCTCCTGTTCGTAACCTATTGGAAACTTCTTCTAACATTTTCATATGGTCTCAAAATCAGGTGAAATTATGAGCAAATCATCTAGGTAAACGAATACGTATTCCTTCATTTCAGTAGGTATCACTCTATCCATCAGCCTACACATACGCTGTGCAGCATTACATAAGCCGAATGGCATAACTTTAAACTGATAGAGTGGCCTACCAGGGACCGTGAATGCCGTTTTCTCACGTGATTTTGGCTCTAAAGGGATCTGCCAAAATGCATCCTTTAAATCTACGCTAGATATGAAAAATGTATCAGACAAACGACTCAATAAACCTTCAATATGGGGAAGTGGATAGGCGTCCTTTTTTGTCACATTATTCACTTTTCTCGAATCTAGACATAGCCGATTTTTACCTGGCTTACGTACCAGCACTACAGGAGAGTTCCAAGGACTTTCACTTTCTTCAATTACTCCCATTTCAAGCATTCTATCCAATTCATTATGGATGGATGGATGGATTGAGAGAGGGGAGTCCGTGAAGGACTCAAGCACTCAGGCCAGAACTAGGCCCATTGTACCCCTCGGTGCGAAGAACCTTCATGTCACTCCCGCCGTGGCGGTTGTGAGCCATCCGCTATCTTTTCCGAATTTACAGATTTGTTGCCATCCATGAACCCCCGCTTCGCTCAGTTCATTCAGGAGATAGGCACCAAAGCATTTATAACGTAGGTGCATGAGGCAGGGACAATGACACAGGAAGTGTTCAGTAGTCTCTCTATCCTCACCGCACCCCCTACAGACGTGCACTTCAGAGCGCCGGATTTTGTAGGCATGATCCCGCAACATAGAGTGACCTGTTAAGATCGCAGTGCCCAGGTATACCGAGCTCTTGTTGAGCCGCAGGTATTTCTTGGTTACTTTCTCCTTCGGGATGCCCCAGAGACACCGCGTGGTGTGGCCGATATCACTAGATAGCCAGATTTGTTGATGAGATTCGTCGGCCCATCGTTTTAGGTTCGCTTTAAGAGTCTGCAGTGCTACCCCAACTGTGGTCGTGATGACCTCCAGTTGCGATCCCTTTCTTGCTAGCTCGTCTGCTTTTTCGTTTCCCGGTATATTGCTATGTCCAGGAACCCATTTCAGTGTGACTCTATTCGACCGCGCCAGGTTGTTAAGACTGTGTTTACATTCTTGGACCAGCTTGGATTTGGTTGTATAGGATGTCACCGCTTTTAACGCAGCCTGACTATCTGAGAAGATTGTCAGGTCCCTATCTGTGGTTCCTTCTAATAGAAGGTGGTTACAGATTTCTTTAATTGCCACCACCTCTGCTTGGAAGACTGTGGCGTGGTCTTCCAAGCGAATAGACATTTCTAGATTTAATTCCTCACAGTACATACCCGCGCCAGTCAGGTTTCCCATTTTGGAGCCGTCGGTATATGCTGTTAACAGGCCAGCTGTTGGAGACACTATGTCAGTGTTCCAATCAGCTCTAGAAGGGATACTGAGTTTTACGTTTGATTCCAGGAAGGTTTCTTTCTGGGAATCGCTAGGTTTCTCAACATTGGGTATGATGGATTTCACAAATCCCAGGATAGACTCATGAGGTACAGAAGAACAACAAGAACGTTGAACTTTTTCCAACAACTTAAGATTGGAGAGTTTCTCAATCGCCTTCCACCAGACGAGAGATCCATAGGAAAGAGTAGGGCGGACGACACTGGTGTAGAGCCAGCGAATCATATCCGGTTGTAGTCCCCATTTCTTTCCCATCGCGCCCCGACACATGCCAAAAATCCTATAGGCTTTTTTAGCTCGTTCTTCTAGGTGCGATCTCCAGTTCAATTTTTTGTCTAAAATAACGCCCAGATATTTAACATTTGCTTTTAGTGTTAGCCGGATGCCTTTTATAACGGGAAGACTCAATAGTTGAGTTTTCCTTCTCAATGAGAATAAACAGATATCGGTTTTTAGCGGGTTGATGTTCAGCCCACAGTTGTCTGCCCATTGACTAACAATATTCAGTGCAGGTTGCATTAACCCAGAGAGTTCCGATTCAAATTTGCTTGTGACGAGAATGACCAGGTCGTCTGCGTAGCATACGACGAGGTATCCCTGCCTTGTGAGGTCATTCACGACTAGTATCCAAAGCAAGGGTGACAGAATGCCGCCCTGTGGTGTACCTTTGTGAACTTTCCCTGCCCGTTCTTGGTCCCCAAGGTTCGCATAAATTCTCCTATGTGCTAACATGTGTTCAATCTACTTGGAGATTTGTGGGTTGATGTTTTGTTTATGTAGCACTTCATTAATTTTTTGCAGGAGTACATTGTTGAAAGCTCCTTCCACGTCTATAAAGGTTCCAAGCACAGATTCTTTGAAAAGAAAGGCTTTTTCAATGGTGTGAACCACTTCATGAAGAGCAGTTTCCACCGATTTACCCTTTAAATAGGCGTGCTGTTTGCCAGATAAGGCTGCCGATGGGAGCTTATCTCGAATTTCTCTTTCGCAGATTCTTTCCAGAGTCTTTAAAAGAAAGGAAGTAAGGCTGATTGGTCTGAATGCCTTGGTGGATGAATAGTCATCTCGACCCGGTTTTGGTATAAAGACCACTCTAACCTCCTGCCATTTAGCCGGGGTGTATCCAAAGAGGATACACGCCCTGAAAAGGTTTATTAATCTATCAGCTATGAAATCCCATGAGTTTTGGAGTAAAGCAGGGAATATCCCATCTTTACCTGGGGATTTAAATGGTTTGAAAGAAAAAACAGCCCATTTAGCTGCATTAAGGTTAATAAACTCTAATTCCGTATTCTCCAACCTATTGCTAGGCCGGTATGAATCTATTACAACAGAGGTGTCAAAGCATTTCGGGAAATGCTCTTCCATTAGTAATTCTAGTGACTCCCCTGCTGATTCAGCCCTGATACCTTCACTATTGATTAGGAGTTCAGGTTGAATGTGGGTTTTCGCTAGAAATTTCTTAATTCGTGACGCCTCGTTTACGCTATCCACACCATCACAGAACGATCTCCAAGATTGTCTCTTGGCTGAGCGGATGGCGTACTTATAATCTTTGAGCGCATTTTGATATGCGTTCCAATCTTCATCACGATTACAGTTCTTCGCTTTGTTGCAAAGCCTGCGTACCCGTTTACGTTTTCCTTTGAGGTCCTGTGTCAACCAAGGAGGGTCAGAGTCGGATCTGGCCCGTTTCAAGGGACAAGACTCTTCATAAGAAACCATAAGCAGATTCGTGATCACATTTACTTCTCTGTCAATATCTTCACACGAGTACAATGTAAGGGGGAAGTTAACTGAGAGATTTAATTTTGATTCCACCTTGCTCCTGAAAGAAGCCCAGTCAGTTTTTGCCGGGTTTCTATAAGGAATGGCTGGTGGGACCGTGGCATCAATTTCAAAACGTATATATCTGTGATCCGATAAGGATGCTTCGTTCGAAACTCTCCAATTATGAATGTATGCAGATATATCAATTGTAGTTAGTGTTATATCTATTACTTCCCTACGAGAACGCGTGATAAAGGTAGGTTCTACCCCAAGGTTCATTAATAATAGGTTAGTTGTATAAATATAATCAAGCAGTGACTTACCCCTTTCATTACAGTTTGAGCTGCCCCATACTGTATGATGAGAGTTTGCATCACAGCCTATAATCAGTTGTTTGTGGTTGCTCTGCGCTAGCTTCGCTACCTCATCCAACTCGGTAGATGGCGGAGGGGTGGGTGAGTCAAACGGTAGATAAACAGAAGCAAAGATGATCTGCTTTGGTCTCCCGTTTAATTCGCCCTCCCATGAAACCGCTATGCTATCTTTACTTGAGACCTGTGGGTGAGAAAATAGATTAATATTTTTCTTGGCTACAATACAGGCCCTGGGCCTACCTTGTTCGTTATTGTAGAACAGATTTACTGATTTGTTGCTCCATCCAGAAACCTTGTTTACGACGGTCCAAGGTTCCTGAATTAGCGCCAAATACACTTCGCTTTTCTCGAAAAGTTGTTGTAGGTTGGCCGTGGCCGCCCTACTACGATGGAGATTGATTTGAACAATTCTCATGAATTGTTCTGATCAACCTCCATCTCCAACTCTTCCGTTAACATCTCCTCCGTTAGGGTTTGGTCATCATCTGATGTCAGGAGTGGTCCTAGTAGGAGTAAATCCTCGTCTTCGTCGCAAGACGTACCTTTAACCGATCTTGTCATCAGATCATGTCCAGCCCGTTCATCTGTTTCGCCAATCACCAATTCGGTGATCAGTAAGCCAGATGATTTTTCTAACGTTGGAGCAGCATTCGCGCTCTCTTCTTTAGAGGGTGCTGGTTTGGCTTCAGCAGCAGAACTGGAAACCGGTGGTTGTGTGGGGCAGGTTGGCGACACATTTTCCAATTTGAAAAAGATGCTTGCCATCCTGACAAAAAGAAAAAGAAAAAGAAAAGCTTTCTTCTTTCTCTTAAAAAGAATTTTTTTTTTTTTTGATTTACCAAGTTGGTAGCAATTAATGATGACGTAACGTGAGTGAGAATTCTCTACCCAACAACAACATTATTTATTATTCTGATCTCCGATATAATATGGATTTTTTTTACTTTACGATAATTACTTTAATGGAATATATTTAATTTTATGTTTGTGATTTTTCAAACGCTACAAAATCGGAATTTTGACTAAAAAAAAATTTTTTTTTTTTTGAAGGGAAAATTTCGAAAAATCGTGATGGAAAATCAAATGAACTTAAACGACTTTTATAATATTTTTCTTTTTTTATATTTATGATTTTTAATTGCATCTTAATTAAATTTTTTTTTTTTTTTTTTTTTTTTAAGTTCATTCTAATTTATTATAATGTATATCATTATTACATTTGACAAATAATTGAATGCAAGAAATTTTTTTTCTGATTAATATTATTAATATTATTATTTTTCTGATTTAAATTATATTAAAATTTAAAATTTTTAAAGTATTAAAAATCTTTAATAATATTAATATTTTCAATAAAATCATTACAATTCGTCTTTTAATTATACAATTTATAAATGCAATTACTATTTCATTTGTTTGTTCATTTGATATATAATAATTATTATTAAAGTTATGATTTTTAATCATAATTAATGGACAATATTTTTGAATGTAATATAATTTATTTATAATAGTATTACGATTTAATTCAGTACAAATATTTTTATCTAATTCAACAATATTATCATAGAATAATTGTAATTTTTTTGATATTCTTTTAAATTTAACTAATTACAATTATTTGCAATATCCTGAATTTTTTTTTTTAAATTTTTATTATATATAATATTATATTCATAATTATTATCATATTTATCAATAGTGTAAACGTGTGGCTTCGACCCACACCCTGAATACTTTTAAATAGCCGGGCAATGAATTTGAACTAATTTTTTTTTTTTTTATTATTATTATTTTACACTTAGAATTTAATTAAATCTTTAATCTACAATTTATTTACGTAGTATTTATATACATTTAAATTAAATAGAAAGTAACTGGTAATTTTATCATTAGTAATAAAGTACGAAAAAAAATTATTATTAGATGTACGAGTATCTGATAACAAAAAATTGAATTTTGAAATGATTATTTCCTTAAATCTTTGGTGTCATATACACCTAACATATTTCCTTTCATATCAGTGACTTCATACCGATTTTTGCCTAATTGTTTTGATATTTTACCTTTTAGGAATTTTGGACAAAATTTAGCGTTCAGTTTTTTTGACATATTACTTAGTATAAAGTTTCTCCGAAAAACTACTTCGCCGGGCTTGAAGGATGTTACACGACTTCGTAAATTATAAGTTTTTTCATGTTTTTGATGGGCTTCGATTAGTTTTTCGCGGACTTTATCATGTATTAATTGCATTTTAAGATGTTGTGGAATAACTTCCATTTCCGTTTCGTTTAATAATTTTAATTGTTTTAATATTTTATACATAGAAGCATGGGTTAGCATATTATATCCAAAAAGAGCTTCATATGGTGATATACATATGCTTTGATGGACAGCGCTTCTCAATGCCGTACCAATATGAGACAGATTTATATCCCAGTCTGTATGATCTTCACGAATATATGCTCTGATAGATTGAATAATTGATATATTCACTCTTTCACTAGCATTAGATTGCGGGGTATATTTCGGTGTTTTTAAATGTAAAATACCATAACTTTCTAGAAATTTTGTGAATGATTTACTTACAAACTGTTTTCCATTATCAGTCATAATGGTTTCAGGTACACCAAAAATTGAAAATACATTATCAACTAAATATTGAATAACAGCGTGAGATTTTGCAACACGTATTGCTTTAAATAATGGAAATTTTGTTAATTTATCCAAACAAATAAATATGAAAACATTACCAAGTTTTGACCTAGGGTAAGGACCTAAAAAATCTAGATATAGATGTTGAAATGGACGCTGAACTAAAATTTGTTTGGCCATTGGACCACGCAGAGTAATGTTAGGAGATTTCGACACAGTACATCTGGTACAACATTTAACGATCCTTTTCTATGTTCAATCTCGAAAGTAAAAGCCTGGAGCTTTAAACTCCACCTAGCCAATCGCCCGTTCAGATCGGTCTGACTCATCAGCCACCTCAAACTTGCATGGTCTGTAATAATTTTAAATTTTTGTCCCTCAATAAAAGGACGAAATCTCTTAACACTAATAACTGCAGCATAACACTCAAGTTCAGTTACACTATAGTTCCTTTGTGCATTATTTAATTTTTGCGAATAGTAACAAATTGGTTTTTCATTACCTTCAAAATCGAGCTGGGTAAGGACACTACCGACGCCCGTTTTTGAAGCATCGCAATGTATTGTGAAAGGTTTTGAAAAATCAGCGTGTACTAACACAGGTGCAGATACTAAAGCATATTTTAATTTATTAAAAGATTCTATAGCTTCAGGTGTTAAGTTAAAGCTTTTACTTTTTTTCAAGGTGTCAGACAATGGTGCTGCCAAGGTCGCATATTCATTAATGAATCTTCTATACCATCCTGTCATACCAAGAAAACGCCTAACTTGTTTGACAGATTTAGGTTCAGGAAAGTATTTTATCGCCTCAACTTTTGAAGGATCTGTTTTAAGGCACCCATTCCCTACAATAAAACCTAAATATTTAAGTTCCTTAAAACAGAATTTCGATTTGTCTGCATTTATAGTTAAGCCTCCTGTTCGTAACCTATTGGAAACTTCTTCTAACATTTTCATATGGTCTCAAAATCAGGTGAAATTATGAGCAAATCATCTAGGTAAACGAATACGTATTCCTTCATTTCAGTAGGTATCACTCTATCCATCAGCCTACACATACGCTGTGCAGCATTACATAAGCCGAATGGCATAACTTTAAACTGATAGAGTGGCCTACCAGGGACCGTGAATGCCGTTTTCTCACGTGATTTTGGCTCTAAAGGGATCTGCCAAAATGCATCCTTTAAATCTACGCTAGATATGAAAAATGTATCAGACAAACGACTCAATAAACCTTCAATATGGGGAAGTGGATAGGCGTCCTTTTTTGTCACATTATTCACTTTTCTCGAATCTAGACATAGCCGATTTTTACCTGGCTTACGTACCAGCACTACAGGAGAGTTCCAAGGACTTTCACTTTCTTCAATTACTCCCATTTCAAGCATTCTATCCAATTCATTATGGATGGATGGATGGATTGAGAGAGGGGAGTCCGTGAAGGACTCAAGCACTCAGGCCAGAACTAGGCCTATTGTACCCCTCGGTGCGAAGAACCTTCATGTCACTCCCGCCGTGGCGGTTGTGAGCCATCCGCTATCTTTTCCGAATTTACAGATTTGTTGCCATCCATGAACCCCCGCTTCGCTCAGTTCATTCAGGAGATAGGCACCAAAGCATTTATAACGTAGGTGCATGAGGCAGGGACAATGACACAGGAAGTGTTCAGTAGTCTCTCTATCCTCACCGCACCCCCTACAGACGTGCACTTCAGAGCGCCGGATTTTGTAGGCATGATCCCGCAACATAGAGTGACCTGTTAAGATCGCAGTGCCCAGGTATACCGAGCTCTTGTTGAGCCGCAGGTATTTCTTGGTTACTTTCTCCTTCGGGATGCCCCAGAGACACCGCGTGGTGTGGCCGATATCACTAGATAGCCAGATTTGTTGATGAGATTCGTCGGCCCATCGTTTTAGGTTCGCTTTAAGAGTCTGCAGTGCTACCCCAACTGTGGTCGTGATGACCTCCAGTTGCGATCCCTTTCTTGCTAGCTCGTCTGCTTTTTCGTTTCCCGGTATATTGCTATGTCCAGGAACCCATTTCAGTGTGACTCTATTCGACCGCGCCAGGTTGTTAAGACTGTGTTTACATTCTTGGACCAGCTTGGATTTGGTTGTATAGGATGTCACCGCTTTTAACGCAGCCTGACTATCTGAGAAGATTGTCAGGTCCCTATCTGTGGTTCCTTCTAATAGAAGGTGGTTACAGATTTCTTTAATTGCCACCACCTCTGCTTGGAAGACTGTGGCGTGGTCTTCCAAGCGAATAGACATTTCTAGATTTAATTCCTCACAGTACATACCCGCGCCAGTCAGGTTTCCCATTTTGGAGCCGTCGGTATATGCTGTTAACAGGCCAGCTGTTGGAGACACTATGTCAGTGTTCCAATCAGCTCTAGAAGGGATACTGAGTTTTACGTTTGATTCCAGGAAGGTTTCTTTCTGGGAATCGCTAGGTTTCTCAACATTGGGTATGATGGATTTCACAAATCCCAGGATAGACTCATGAGGTACAGAAGAACCTGCATGAGTCCATGCCTGGTTTAAGTGAAGTCTCAATGCAGCCCCCCAGCAACTTTTTTGATGTGGATCCCAATTGGGTGGATAGCCGTAATGGTTTCCAGTGCTGCTGTTGATGCTGTTCTCATTGCGCCAGTAATACTGAGGCAACAAGAACGTTGAACTTTTTCCAACAACTTAAGATTGGAGAGTTTCTCAATCGCCTTCCACCAGACGAGAGATCCATAGGAAAGAGTAGGGCGGACGACACTGGTGTAGAGCCAGCGAATCATATCCGGTTGTAGTCCCCATTTCTTTCCCATCGCGCCCCGACACATGCCAAAAATCCTATAGGCTTTTTTAGCTCGTTCTTCTAGGTGCGATCTCCAGTTCAATTTTTTGTCTAAAATAACGCCCAGATATTTAACATTTGCTTTTAGTGTTAGCCGGATGCCTTTTATAACGGGAAGACTCAATAGTTGAGTTTTCCTTCTCAATGAGAATAAACAGATATCGGTTTTTAGCGGGTTGATGTTCAGCCCACAGTTGTCTGCCCATTGACTAACAATATTCAGTGCAGGTTGCATTAACCCAGAGAGTTCCGATTCAAATTTGCTTGTGACGAGAATGACCAGGTCGTCTGCGTAGCATACGACGAGGTATCCCTGCCTTGTGAGGTCATTCACGACTAGTATCCAAAGCAAGGGTGACAGAATGCCGCCCTGTGGTGTACCTTTGTGAACTTTCCCTGCCCGTTCTTGGTCCCCAAGGTTCGCATAAATTCTCCTATGTGCTAACATGTGTTCAATCTACTTGGAGATTTGTGGGTTGATGTTTTGTTTATGTAGCACTTCATTAATTTTTTGCAGGAGTACATTGTTGAAAGCTCCTTCCACGTCTATAAAGGTTCCAAGCACAGATTCTTTGAAAAGAAAGGCTTTTTCAATGGTGTGAACCACTTCATGAAGAGCAGTTTCCACCGATTTACCCTTTAAATAGGCGTGCTGTTTGCCAGATAAGGCTGCCGATGGGAGCTTATCTCGAATTTCTCTTTCGCAGATTCTTTCCAGAGTCTTTAAAAGAAAGGAAGTAAGGCTGATTGGTCTGAATGCCTTGGTGGATGAATAGTCATCTCGACCCGGTTTTGGTATAAAGACCACTCTAACCTCCTGCCATTTAGCCGGGGTGTATCCAAAGAGGATACACGCCCTGAAAAGGTTTATTAATCTATCAGCTATGAAATCCCATGAGTTTTGGAGTAAAGCAGGGAATATCCCATCTTTACCTGGGGATTTAAATGGTTTGAAAGAAAAAACAGCCCATTTAGCTGCATTAAGGTTAATAAACTCTAATTCCGTATTCTCCAACCTATTGCTAGGCCGGTATGAATCTATTACAACAGAGGTGTCAAAGCATTTCGGGAAATGCTCTTCCATTAGTAATTCTAGTGACTCCCCTGCTGATTCAGCCCTGATACCTTCACTATTGATTAGGAGTTCAGGTTGAATGTGGGTTTTCGCTAGAAATTTCTTAATTCGTGACGCCTCGTTTACGCTATCCACACCATCACAGAACGATCTCCAAGATTGTCTCTTGGCTGAGCGGATGGCGTACTTATAATCTTTGAGCGCATTTTGATATGCGTTCCAATCTTCATCACGATTACAGTTCTTCGCTTTGTTGCAAAGCCTGCGTACCCGTTTACGTTTTCCTTTGAGGTCCTGTGTCAACCAAGGAGGGTCAGAGTCGGATCTGGCCCGTTTCAAGGGACAAGACTCTTCATAAGAAACCATAAGCAGATTCGTGATCACATTTACTTCTCTGTCAATATCTTCACACGAGTACAATGTAAGGGGGAAGTTAACTGAGAGATTTAATTTTGATTCCACCTTGCTCCTGAAAGAAGCCCAGTCAGTTTTTGCCGGGTTTCTATAAGGAATGGCTGGTGGGACCGTGGCATCAATTTCAAAACGTATATATCTGTGATCCGATAAGGATGCTTCGTTCGAAACTCTCCAATTATGAATGTATGCAGATATATCAATTGTAGTTAGTGTTATATCTATTACTTCCCTACGAGAACGCGTGATAAAGGTAGGTTCTACCCCAAGGTTCATTAATAATAGGTTAGTTGTATAAATATAATCAAGCAGTGACTTACCCCTTTCATTACAGTTTGAGCTGCCCCATACTGTATGATGAGAGTTTGCATCACAGCCTATAATCAGTTGTTTGTGGTTGCTCTGCGCTAGCTTCGCTACCTCATCCAACTCGGTAGATGGCGGAGGGGTGGGTGAGTCAAACGGTAGATAAACAGAAGCAAAGATGATCTGCTTTGGTCTCCCGTTTAATTCGCCCTCCCATGAAACCGCTATGCTATCTTTACTTGAGACCTGTGGGTGAGAAAATAGATTAATATTTTTCTTGGCTACAATACAGGCCCTGGGCCTACCTTGTTCGTTATTGTAGAACAGATTTACTGATTTGTTGCTCCATCCAGAAACCTTGTTTACGACGGTCCAAGGTTCCTGAATTAGCGCCAAATACACTTCGCTTTTCTCGAAAAGTTGTTGTAGGTTGGCCGTGGCCGCCCTACTACGATGGAGATTGATTTGAACAATTCTCATGAATTGTTCTGATCAACCTCCATCTCCAACTCTTCCGTTAACATCTCCTCCGTTAGGGTTTGGTCATCATCTGATGTCAGGAGTGGTCCTAGTAGGAGTAAATCCTCGTCTTCGTCGCAAGACGTACCTTTAACCGATCTTGTCATCAGATCATGTCCAGCCCGTTCATCTGTTTCGCCAATCACCAATTCGGTGATCAGTAAGCCAGATGATTTTTCTAACGTTGGAGCAGCATTCGCGCTCTCTTCTTTAGAGGGTGCTGGTTTGGCTTCAGCAGCAGAACTGGAAACCGGTGGTTGTGTGGGGCAGGTTGGCGACACATTTTCCAATTTGAAAAAGATGCTTGCCATCCTGTACCACACCTCCCCCCTGCTTTCGTTAATCATATCGAATGAGGTCTGGTCGATACCCAACACCAAGTAGATTCTCCTTAGCAAAGTACACCGTCCAGAGCTCAGTCGGCAGGTTGTTCTGTTGCTTAATCTGGCTAAGGATGGCTGGTACAGGTTTAGGCGGACCTATCACTTCAACCGTTACCCTCCTTAGCTTTGGAATGTCATCTTTGCTTACCATCTGTAAGCGGATGTCATCCCAAGGCAACTTTATTTCGCTAATTAATTTCCCTAGGAAGTCTACCGAGAACTTGTCTAGACAGACTGCCCAGAAGAAATCGCCACGAAAGCCACTCCAACGGATACGAACCGGCAGAACATCACTGGTTGACATAAAAGCAGCGTCTATAGCTGATTCTAATGCCTCCCTGATAATAGACTGTCTGTCCCGAGCGATCATGCCCCCAGGTGCTGCAGAGTTGATGACAGCCATCTCGAAAGATGTTTTGTCAACTCCTCTGACCACCTGAGAATAGGAACCCAGGGTTCGTTTACCCGTTGGAATGACCTTCGGTCTTGCGACAGGTTTAGATCTACGATCTAAGCCTGTTTTGGGAGCAGGTCCTTCCCTATAAGTTGATAGTTCAGGGACTACCTTCTTATTGGTTGGTCCTGCTTCTCCCGAATCATACGAGCGGATTCTCTTTTTTGCTGCTTCTGTTGCAACAAGAGCCCGTGCAGGATCAGTTGTCCCCATTTTCCAACCTAATGTGGTTGACATGGCAACGCCTGACACTGCACGGGCCCCTGCCGCAGCAGGAGCAATACAAGTAGTTGCTGGTTTGGCCGGGTGGACCGATGTGGAACCTGGCAATGCACTAGCGGCTCCCGCGGTGTTACCACCTTTGGGATTCGCCCGTGCACCACCCGGTTCTCCACCTTTCACGCCCTGTACCGCGCCGCGCAACTTCTCCCTTCTCTGTTTCCGCTTCTGCCCGACAGACAGTGGTTTCCCATCACCTGGTATAACCCCCTTCCGCGCAGACGGACTTCCAAGGTTGAGCCTTTCCAGCGCAGCCCTTGCCCGCTGTCGTTTGCGCTGTTGCGCACCCGACAGTTTATTTTTCTTTTTCTTTTTAACCAGGACCACACCTCCTGTCGTGTGGGAGGGGGTCGAGGTTTGGGTCGCGTTTTTAATCGTATCGGCCCTATCTACTCTTGCTACTGGCGACTTAGTTGTTACATTAGTAGCAACCAAGCCCTCGCCGGAAGTCGTAGCCTCTTCCGACACTTGTGGTAATATCCTACCACGAATTTTTCTAGATTCGGACATTCAAATCATGAAGGTGGATTCTCTTGGTTTTCGGTCTTCGCCCTTCGCCGTTCCAGCATGGTTGCACCTACTGGCATCGCCTCAGGGTTCCTCAGACTTACTTAAGCCCCACCACCGCGACAAGGTGGAATCCGACGGGGGGATCATACAAAAGCTTTTGAATCGCCGGAGAAGTTGGATAATGACGCGATTTAATTGGTACAGCATCACCTGTATCAATAGTATGTTCCATTAAGTGAGTCTTACCTAAGCCCATTTTTGAAAAAGACGGAAAATTTTCACGAATTTTATTCAATCTATCAGTTTGTTCTTTCGTTAATTCATGTAGATCATATTTTTGTTCGATTTTCTTTAAATCAACCTGTAAATCTAATTCTGAAATTATTTCAGGAGCAATTTTAAAATGTTGCCAAAAATCAATTCCTAGAAATAATTCTTTTGACAAGCTAGGCACCAGATATAATATCTGATTTTTATTTATACCATTATACGTAATAGAGCAATTAATTTTACCAACAATTGGTTGATTTTTACCTTCAGCCGTTTGAACGTTCGCGTTAAATTTTTCATAAGTGATATTATTATTTTGTAAAAATTGTAAACACCCAGATCCTAAGGCACTAATGCTTGCACCACTATCTAGCAAACCAAGCATTTCTTTACCAAAGATATTAACTTTAGCATAAGGACGTGGATCTGACGATATATTAAAATACGTCGAAGCAATTTTATATTTTAATTCTTTTCTATTTTTGTATCTTTTTCGTATTGTATTAATTTTTTTGTCTAAATTCGGTTTTAAATTAACAGATTCAATGTCAAAAATTCTTTCTCTAGCCTTATTATAATCTATAATTCGTTGGTGTAGAGTTTTAATTTCTTGTTTTTCGTTTACTTCATTTTTTTTTATTTTTTTATTTTCAGGGTTTTGTAGTATTTCAATTTTATTATTATTAATCTTACTATCTAGGAAAGTTTCATTATATTTATTAATTTCTATATTTGTTTTTATTTCAGGTTCAAATATTTTATTAATATTTAAAGAATTTTCATTTAACTTAAAACTACAAGAATCTGAAGGATTTTCTCCAGCAATTTTTATTCCGGGATTTGTGAATTTGAACGAGAATTCCCGGTCATAACTTTCTCGTCCGTTTTCAGGTTTCCCGTACAACGAGGACAATTTGGAGTGGTAACATCTCGTGTACCACATTTAAAACAAAATAAACTCCTTATATTAGAAGGACATTCAAAAAAACCATGACCTCTCACGCGACAATTCCAACATTCGTATTTAGAATGGTCTTTAATATTTTGAAAATTACTATTTTCAGTATATGGTTTACGCCGGTTAAAATTATGCGAATTTAATGCGTCAATATCATAATGATCATAATCATTGAAATCATCATATTCAATTTCATTAATTTTTCTAGCTGATTGTTGCTGTTTAAATTTAGCAGCACTTTTATTAATATGTTTTTCAGCTTTCCTACAAATATGAATAAGTTCAGGTAGACTTTTAGTTTTAAATGTAAATATCAATCTTCTAATCGAATCTTTCATATTATGATTCAAAATATCAACAAGTTCACTATCTCTTTTTGGTTTTCTAAGCTTTGCATTTAAATTAATGATATCAGAACTAAATTTTTCAAATGATTCATTAAAATCTTGTTTACGGTCATTCATTTGTGCCGATATTTCGAAATCAGTTTCAATTGACCGATATCTCTCAATTAAAGCTGTTTTTAATTGTTCCCAATTCGCTTCTCTATTTCGTTTCAAGAAATTCCAATACCATCTTTCAACATCACCAGAAACAATGGTGTGAAAATGGTTAACTACCGCATCCCACGAATACCCATAAGCTAATTTTAATCTTTCGATTCTAAAAACAAAATCGTCTATCAACATGTTTTTATTATCGAATTTAAATCCCCATTTATCCATTTCACATTTTTGATGAAATCTATTCGAATTTAAATTATTATTAGATTCAACTCTACGTCGAACATTTATATTACTGTCTATTTCGTCACCTGAATCACTTAATGAATCAGTAGTTGGTATATTACTATTTTGAATGTTACTTTTATTATTATTAAGGTTTTGCGAATTTTTAGATAAATTACTAAGAAATTGATCAAATTGTTGTGACAGATTACCTAAAAGTTGAGAATTAAAATCATCTGATTTCTCACTAGATTTTTGTAAATTAATATTTTGTGTATTATTTTTACCATAATTTCTTTCTCTTTGAAAATTATTATTCGAATTACTTCGATTATTTGAATTATTTGGAATTTCTCTGGGAAACTCTAAATTTTTACTTTGGGATTTATTTTGCAAATTTGAATTAATTTGAGAACTTTTGAGTCTATTATTTTGTGGAATATCATAACTATTATGATTATTAAAATTTAAATTTGGCAAATTACTATTTTGGTCTTGCGAAATTTGAGTATAATTTTGTTGTAATACCTGATGTATTACCAATTTCATTTGCTTCATTTGTTCAGCTAAACTAGAATTTGCTGCACTAGTAGTAAACATTTCAGCAAATTGTTGCTGAATTAAATCTGTACTTTGAGGTTGTTGATTTGAAAACGATAATTGTTTTGGTGGTAAAGTATTGTGTTCCGAAAGGATCAATAAATCTTCTATTGAATTAGAAGGTGTCATTATTGGTGTATTTTTATTTTTACCGCTAGAATTTCTATTGTTATATTCTTCAATATCTTGATACTTTAATAATTCAATAGGATCATTTGTAGCTGTAGCTAAACCATTATCACTATCATTTGTTAAAATATCTGTTTGATTTTTCTCAACTACAGGTTGTAACGTTTGTTTATTTATATCTAATTTAGGTTGAGGAGTATGGGCAACTTTTGATTGATTTAAACCACCACTATTACTACTGGTAGTATTAATCTGAGGATTCCTTCTGGTATTATAATACCCACCACGAAAATTAGGATTTTTAGGTTTAGCACCACTTTTACCACTTGGTGTACTCATTTTAAATATAATATATTTTACAAAAATTCAAAAATATTTCTGTATAATTACAGATATTTTTTTTCTTTTTTAGAAGCTTAAAACTAAAGCTTTTTCAAAAGCTTACCAATAACGATATTATTTTGATTTAATAAATTTTTAAATAACCACTTTGAATTAATTCAATTTAAATATTAATAATTTCAAATTGTTTGTTTGTACTTTGCGAATCCCGACAATAATCAAATCAATAACGTATTGATAAAATTATTTTTCTAGCGAATAGAAATTTTCTATTTTTCTTTATATAAATATTTTTTTTTTTTTTTGTAATTCTTTAAAAGAATCCTACCAATAATAATTATTATTTAATCAAAACTTTAAATTTATATTATACTTATTTTATTTAGGCTTTTCCACCATTAAAACTTTATATACTTTCTAACTTCTTTCTATATATTTTCTAACAAAATATTTCTAACTCTTTCTCTAAATATATATATAACTTTAACTATATAAATTTCTAACTATATTTTTATTTAGGGGATGTGATGTCCAAATAGATAATTTTTTTTTTCAAAGGCAGTCTGTATAAAACACAATTAAATAACATAAATCAACTGAAACTATACAATTATGTTAATATTTTATGTTCGTATTTCCAAGTTTTAATTTAGTTATATTTCGGATATTGGTCCTAGTCGCAAACGCACTAAACTCTGGTAAACAGACTGTTTGTGGGACATACCGAGGATATATTCGAAATATATTTTACCAAAATCTAAAAATTTCAAAGTTGCTTTCGCAATTATAAGCCAGAACGTACTTAGATCTTAGCTATAAGACATAAAGCGTTATTAAAATTAATTTCTGATGTAATTGAAATAAAAATATATTCAAATAAAATTAAATATATACGTCGCAAACGCGGAACTCGATCTAAAAATCATTGATTTCCGGGACATACGTCTATATTAAATCAATCTTTAATATTTTTTTTTCTTTTTATTAACTTCTTACGATAAAACTCGTGTTCATAATCACCATGTATTTTAAATAAATTTAGATATAAAAATGTAATATTAAGGAAAATATTAGAAGAAATGACAGAAAAGTAAAATTTGGTATACATAAAAATATATGTATGAAATTATTAAATTATCTTACGCATGACTAAAACTTTTAAATCTCTTAAAATTCCGTATAGGATTAGAGAAAATATTCTAACGAACTAACTAGCATTGCGTTGGGCGCCATTTGTAATAAATGTTTAATTGATCAAAAGGATCTTATAGATACACTCATAGATAAACTTTCACACTCACACAAAAAATTTAGGGGGAAACGTTTATGTCCTTGGAGGATCTCAGCGACTGGTGGCATGCTTGTGGTCGCACGAGCTAGGTCGTCGGATTGGGGGGGATCTTGTCACTCTCCAAGGCTACAATTTTCATGCCAGATGATTGTGACCAATCAAATAATCTATAGTATCTATGATTGAGATCGTCACACAGGGAAAAAACGGGAGACGAACTGAAACTACCAAATGGGGATGAACACGTAAAAAAAATTAACATAATTGGGTTGTGGTGTTGGTTTTGTACCACCTTATGCCCACCCTGCCTTGTCTATTTTATTTTATATTCCAACATAATTAATTAAAATAGACCCTTTTTATTATGTAAGTGTAATAAACGTTACACCTTACTACTTACGATAGCACAGTTGAAAAATATATTTATACTGCCTACCCTTTGCCATCACACCCCCCAAAATATAATTTAATTAATCACACATTATACTTTTCTTTCTAAATTTCATAATTTATGTTTTATTTTCTTAATAATTTTACTCTCCATTTTTAATTAATTTTCTTTTTTAACATAAATTTTAACTATATAAAATATCCTATATAAAATATCCGGTACACCCGGTACTTAACTAATTTCTTTTTATTCAAATTCTTTTAATTTCTATATATATAATTTTTTCTTAATTCTTTTGTAAGTATATTATATATTAAACTATCTCAAACATCTGTTTTTTTAATATTTATTTAATTGTATTGTCATATATAGAGAATAAAAAATTTTGATTTGACCTATATATTATTTTAATTAATGTGACGTCATGAAAAATTTCGTATTTTTTTTTTTTTTAATTTTTTGTAAATAAATTTAAATTGTTTATACACACACTATTACAATTATCATCTATTACGACTGCATGACGTCACCTATTTTACTATTTCATACTATGAGTTTCAATTTCAAATATTTGGAAAATCTCAAATATTGTTTTATATTTTAATAGTTTGTAAAAAAAATGAAGTATCTTGTTTTACATATATCTATATATTTCTATAGACATCTCAAACACTAATGGTATAAACCTATTTATTCTGTACTATCTTGTTTTGTTTTTACTTATTTTATAATTTTTATCACCACAATTAATATATATATATGAAAAAGAAAAAAAATAATGGAATTTTTGCTGACTTACCAAGCTTTATTCAATAATATTAGATACATATAATAATGGATTACCGTCGGCTGTGATGCATGCAGCACACTCGAACTGGATTTCCTTTCCTTTTTTTTTTCTTTTCTTTTTTTGATTAGCTAAAAATTAATATTTATATAATGAATTTTTTTTTTCCTTTTTCACCATATCAATATGTGGTGTATCCTATCAACTTCCTAATTCTTAAGTTAATTTAATTTTATTATATAAAACTAAGTTATATATTTATACACATTTCTGTGTTGATGTTGAACTCTTTAATTTTTACTGATGAATAAGTCTAAAAAATGATGGTGCTGTTTTAAAATGTGGGTGGTGTACGCTGGTGGACCTTGAAGCGTTTTTTTCTCCACACGCACACCACAATTTTAATATTTTTTTTCGGCGACTTTCCTTTTTTCCTTTCTTTGAAATTGATCACGGTAGATCAACTCAATACCGGTTGATTTCACGGATCTCTGTGGATTTATAGATCAATCACTATAGAAAATAAGAGGTTATACCCACTCGGTATTGAATAAAAAAAATGTAAAATTTACCTTTTTTTTTTTATTAATTTTTTTTTTGTTTAATATCTTCGATTTTTTTTTTTTCAATTAGTGGTTTATCGATTATTTTATTTTCAAATATATTTAAATATATTATAAAACTTTATGGTTTTATACCACAGATAAGCTATGTATTAATTTGTTGCACGTGACGGATTGAGCTTTGCTGTTCTAATCTACTCTGTCAAATGACCGGAAAAAGAAAAGCTTTCTTCTTTCTCTTAAAAAGTATTTTTTTTTTTTTTTGATTTACCAAGTTGGTAGCAATTAATGATGACGTAACGTGAGTGAGAATTCTCTACCCAACAACAACATTATTTATTATTCTGATCTCCGATATAATATGGATTTTTTTTTACTTTACGATAATTACTTTAATGGAATATATTTAATTTTATGTTTGTGATTTTTCAAACGCTACATAGATACCTTACGAAAAAACAAAAGATGTATACCACAAAACTTTCTTCCTCATAGAACTAGAGATGTTGAAAGTAACGTTTTTGGTTTCCGAAGGACAATGACGCTAGTCAATTACGTACCAAAAAAAAATCGAGCTGTTGTCTTACTATCTACCATGCATCACATTTCTGCAGTGGACAGCACAAATAAAAATAAGTCAGAAATAAACTTATATTATAATAGTACAAAAGGTGGGGTTGATTCGTTGGACCAAAAGTGTCATGCTTTTTCAGTAAAACGAAAAACCCGTAGATGGCCTATTGCACAATTTGTATAGCTGCAGAAATTATTTGGAAAAATTTATATCCGGATTGGAACAAAACTAAAGTTAATTTGCGACGCAAGCTTTTTTTGAAGAATTTAGTGCAAGAATTAGTAATACCAAATATAAAACGTAGAAGTGCAAAACACTTGCCTAAAAGAACTGTTGCTACAATCAACGAAACTTTGGAAAATTCTTCAAATATTGTGGTGATTGATAAATCAGTTCATGACTGAATCAAATACTCGCAGACGATGTTACCTTTGTCCATCAGCAAAAGCTCGAGCCTCCAAACAATGTTGTGGTAATTGTGGTAAAAATGTATGTAATGAACATTCCCATAAAATCGTGGTTTGCAAAACATGCTTAAATAAGTAAAAAAAAAAAAAAAAACCACGTATAATTAAAAATTAAATGTACTGGAAACGAAGCGGTCCTGAAATTTTAAGTTAATATTTCGTAGTACGGAATATAAAAAAATAAAAACCAATTTTATTCTGAAAATTGGATTATTGGAGGAATTTGGGTGGGTCGATCGAGCGGGAAATATTTAGAAGCGGTGGATGAGATGCAGAATTTGGACAACCTCGATGAATCGATGGAGAAAATAAATTATCTCTAGAAGAATGGATTTTTGGTGTATAAATTTTTTTTTGTAACTAAAAAGAAAATTTTAAAAGAAGAAAAAAAAACCGGCAGAAAGTAAAGTGGCGTTCCATTGCGCGGGGTTAAATTATTTTTTTTTTTTTTTGATTTATAGTAGAGTAGTTTTTTTTTTGTAGTTTCTGATTTTTCATTTTTAGTAATTTGGATTTTGGTTATTATTAAAGTAGAGTAATTTTTTTCTTGAACTTGTGGTTGTAATTTTAGTAGGTAGTAATTTTTTTTATGATTAATTTTTTTTGAATTTTTTTTGTTGTAGAGTAATAATTATTTTTAGTAGTTCATGATTTTTTTTGTTGTATCAATTTGGTTTGGTTGATTGATTGCTGGTGGTAGTTACAATTTATAATCATTACATAAACATTAATTTTTAGCCGGACTGCGCCAGACTAGTCGGGACAGCACCGTGCATGGAATATTAAAGGTATGTTTTATTTTGTTATATTGAATTTCGTTGGTGAGAAAACCAACGCTCTAAGAAAAAAGAAAAAACAATAACTACCAGTAGCAACTCCATTAAGTGGGCCAATAATAATTTTTTTGTTAATTAAATTTTTTTAAATACAATAAAATTCAATGATGGACAATGGAGTGAAAAAACAACAAAAATTGAGTTATTGTTTATTTTTTTTTTTAATTTACATTTCGAGGAAGTTAGTATTCCTGATTAAGATTTTTTTTGTTAGTATGGTTGCCTAATAACACCATACCCACCCCGGATTGATGACGCCGCCGCATTTCCCTTGACCCCTTTCCTTGTTGATGATGATTTGATTTGCATGTAGGATCGATTGGTTGACCCACGCCCCATAGACTTTGCTGAGCCGGCAACCAGGAGGAAATCCCAATCGGTCCTTGAAACTTTCAAGGTTTTTTTTTAATAAATTCGGTCTTGTTGTGTTGGTGATCCGCGGGTTGTGGATCACTCAAGACCTAGCGCCCACATAAGTGAAAACCTTGGAAGTTTATAAAACGCGTCTCCTCCGCAATACCGTGAAGTAACCAGACTCACTTGGTTTTGTTAATTTATTTTTTCTAGTTCATTTTTTTTTGTAATTAAAATTTTGTAAATTTATTTCAGTGGCGCTCCAAATTTTTTTTGTTGAGTGATCCGAAGTGTGTAATGGTGCACGGATACCATTGCCACCCCACAAATAAAATTTAATTTAAAAATTAACATGTCAAAGCCAAGTGGTGTCCTCCGGTTCTGTTGCAATTTGTCAATCGATCTGTGCGGTGTTACAAATGGCGCCCAAATTAGTGGCACGAACAGAAATAGTGGCCAGCCAAACTAGTAGCTAAACATCGTTGAACCAAACTAGTGGCCCTATTGCGTTGTAGGTAAATCAAATCATCAACAACGTTCCCCTTCATCAGAATATTTCATGCATCGGGTTCGGTTTTGAAATTGGAAAAAAAAAATATTAATTAAAAAATTTTGAGTAAAATTATGTTGTAATTTAAAGTTTCGTGTTTCCTGGCGTTAGAAAAATTATTTGGTAGTCCATATAATATTCCGTCAGCGGTCAATTTAGATTTATGGGTTTTGTGTTTCCTGGCGTTAGAAGGCGTCAGCGGTTATTTTGTGTTTCCTGCGGAAGATAATCCGTATGCGGTTAAATTATTTATTGTGGTTTGAGTAAGAAAAATATTATGGTTGTCCATAATAATATTCCTCATTCTTTTTTATTGTAGTATTTTGTATTGGTAAATTGTTTTGATAGATTTTTTTTAATTGTATTTTTTTTTTTTTTGATTTTTTTTCGGGCTTGAGGTGTGGAATACGATGATGAAGAACTTTTATCCTTTACCTTGTTCCTTTCAAATTCCTAAAATTTTTTTTTTTGTCCTTTTCCTTTAAATGCGGATTGACCGAATCAATCTTTGGTGGAATGTAAATATAATTCTAGAATTTTTTTTATTGAATCTGGTCAACCTGGTTTTCGAAAAATAAAGGGTAGTGTCGTCGGGGTATAATATTGATTCTGTTGGGGGGTTTTTTTTGTATCGGGAGTACGTTTAGTGAACGGATGGAATTTTTGTATAAACGAATTATTTGTATCGGAGAATTTTTATATTATATTGAATTATATTGGATTTATTAAAATAATGAAATTTAACAAATATTTATGGTGGAAATGAAGTAGGGTTACCACCTGACTGAATTTAATTAATTAACTCATTTGGAATTTTGTATTTAGAATTTAATGATATTGTAAACATATTATTAATAAAGGTAGATTTTAATATTGTTAGTATTGGATTAGTAATTTGTGGATTTTTGTAGGTTTAATAATTTTGTAGATTAAAAATTTTGTAGGATTAGTTTAGTATTATTGTGTAGTTAGTAATGAGAAATAGTTATAGATTTAGAAGTAAGAATTTATGAATTTAGCTGTAGAATGTAAGAATATATATAATTTTGAAAATATTAGTTATAAGTAAACTTAAATAATTTTTTTTTTCATTATATATTATATTTTATATATAATTTGTTTGATAAATTTTTTTTTTAGATTCGGAATTTAGATTATAAGTAATAAATTTTAAAAATTATATATTATTTCAAAATAAATAAATTGTGTTTAGGATAGAATTAGAATTATATAGATAGATTAGGAATTTTGGATTAAAATTAAAACAATTTATTTTAAATAATATTTCGCTGCAAATCATTCAGTGTGTGTCTTGGGTTGAGAACCAATAGTAAGTTTGCATTGGCCAAAGATTTTGCAATAGGAATTGGGTGAAATGGATCCGTCGATACTGGACGCAGAGGAGGCGAATACCAGTACAGGCAAAAATCTAAAGCGTAATGCCCGGCTATGTAGTTGGTAGAGCATGAGACGGCTCAGGGTGTGGGACAGCCCCACGTTGAGATGTGGCAAATAAATATATTGTTTTAATTTAATTAAAGTTAGTAATAGGAAATGAATTATTAATATTAGGATTAGGAATAGCATTAGTTATAATAATTAGGTATTATTAGTTATTAATTTGTAGTTAAGTAGATTTAGGATATTAGTTTATGAATGAATTTAATTTGGATTATTAGGATTAAATTATTAGTAATATAAGTTTATATATTTTTTATAAATATAGTAACGTTACTTAGGTTAAGTTAGTTAAGGATATTTTTAGTAAAGTAGCCTAAGAAGAAAATGAATTTATGGTAGCTTAAGAAAAAAATGAATTTATAGGATAAGAAAAATGAAGTATATTTAGTTTATAAATTATATAAAACAAATAAATATTTCAGACTTGTAGCCACGTTAAGAACTGGTTACAAGCCTGTTTTGTGGCCCTGCAGGCGCTCAACATTGGTTGTAGGCAAAATCTTATTGGAGAAGTTCCATGTTCCAATATGATTGTCCAAAAACAACCATATATCAAAATAAAAATATAGCCAACAGGTTAGGTTGGCACATCTCTCTAGCGTATATATATTTTTCTCGTAGTAGTATAATATAAAAATAAAAAAATAAAAAATAAAAAGAAAATTAATTAGAATAAATATTAAAATTTTACCTTTTAAAACTTTAAAAAGATTTTTTTTAAAACCACCACACCATGATGGTTGAAAAACATAATTTATATATGAAATGAAATGTCAACAAATGTCATTTGACATTACAATTTGACATTTTAGGTTCGAAGTAGAGAAAATTCCATCTGTTGGTGAGCACCGGGAACAACAAATTATATCTCGCGGCCGTATAGAAATTGAATCGGGTTAAAATCGGGACAGGCGGAAATTCGAAAACGTTCGAAAAGGAAGGAAAGAAAAAAAACGTGGGTTTTCTGGGCTTCGGACGGAAGATCTCGGAGGGAGTAGACGTGTTGTCTGAGTCTCCGATAGTTTTGTTTTTGGTTTTTTTTTTGGTGGTTTTTTTTTAAGAATATATACAAAAATTTGGAGTGGTATTATAAATTAGTACCACTATAATAAATAAATAAAAAAAAAAAAAAAAAAAAAAAAACCACGTATAATTAAAAATTAAATGTACTGGAAACGAAGCGGTCCTGAAATTTTAAGTTAATATTTCGTAGTACGGAATATAAAAAAATAAAAACCAATTTTATTCTGAAAATTGGATTATTGGAGGAATTTGGGTGGGTCGATCGAGCTACTGATCGACCAAGAAGGCGGGAAATATTTAGAAGCGGTGGATGAGATGCAGAATTTGGACAACCTCGATGAATCGATGGAGAAAATAAATTATCTCTACAAGAATGGATTTTTGGTGTATACATTTTTTTTTGTAACTAAACAGAAAATTTTAAAAGAAGAAAAAAAAACTGCAGAAAGTAAAGTGGCGTTCCATTGCGCGGGGTTAAATTATTTTTTTTTTTATGATTTATAGTAGAGTAGTTTTTTTTTTGTAGTTTCTGATTTTTCATTTTTAGTAATTTGGATTTTGGTTATTATTAAAGTAGAGTAATTTTTTTCTTGAATTTGTGGTTGTAATTTTAGTAGGTAGTAATTTTTTTTATGATTAATTTTTTTTGGATTTGTTTTGTTGTAGAGTAATAATTATTTTTAGTAGTTCATGATTTTTTTTGTTGTATCAATTTGGTTTGGTTGATTGATTGCTGGTGGTAGTTACAATTTATAATCATTACATAAACATTAATTTTTAGCCGGACTGCGCCAGACTAGTCGGGACAGCACCGTGCATGGAATATTAAAGGTATGTTTTATTTTGTTATATTGAATTTCGTTGGTGAGAAAACCAACGCTCTAAGAAAAAAGAAAAAACAATAACTACCAGTAGCAACTCCATTAAGTGGGCCAATAATAATTTTTTTGTTAATTAAATTTTTTTAAATACAATAAAATTCAATGATGGACAATGGAGTGAAAAAACAACAAAAATTGAGTTATTGTTTATTTTTTTTTTTAATTTACATTTCGAGGAAGTTAGTATTCCTGATTAAGATTTTTTTTGTTAGTATGGTTGCCTAATAACACCATACCCACCCCGGATTGATGACACCGCCGCATTTCCCTTGACCCCTTTCCTTGTTGATGATGATTTGATTTGCAGGTAGGATCGATTGGTTGACCCACGCCCCATAGACTTTGCTGAGCCGGCAACCAGGAGGAAATCCCAATCGGTCCTTGAAACTTTCAAGGTTTTTTTTTAATAAATTCGGATCACTCAAGACCTGGCGCCCACATAAGTGAAAACCTTGGAAGTTTCTAAATCGCGTCTCCTCCGCAATACTGTGAAGTAACCAGACTCACTTGGTTTTGTTAATTTATTTTTTCTAGTTCATTTTTTTTATGATTAATTTTTTTTGGATTTTTTTTGTTGTAGAGTAATAATTATTTTTAGTAGTTCATGATTTTTTTTGTTGTATCAATTTGGTTTGGTTGATTGATTGCTGGTGGTAGTTACAATTTATAATCATTACATAAACATTAATTTTTAGCCGGACTGCGCCAGACTAGTCGGGACAGCACCGTGCATGGAATATTAAAGGAATGTTTTATTTTGTTATATTGAATTTCGTTGGTGAGAAAACCAACGCTCTAAGAAAAAAGAAAAAACAATAACTACCAGTAGCAACTCCATTAAGTGGGCCAATAATAATTTTTTTGTTAATTAAATTTTTTTAAATACAATAAAATTCAATGATGGACAATGGAGTGAAAAAACAACAAAAATTGAGTTATTGTTTATTTTTTTTTTTTAATTTACATTTCGAGGAAGTTAGTATTCCTGATTAAGATTTTTTTTGTTAGTATGGTTGCCTAATAACACCATACCCACCCCGGATTGATGACGCCGCCGCATTTCCCTTGACCCCTTTCCTTGTTGATGATGATTTGATTTGCAGGTAGGATCGATTGGTTGACCCACGCCCCATAGACTTTGCTGAGCCGGCAACCAGGAGGAAATCCCAATCGGTCCTTGAAACTTTCAAGGTTTTTTTTTAATAAATTCGGTCTTGTTGTGTTGGTGATCCGCGGGTTGTGGATCACTCAAGACCTGGCGCCCACATAAGTGAAAACCTTGGAAGTTTCTAAATCGCGTCTCCTCCGCAATACCGTGAAGTAACCAGACTCACTTGGTTTTGTTAATTTATTTTTTCTAGTTCATTTTTTTTTGTAATTAAAATTTTGTAAATTTATTTCAGTGGCGCTCCAAATTTTTTTTGTTGAGTGATCCGAAGTGTGTAATGGTGCACGGATACCATTGCCACCCCACAAATAAAATTTAATTTAAAAATTAACATGTCAAAGCCAAGTGGTGTCCTCCGGTTCTGTTGCAATTTGTCAATCGATCTGTGCAGTGTTACACTTGCTATCACATATCCACCAAATTTTCATTCCGTATTTATCTGGTTTAGAGGGCATATACTGACGGAATTTAACTCTGCCTCTAAATGGCAGCCGAACAATGGATCCCAGAATTCATCATAATCATATAATCCTTGCTTTTTTACTCCAGCATCTATCAACAATCCAATATATGCAAGTATTTCCATTTGGTCGGTTTCCTTCCAATTTTCGCCGAGAGCAGTTCTTCCATGTAAATTTAACGATATTATTAATAATATTATCATTGAAAAATAACGAAAACGTCTCTAGAGAACTATCGATATGTTTTCCTGGAGGTAAGACAACTTTATTTATTCCTCCTCTTATAATATTATGAGCATCAGCTCGGCCCATGTTGCAAAGTTCCACTCTGAACCATCTTTACCTACATATGAAATATATTCATTTTCGTTATCACTTTCAGCATTACCTTCGCTTACAAACATTTCATCACTAGTTTCGGAAGCAGTTTCTAAAACATCACTTTCACTGTCTGAGAGATCATTTTCAACTATTTCTTCTCAATTATTTTCAATTTCTATTTCGTCCTCGCTACTTTCTTCTAAAGTCTCAGTAAAATCATGTCGGGTATCAATTTAAGGGCCGGGAAGAGTAGATATATTTGGGGCATGTATTGGTAGGGCTTGGGATAACGAGAGGCATGTAGATGTGTTTGCTCTTGCGTCTGTTAAAAAAAAGAACACTCGCTTTGCATCGGTACTTCGTTATGGGTCGATAATTTTTTTTATTGTTTTGGTTGTATATATAAATATATATATATAGATATAGATACATATAATATATATAAATAAAAAAACGAATTATAAGCTGTTTTCGCTCTTTTAAAAATTTCTACTGCAAATGCAATAGAGGCACCTTTTGTACAATAATCAAAATATTTATTGGAATGTGGAATATTACCTGTTTCTAAAAAGATTAATAGAGTCATTAGGATTTTATCACGACGTTCCTCCATTCGATTTTTTATCTGTTTCAATAATTTTTTTGTTAGATCCGTTCCAAATTGTTCTAACTGTTCGAAAACGAATTTATAAACGCCTTCGGCAGTCAGAAGCGTCGCTGAATTTTTACTTAATTCTTTTACAGCTGTTTCCAGTGGTAATAAGACATCTAACAACTCTTTTAATATAGCTATATGCCTGTCCGAAATTTTTTGTTGGCCCAAATCGCTTATAGTTTTATTTACGGGATCCTTAATTTGAAGGAAGCGTTTTATCATCATTATCAAGGAATTCCATCGGATTTTTATATCCAACATCAACTGCAACGACTTACCTACTTCATTTTTAACATATTCCTGTAAAATATTGTTTTTGACTGAAGAGGATTTGATGGTTCTTATAGTTTTTCTGAGGTTTTTTACAACGTCATCAACTTCTTCAGTCAAATCTATAAAATCGTCCCCTTCGTGTTGTTCGAAGACTATGTTAGCATCTTCAAAACTATTTATAGTGTTCGGTGAGCCTGTTAAGTATTTCCTGAAAAAATAAAATGTAACTTCTCTTGAACTAAATAAAAAGACAATGTCTGTAGGGTTTGCGTTTAATTCAATTTTGAATAAAAATATTTTATTAAATAATAATTTATTAAATGTACAATTATAATTATTAAATATCAAACAAACAAACAATTTTGATTTACTTTACTTTACTTTAATAAATTTCATTTGTGGTGACGTTGACTGTGGCGTTGCGTCTGCCGTCACTGTGTTCGTACTATTAACTTGGCTGGTGACTGACGTTCAATTCAAGGTGTCTGTTTACTGAATTGCCGCTTGAGTGACAACTTCAATAAACTTTCAACAACCCTGTTAGCACTGTTCAATGTTGATGAATCGTTTGCGATTGATTTTAGAAATAATGAAAATTTCTTCCACAGAAACCTACCAATTGGTTGATAAGACTAATGTTCTAATTTATACTTCTAAGCTATTTTGTTTAATTAAATTTTAATTGAGGTTACGTTGATTTTATGATCATTATGATATATGTAGAATTTAGGTTCTGACACAAGAGCGCAAGTTTGAAACTATTTTAGGGTGTTGGTTAAATTAGAAAACACCAAATTGTAACTAACTTACAATATGGTTCGATATAATTTATACCGTAAATTATTAGGATAAATTTACTGTAAATTTTC
This sequence comes from Rhamphomyia laevipes, assembly GCA_963920725.1. NCBI lineage: Eukaryota > Metazoa > Arthropoda > Insecta > Diptera > Empididae > Rhamphomyia > Rhamphomyia laevipes. The sequence continues at coordinate 49,406,895 of OY987255.1, read as the reverse complement.
CTCCTAAACAAAAGATAATCGTTTTGTAAGAACAATTACCCAATTTAACCTCACTAATTAAATGTCGAGCTGCAACTCGATAACCGTAACTACTAATCGACACGTTCTCACAATGCGGTTTCAAATTTAACCTCAATAAAATAAAATATACACACAAAAAATGTGGTTATTTTAGCCCTTTTTATTTGGTTTAAATTTATCAAATTAATTTGGAATGAAATGAATTTGAATTAATTATTTAATTCAACCTTAAACTTTCTTTAAATGACTTTCCTATATTTTATTTACTAGCTTTCTTTAAATTAAATTTTATAAATTTGCAACAAAATTATTTTAATTGAATTCTAATAATTAACTAAAATTTTCTTTAATTGATTTTTTTAATTTATAAATTTGTTCGGCAGTTCTGAATTCTAATAATTCACTAAATTTTATTTAATTGATTTTTTGTAATTTATAAATTTGTTCGGCAGTTCTGAATTCTAATAATTCACTAAATTTTATTTAATTGATTTTTTGTAATTTATAAATTTGTTCGGCAGTTCTGAATTCTAATAATTCACTAAATTGGCAATTTTAAACTATTAACTAATAATATTCTAATTATTAAATATTTCACTTTTCTTTCTTAATTTAATTTTCCCAATTTATTTTTTAATTAATATTTAATAAATTTTCCAAAAGAAAACGTTAGTGTACAGGAACAATTATACAAATTCCACAATTACTTGTGCATGTAATAATCTTATCCGTATACACGTGTTTTTTTTTTACCTTTGTTTAATAATTGTTATAAAACAATTGTTGATTAATTTGCTGATTTTATTTCAATTTGCTGCTGCTTCCTAGATGCGGTCGATGAGACTGAATAATTTCTCAAAGTGGCTATCGCTTATATAATCTAAATTCTTTCGAGTTTCTAATTTCTTCATGGTGTTACCATGTTAAATTTTACTAACTTTTACCATAATGGTAATATCTTTCTATGCTGAAGGTTTTCTGAAAACCTTTACTAACCTTTTTAGTTTTAACTATATATTTCCTACTATTTTCATAAATAATTTTTATGATTATAATTCATTTTCATGGAAAATTCCCTAATTTAATTCTGCTATAATTCGCCATAATTTGTTCTAAAAAATGTTCAGCCCTGGCAAATTTAATTATTTTTAAGTTGTCCCTACTGAATTTTATTTATTGAGAGTGTTTTCGCGTAGTTATTTTTTTTCTCGCTTGCGCCGCTTACATCTCGCTCGCACTTATAAGGGTTTTCCTTTAAGTTAAAAAACATAAATTCTATGTTTTATCTTGGTTTTCCGCGATTTTCCTTAACATAATTCGATTCGCGATTATGTTTTCTACCGGGTAGTGAAATTTCGGAAAGTTACTGCGACCCGTCTATTAGTTATTTAATCTACAAGTTTCGGTTTGACAGATAAAATGCCGGCATTTTATCTGTTTTTATTTTATAAATATTGGATTATTTCCAACAAATAGCGAAGGTAAGTTAATAAAATTCAAATTAGGAATTCATTTGAATTCCAAATATTTATATACATCATGGATGTCAGCTATTTTGTGGCTGATATCTACCTAAACTTTTTCCCTATTTTTCAGATTTGTTGGTGCAAACCCAGAATTGGTTTGTGGTTTGCGACCAACATGCATGATGGATTGGCTGCATTTTTGTTCCAGTTGGAAGCTAAGGTAAGTACCTTTCAATTTTGTATATTAAATGTAGAAACAATCAACAATCATTCATGGATTATTGATGTGAATATTTCATGTGTGGTTGTTGTTGTTTTTATTTATATTTGTGTACAAAATGAGCAATGACATGATTTTATATATTTTTTTTTTTATTTTCGATATTCCTGGAGGATACCAGAAATTTGGGACAACACAGACAAGTAAGTTTTTCAACATCATGACATACATATGTCGATTTTTAATTGGATTTTTTCTTTTTAGGGATGCTGGCTGAACATTCTCCCGCCCGTTGAACAGTATTGTTCAACAATAATTTTTTTTCAGTTTGTTCTACGTGTGCTCTCTTCCTTAACTGATGATGGTGAAACATCACCTTCCCATCAGCATATACTCTGACGCGTATGCACCATCTATTTGGTAGATTTACTATGAATTCTCTCTGCTTTGATGTTCTTATTTTTTCAAAATCTAATCTTTTCAACACATCCTTTGAAAGAAAAACTTCTTCACCTTCTTTAGTTACTATTCTTTGAATATCGTTCTCCATTCTCATTTTAAAGTCATCAACTGTGCTGGACACACGCAGTGAACCCCAGTTAGTCGTGTAGCACCCGTTTATTGACACTGGTGTTCCAATTAATTCTTCTGTTATGGTTTGAACGTGTGTGGTATCAATTGTTGTACTGCTCACTGTGGAACTTTCACCAGTTTGCACTGGTAAATTACATTCCACAGTAGGAATAACAACTTGCTGTTTTGTTCCGGTTGAAGGTGTTTCAAATAAATTTGCTAAACCTACAGCAACAGTGGTTGACCTTGGGTTTTGTGGTTCAAAAAACCATTTTTGTTCAACAGCTCGCGTGTGTGTTGGTGCCACAGAAGTCGCGGGTTTGGAATCACCAACACGTTGGCATTGTTTCAGCCGCTGTTGTTCCTTCTTTGGAGACAAGGACACATCCTCCCAAATTGTTAGAAAATCGTTGGTTTCGAATTTATTCATGATTCATATTTATTCCTTATGATGCATTTTACACATTTTTTTTTTTTATATTTTTTTATTTTCAGCTACCAGTCCTTTGGCATTTCTTGGTATAATTGGTGCCATACCTGCTGGGCGGCCAACGTTTGCCTTCATTACACGCCATTGTGCTGAGTCATATCTCAGACTGGGTCCCCATTTTTCCAATTCAGCATAGTTAAAATAGTCATTGATGCTTTGCGTTATCACATCCCCTATTTCTTCCAACGTTTTACAGCTATTCATATTGCGTTGATTTACATTTGAAAAATGGTATTTATTTTTAGTTATATCCATTACGATTTCCTTAACCTGATTATAACCCAAAAAAATAAAATAAAAAAAAACAATTATTAATAAATTTGTTTTTTTTTAAATAATGTTACCACATAAAATACAAACAAATAACGGACAAATAGGACAACACAACATATCAGTGTTAATAATTATTGTTCTTGTTGCTTATTGTCGGTATTTGTCAATAATGGACAAATTTTCGTTATCGGTCTTTTAAATGTGCTGTGTTGTGTTTTTATTTCGACTACTCGAACTAGTCCGTCTGTCCCTGGAAACGTTTGAATAATTTTTCCAAGTGGCTAAAATTTTGGTGCTGTATTTTCTTCTCGGATTAATACGACGTCACCTATTTTTAAATTAGTTGTTGTTGATTGCCATTTAGGCCGTTGTTGTAGAGTGTGTAAATATTCCTTGGACCATTTGTTCCAAAAATGTTGAGTTAAATATTGCATGTGCCTCCATCTTTGTCCAGGAGCTACATGTTCCAATGTGTTTGGTTCCGGAATAGCATTAAGAGCTTTACCAATTAAAAAATGTCCTGGTGTTAATACGTCCATATCTTCTGATTCATTTGCAACCACAGTGAGTGGTCTAGAGCAGCGATTCTTAAACTATGGGTCGCGAGCTCTTTCGTGTTGGGTCGCAGGAACTTTTCAAATTTACAATAAATTACACTAATTACTAATATGTGTTTTAACTTTTCGAGACAAAATCTGTCAAATTCCCATACAAATTTTTAGTAGCGACGATAAAACGCCGCAAAACTACGGACTTCATAAATTACAAATTTATAAAAATAAAAACCAACAGAAACTGCAACCCATATAACAAAATAACAGATCAAAAGTTTTTAATCTATAACAAAAAGTACTGAGAGGGTTTGTTTGTTATTTGTTACATGGGTTGCAGTTGCAGCTGTTGTTTTGTTTTGTTATTTATGTACAATAAAACTTTCTTTGTTGTTAAATTTGGTTATTTTATTTCATTATTGTGGTATCCCAGCTGCTATTGTAGTTTCATTTATTTTCATACGAATTTAGTATTGGGTCGCAGAAATTCTTGAACTTCAAAAGTGGGTCGCTGAAAAAAAAGTTTAAGAACCCCTGGTCTAGAGTTGAGGCATGCTTCAACTTGGCATAAAAGTGTCGTGTATTCTTCATACGTATAAATTGATTTTCCTATGAATCGTTTTAAGTGAAATTTAACTGATTTCACACCAGCTTCCCACAAGCCTCCAAAATGTGGTGACCCTGGTGGATTAAAATGCCAGTTAATATTGTGTAAGCTGAAGTATTGTTTTAATGCTGGTGTTGCTTCCTTTATGGCCTTGGCTAATTCTCTGTTTAAACTGAGTTCTGCTCCTTTGAAATTAGTTCCGCAATCAGAGTGAATATCTGTGCATAAACCTCTTCGTGACACAAATCTCTTAAACGCTGCTGTGAACGCTGATGATGTTAAATCAGACACCATTTCTAAATGAATCGCCTTGGTTGCCATGCAAACAAATATGCAAAAATATCCCTTGTATTGTCTTGATTTTCGATGGTTTGACATTTTTAGTGTTATTGGACCAGCAAAATCTATACCGACATGTAGAAATGGTTGAGTAATGTTTACCCGTGGATTGGGTAAGTTTCCCATTAACTGTGCTCTCCGTTGTTTTCTTTGTCTTACACATACAACGCATGGATTTATCCGTTTTGCAATAGCTCTTTTTCCATTCACTATCCAATACAGTTGTCGGCTGGTGTTCAAGACTAAACTTACTCCTCCATGTAGTGTGTCCTTATGAATTTCATCTATAATTAAGTTAGTTATGTGATGATATGCAGGTAGAATTATTGGATGTTTCCTTGAATATGCAATGTTTGCGTTGGCCAATCTTCCCCCGACTCGCATAACTTGATGCTCATCAACAAATGGCATTAAACTCACCAACTGGCTGTTCAGCTTGATATTAGCGTTCGTTTTTAATCGTTGATAGTCTTCACTGAAACTATCTTGTTGAATCAATTTAAATAATATATTTTTTGCTATCTTACATTCTTGTGTTGTTATCACGCCAGTTTTCCTTGAATTACCCTGTGTTGCATTATTTCTGAATCTTAATATCAATGCAACTATTCGCGTTAAATGGGTGAATGACGAAAATCGTAAATATATTTCGTTTAACTTCACCATCAATGAGACTACTTGTGTAGCCTTTGCCTCTAGCACCGTATTTTGTGAATTCATCACAATGTTTGGCCAATCCTCTTTTACCTTTGTCAACCACTCTGGTCCATTCCACCATAACTTGTTATGTATAATATTTCTTGTGCTTATACCTCTAGATGCAATATCTGCTGGATTGTGTTCAGTACTTACGTGTTTCCAATACGTTGGTTGCACTATTTCTTGAATTTCTGTAACTCTATGGGCTACAAACGTTTTCCATCTTGATGGATGACTTTGTATCCATTGCAGTGTAATAGTTGAGTCCGTCCATGCTCGAATCGCAACAGATTCCAATTGCATAGCCTGTATTGTTATCTTAAACAATCTTGCCAGAATGAGAGCTCCACATAGTTCTAGTCTTGGTAATGTTACTGGTTTTATCGGAGCCACCTTCGTTTTCGATGTTATTAATCTTGCTGTTACTTGTCCGTCTTCTGTTTCAATTCTCATATAAATAACTGCTGCGTATGCCTTGAGCGATGCATCACAGAACCCATGTAATTGGATTTTTGATGTATCTTTAGTGCATCCTATCCATCTTGGTATTCTTACTTTATTAAGTTTTGATAACTGTGCCTTAAAATCCTTCCATTCTGTTGAAGTGGTTGTGTCAGCTTCAGCATCCCATGAGCTTCCTGATATCCAAAGTTTTTGAATAAGTAATTTAGCTACGACAATAACTGGAGATATCCATCCAACTGTATCATACAATGAAGCTACTTCAGACAAAATTGATCGTTGGTAATAGCTGGCTGTGGTTTTTGTACTGTAGTAAATGTAAAATAATCGGTACCAGGATACCATCTAATTCCCAATGTCTTTATAATTTCATTTTCATCGAATGTGAATGTTCCCTTTAATTCGCGATGTTCTATTGGTAGCTTCTCTATAATTTCTGGACAGTTACTAGCCCATTTTCTTAGGTTAAAATGTCCTTTCTTTAACATTTCAATGCATTGTCCTTGAAGTTCTAATGCTTCTTCAATTGTATCCGCTCCACTTAGTAAGTCATCAACATAAAAATCAGACAAGGTTGCCTTGGCTGCTACTGGAAAATTTTTTCTTTCATCTCTCGCTAATTGTTGAAGCGTTTTAATCGCTAAGTATGGAGCTGATGACGTTCCAAACGTCACAGTTTTCAAATGGTAGTCCTTTTCTACCTTTGTATTTGGATCTTTCCAAATAATGCGTTGGTATTTCCGATGTTCCGGATGTACCAATATCATTCTGTACATTTTTTCTATATCCGCTGTCATAGCGAACTTATGTTTTCTCCACTTCATAAGTGTTGAACATAATGTTGGTTGTAGACCTGGTCCTATCAACATTTGTTCATTTAGCGACTTTCCGTTGGTCGTTTTTGCTGACGCGTCGAATACTACGCGTAATTTTGTGGTGGTACTTTCTTTAAATACCGCATGATGTGGAATATAATATGATAATTTTGTATTATCCTTTGTAACCTCTTCCATTTGGTTTAATTCTAAATATTCATCTAAACATTTTGAATATTCCTTTTCTAAAGCTTTATTAGCTTTAAATTTGTTTTGAAGCACGTCAAAACGTTTTTTCGCCATTTCTCTGGACGAACCTAAATTGGGTTCTTGACCGCCGACAAACGGGAGCTGTACCTGGTACTGTCCATTTGCCAATCTTTCATGTGTTTTCTCGTAAAGTTCTTCACACTCTTGATCCTGAGGCTTCAATAATCCCTTTGTGGAAACTTCTTCTAGTTCCCAAAATTTTCGTAACTGATGACCTATTTCATCATGTCTAACTTGAATGGTGGTAAACGTCTGTACCTTACCATTATCTGATGTAGGAGTATTTCCTAACAGTATCCATCCTAAACTTGTCTTTATAGCAACTGGTGCTTCCTTAGGTCCCTTTATTAGACCGTCTTGTAATATTTCTGCATAAATCCTTGCTCCTAATAGCACGTCTATTGTTCCTGGGTCATAGTATGTAGGATCTGCTAGATCCAAATGACTCAGATGATTCCATTGTTTCTTGGAAGTTTGATTAGATGGTAACAAATCTGTGATTTGCTTGATCACCAGCATTGTAACCTTAATCCTTTGATGATTGGATTTATGTTTAAACAATTCAATGTTGATTTGTTTATTCGAACACGCTGTGGTGTTTTTGTTTAACCCTGTAATTTCAACCTTGGCTGGTGTGCTTTGTACCCCCAATTTTCTACAGCTACTTTCCGTGATGAATGATGATTGTGACCCTGGGTCAATCAAACATCGTAGCGTTAGTGGTTGTCCATTACGGTTATATACTGTTACCAACGCTGTGGCTAACAGTACATGTTGTTGTTGTGACGTGAATAAATTCACTGTTTCTTTGTTGTCACCCTGTATTGTTCTCTCATTACTAGCCTGTCGATCATTAACCCCCTGGGGGTTTCGTTGTCCTGGACTATGATTTGTCGACATGTGTAATAGAGTGTGATGGCTGTTGTTGCAATGTCTGCATTTATATTTGCTTGGGCATTGATTAGCGCCGTGTTTGTTGCCAAAACAATTGAAACATCGTCCACATCGTTCAATACATGCTCTGCGTTGTTTAACGTCCATTTGTAGAAACTTTCTGCATATTCCAACATAATGTGATGATCCACATGCTGGACATTTCGATGGGGTTGCGACATGATAATTTTTTGTGACTGATGGTGGTGTTGCTTTCATTGGCGTTGTTGATTGTGCCACGGCTTCTAGTATTCTAAATCGTGTATTTAGAAATTTTTTAAATCGAGCAAGATCTGGTAACTCTTGTCCGTCACCTAACTCTTCTTCCCATAATCGAAGAGTTGTATATGGTAGTTTCTGTACCAATAAATATATAATTAGTGTATCCCATGTAGATATTACTACATTTAATGAATTTAACTGTTGTTCACATTCTTCTGTTGTGTCAATCAACTGTTTTAGTGATTTACTATTTTCGTTAGTAATCTTTGGTTGATTGACTAATATTTGAATTTGTGTGTTTACGAGCAACCGTTTGTTTTCATAACGGCCCTTTAATTTTTTCCACGCTGGCTCATAATCTGTTTCTGTTACTGGTATATTTCTTAACAGCCTTTCTGCCTCACCGGTTAAACAACCTTTTAAATATTGCAGCTTTTGAACGTTATGTAGTTGTGAATTATTGTGTATAATGGACACAAATAAATCATGAAATGATCGCCAACCACCATCATCGCCATTGAATTTCGGTAATGTCATACGTGGAAGTTGTATGTGATTATTCGTCGTGGTTGATGTGGATGTTGATTGTGTGAGTGTGGATTGTGACATTGATGTTTGTAGTAGTGCATTTTGTTGTTCATCTATTAATTTTAATTTTAAATTGTCCTTTAATTCTCCTAAATATTCGGTATAAGCAATGTCTATATCCGAATATACATCCCTTACGATATACGGATCATCGCATGCTTCAGCTGATTGTAACGTGATTGAACGGATTTCCGTGTCATTGTTGTTAAATTGTTGCCATTCTGCTGTTAATGTATCGATTCTAGTTTCGTAAAATCCGATGTTTCGTTTGTCCAATTTCGTTTTTTTTCCATTAATAATGAGCTTGTTAATTTTGTCTGCCAATACTACCTGTTTTGTCAACAACCCCTTTAATGTCGGCGACATGTTGAAATAAAACCACTTAGTTGTTTTTGCTAAGTTACTACTCTGTTTTTCCGACGAAATTCTGAAATAAATGTTAGTTCCTAATCACAACTACCTAACTTAAAATTGCCAATTTCTACTAATAAAAACTATCAACCAATTGTTCCGTGTAAAATCTCAATTCTAATTAAATCAAACGGACCCGACAGTATCCGGTTCGAAGGACCAAAATGTTCGGTGAGCCTGTTAAGTATTTCCTGAAAAAATAAAATGTAACTTCTCTTGAACTAAATAAAAAGACAATGTCTGTAGGGTTTGCGTTTAATTCAATTTTGAATAAAAATATTTTATTAAATAATAATTTATTAAATGTACAATTATAATTATTAAATATCAAACAAACAAACAATTTTGATTTACTTTACTTAACTTTAATAAATTTCATTTGTGTAGACGTTGACTGATGCGTTGCGTCTGCCGTCACTGTGTTCGTACTATTAACTTGGCTGGTGACTGACGTTCAATTCAAGGTGTCTGTTTACTGAATTGCCGCTTGAGTGACAACTTCAATAAACTTTCAACAACCCTGTTAGCACTGTTCAATGTTGATGAATCGTTTGCGATTGATTTTAGAAATAATGAAAATTTCTTCCACAGAAACCTACCAATTGGTTGATAAGACTAATGTTCTAATTTATACTTCTAAGCTATTTTGTTTAATTAAATTTTAATTGAGGTTACGTTGATTTTATGATCATTATGATATATGTAGAATTTAGGTTCTGACACAAGAGCGCAAGTTTGAAACTATTTTAGGGTGTTGGTTAAATTAGAAAATACCAAATTGTAACTAACTTACAATATGGTTCGATATAATTTATACCGTAAATTATTAGGATAAATTTACTGTAAATTTTCCTCCTAAACAAAAGATAATCGTTTTGTAAGAACAATTACCCAATTTAACCTCACTAATTAAATGTCGAGCTGCAACTCGATAACCGTAACTACTAATCGACAAGTTCTCACAATTCGGTTTCAAATTTAACCTCAATAAAATAAAATATACACACAAAAAATGTGGTTATTTTAGCCCTTTTTATTTGGTTTAAATTTATCAAATTAATTTGGAATGAAATGAATTTGAATTAATTATTTAATTCAACCTTAAACTTTCTTTAAATGACTTTCCTATATTTTATTTACTAGCTTTCTTTAAATTAAATTTTATAAATTTGCAACAAAATTATTTTAATTGAATTCTAATAATTAACTAAAATTTTCTTTAATTGATTTTTTTAATTTATAAATTTGTTCGGCAGTTCTGAATTCGCTGAATTCTAATAATTCACTAAATTTTATTTAATTGATTTTTTGTAATTTATAAATTTGTTCGGCAGTTCTGAATTCTAATAATTCACTAAATTTTATTTAATTGATTTTTTGTAATTTATAAATTTGTTCGGCAGTTCTGAATTCTAATAATTCACTAAATTGGCAATTTTAAACTATTAACTAATAATATTCTAATTATTAAATATTTCACTTTTCTTTCTTAATTTAATTTTCCCAATTTATTTTTTAATTAATATTTAATAAATTTTCCAAAAGAAGACGTTAGTGTACAGGAACAATTATACAAATTCCACAATTACTTGTGCATGTAATAATCTTATCCGTATACACGTGTTTTTTTTTTTTACCTTTGTTTAATAATTGTTATAAAACAATTGTTGATTAATTTGCTGATTTTATTTCAATTTGCTGCTGCTTCCTAGATGCGGTCGATGAGACTGAATAATTTCTCAAAGTGGCTATCGCTTATATAATCTAAATTCTTTCGAGTTTCTAATTTCTTCATGGTGTTACCATGTTAAATTTTACTAACTTTTACCATAATGGTAATATCTTTCTATGCTGAAGGTTTTCTGAAAACCTTTATTAACCTTTTTAGTTTTAACTATATATTTCCTACTATTTTCATAAATAATTTTTATGATTATAATTCATTTTCATGGAAAATTCCCTAATTTAATTCTGCTATAATTCGCCATAATTTGTTCTAAAAAATGTTCAGCCCTGGCAAATTTAATTATTTTTAAGTTGTCCCTACTGAATTTTATTTATTGAGAGTGTTTTCGCGTAGTTATTTTTTTCTCGCTTGCGCCGCTTACATCTCGCTCGCACTTATAAGGGTTTTCCTTTAAGTTAAAAAACATAAATTCTATGTTTTATGTTGGTTTTCCGCGATTTTCCTTAACATAATTCGATTCGCGATTATGTTTTCTACCGGGTAGTGAAATTTCGGAAAGTTACTGCGACCCGTCTATTAGTTATTTAATCTACAAGTTTCGGTTTGACAGATAAAATGCCGGTATTTTATCTGTTTTTATTTTATAAATATTGGATTATTTCCAACAAATAGCGAAGGTAAGTTAATAAAATTCAAATTAGGAATTCATTTGAATTCCAAATATTTATATACATCATGGATGTCAGCTATTTTGTGGCTGATATCTACCTAAACTTTTTCCCTATTTTTCAGATTTGTTGGTGCAAACCCAGAATTGGTTTGTGGTTTGCGACCAACATGCATGATGGATTGGCTGCATTTTTGTTCCAGTTGGAAGCTAAGGTAAGTACCTTTCAATTTTGTATATTAAATGTAGAAACAATCAACAATCATTCATGGATTATTGATGTGAATATTTCATGTGTGGTTGTTGTTGTTTTTATTTATATTTGTGTACAAAATGAGCAATGACATGATTTTATATATTTTTTTTTTATTTTCGATATTCCTGGAGGATACCAGAAATTTGGGACAACACAGACAAGTAAGTTTTTCAACATCATGACATACATATGTCGATTTTTAATTGGATTTTTTCTTTTTAGGGATGCTGGCTGAACATATAGTGTTACTGTTTTCGACAGCGTCATCTTCTATTTCTTGTTCAACATAGACTGGTATTTCTTCATCTTCTTCACAAAAAGCAGTTATTGGTTTCTTTTTGTACAATATATCAGTTATGGCTAAATGTAGACCGTGGTTATAACAAAGTTGAGATGTAATGCCAAGGATTCTTCCATATTTTACCATAACTGCTGCGGCATCATGTGTTGATGATATTATGTCTTTTTTTATATCAATTTGAAATTCTTTTAATTTATTTTCAACATAAAGTTTGGTTTGATCAGCATTACATGTACCTTTTATTTAAACTAATCCTAATACAAACATGTCAAATTTATTCATCGAATTTCCGACAATGGCATGAAGTGAAATATTAAGGTATCTTTTCATTGAATTATCGGTCCATTCATCTACTGTTATTTTACGTTTATTTTTTTTAATTCATTGAGAAAACCAATAGTTTCTTCTTTTTTTATAGCATAAAAGTTTAAAATACATTTCGTTACAGTAGAGGGATTTTTAGGCATGACAAAGCATTTACTTCTGACATATCCGTTGATGGGTCGTGATTTCACTATAGCATTCATCGAAAACCCATCTTCTGCCACACATCGAGACAAAATTTCATCCAGGGTTTCATTCCTAAGAAATTTTGTAATTACACTATCATCGGAAATACTTTTATGTTTTTTGAAGTAGATGGTTCATCAATTTTATCGATTGAAGCTGAATTTATAATTATTTTATGAACTTTTAAATGATTTAAAAGTGGCGTCGTTGATGATCCTTTACATCCTATTTGTTTACTGCAATGCTTACAGAAAGCAGCATCTCTATTTTTTTCATTTTTTTTAAAATGATTCCAAACCTCAGAGCGTTTTGACATGGCTTGGCTACAGTATTTTTAAAAATCTAAATAAATATGTTTATTTTTTAAAATAAATTTATTAATAATGTATAATTATATTTTACCGAATTGTTGGAGATGCAAAATATATTAATATATTAAAAATAATCCTCTGTTCTCATAAATTTTAAAAAAATAACACACTTCAGATTTTATTTACCACAAATTTTTAAAATATTAATATTTTTTAAATTAAAATATAGTATTAATTAAGTATTACTTTGAACTTTTACACTGCAGAATGCACAAAATGTTTTATAAAGTATTCACTTGTTTAGAGTTTTCAGAACATTAAAATTAAAAATTAAAGTTGTGAATTATTTTTTAAAACCAAAGCTTACTATGTGGAAAAATTTGAGTTTTCTTTAAAAAAAATATAAATTTGAATTACCACCAATGAAAAGCCAGTAAAAAATATTTCAAAGAGACGATACTAATATTTAACTTCTCCAATATTTGTTAAAATCAAAGTCCAGTTCTAGGCTAGGATGTGGAAAAATTTGAATTTTGTTTAACATAATAAGAAAAATATAACATATTGAAAATATATATGTATGTATGTATTTGTATATAAGAAAATTGCTATTTAAAATACTAAGTTTATTTACAAAATAAAGAGTGATATAATATCCGGATAATTGCAAAAAAATATCCGGATAATCGAATAGTCAAAATTTGTCGAATAATCCGGATAGTTTGATATCCGGATACCCGGATTAGAAACCCTATTTGTAGGTAAATCAAATCATCAACAGCATTCCTCTTCATCAGATGATTCAATGCATCGGGTTCGGTTCTGAAATTGAAAAATACAATTATTATTAATTAAATGTAAATTAAAGTAGTGATGTTGTAAATTTAAATTTTTTTTTGTTCCTGGCGTTAGAAAATTATTTGGTTGTCTAATTAATGTTCCGTCAGCGGTAAATTTTTGTTTGAGTAAGACATATATTATGGTTGTCCATAATATAGTCCTCATTCGTGTTTTTTTGTTAAGTGCTAGTTAGACGTTGTTTTTGTAGTCGAAAATGTCCGTCCTAGTACATGTAGTTTGTAGAACTTAGTATTTTTTTTTTTGTTTTTTCTTATTTTATTTTTTTTGATTTTTGGTTCGGAATTCGGTGTGTTGAATATGATGATGGAGTTCCTTATCCTTTACCTAACTTCCTTTATAATTCCTATAACCTTTTCTTGTTTGTCCTTTTCCTTATAATGCGGAATGATTGAATCAATCCTTGGTGGAATTTGTAAATATTCTAAAACTTTTATTTTTCATTTTTTTTTGTTGAATCTTGTCAACCTGTTTTTTGGGAAACGAAATCATTATAAATTTTTTTTTTTTGTTGTGGCGATTTTTAGCGAACCTGGTGGAATTTGTTGTAGGGAATTTTTAAATAAAAAAAAATTATTATATTGGATTAAATAAGCTAATTGGGTGGAATTAAAGTAGAGTTACCACCTGGTAAAAATATTTAATTAATGAAATTCATTTTGAATTTTATATATATTCCCTATTATAGAGTATATTATATGGAGAAAGTACAAAATTATTAGTATATCAAAATTGATTTTGATTCGTTAAGTTTTTTGAATAGTATTTTGAATTTTTATAGGATTAAGTTTAGGATTATTTTGTAGTTATTTAGGGGAAATAGTATAGTTTAGAGTTAAGAATATATGAATTTGGAATTTTGATTAAGAGGATTTTTTTTTTTTTATAATATATATATTTTGATTATTTTATTTTAATATAATTTAAAATAATTTTTTTTATATATATTATATTTCAAATATATTTTTTGTTATATAATAATTTTTTTTTAGGTTTTTAGAATTTACATTGTAGTATTAATTTTATAAATATATATATTTAATAAATAAAATTTGGTTTTAGGGGAAATTTTTTTTTACATTTTAGAGAATTAATAGAACATATATAAAATAAAATTAAAACTACGATTTTGATTATAAAAAAAAAAATATTTTGGCCGCAATCATCGTTGCGTTCGTGTTTGATAAACAAATTTTAGGTTTTGCATTTGGCTCATTGTTATCAATTTGTTGAAATGGATCCGTCACTATTGGAAGAAGATGAATTAATGTACAAATTAGAAATCAGTAATTTAAATATATTACTTGGTACAACAATTTCGAAAATTCCACGATTACGGCTAGCATTAGATGAAGAAGCTCGTGCACCTCAACAGTTGCTGTCTGTAATCATTGACGATCCGAGGGTTGAATTGAAGTGGTGTAAATCCAGAGCGGACATTTGTGAAGCGTTGGTGGAAAGTGCGATCCGCGAACAAGATGAGCACTTGATGTCAGTAGCTGTAAGCCGTAGTATACATGTTCTGCAAAGAGTGTAACGTTTGAAGAGAGCAGATCCAAAATTATAAACAGCTGCAAGGGGTTTAATAAATAAAATCGAGGAAGGTTTAGAGCGGATCAAAAATTATACCTGTGAGTTGTTACAGCAAAAGGACCGTTCAGGTATGGGATCACCAGTTCTTCAAAATATCGAGCGTCTGTTAGAGGAGCAAGATCCTGGAGCTGAAGTTCCACGTACTGATGTCGCAACTAATGTACCTGAAGCTGAAATAATTAAAGAGACTGTAATTGGAAATGAAGTTAAATTAAATAAAAATATATCTGGTCCTACCTGTGTTAAGCCGAGAGAAAATAGTGGTGTGCAGATAGGAGCCATCAATAAATCCACCGTCCAAACTTCATCGTTGGGTACATTAGGATTTAGAGAGCCAGCTAAACATTATTCAGATTCTTCAGTAGCGAATAAATTTTCAGGTTTGCTAACAAACAAAGTTCGACCAACACTTCGCCGAATTCCGTTCCGATCGATCACAGATTTAGTTCCACGAAATTCGATACTCCGTTCATCGCAGCAAGAAGAGCAGCAGCAGCAGCAAATCCTGGCAAAAGAAAAGCTAAATTTTGCGGATCCTGGCAAAAGAAAAGCTAAATTAGTTACCAGAACCAATACCAAAGTATACCAGCTAATATCTACCGTCATCCACAGCCAGCACATCAGCAATGGTGGTATCAGAGACCACAAGTTCATCCAGAGCAGCAGTAATGTAGTGAACAATTTTCTTAGAAATATTGAAAGTTATGGAAAAAATATGAAAGGACGTACTGCTACAGCAACAACATCTCAAGATAGAAGATCTATTCTTCGCGCAGCATCAAATTCAGCCATATCAGCAGCAAAAATAAGAGCCAAAACTGGATGTTCTGCGAGTGTTTCGACAGTTCGTAGGGTAATAAAGAGTTCTCCCAATATTAAGCGTGTTAAATTAAAAAGGAAACCAGAATTAAAGGTCGCACATAAGGAAAAGCGTTTAATGTTTTCAATAGAACACATGACGTGGAATAATGAGTGGAAAAAGGTAGTTTTTTCTGACGAAAAAAAATTTAATTTGGGCGGGCCTGATGGTTTTAATTATTATTTCCACGATTTACGTAAAGAGGAGCGAGTTCTGGCTTAAAATCACAGCAGAGTCGGTGGAGTTATGGTATGGGGTGCAATTTCCTACTACGGAACCATAGATTTGGTATTTCAAAATGTTACCATGAACGGAAATGCCCACAAAATCTTATTGGAAAGTGCTTTTCCCAAATTGCAAAACATTTTTGGACCACTTCCATGGATTTTTCAGCAAGATAATGCACCTATTCACACTGCACGAATAGTTAAAAGTTGGATCCATAGCCAAAATGTGGAATTATTACCATGGCCGCCGTATTCACCCGAATTAAACATTATAGAAAATGTTTGGGGATGGTTGACACGAAAGGTGTACGAAGACGGGATGCAGTTTGATGACAAGGCGGCATTAATACAAGCCATAAAAGATGCGTGGAAAGAAATTAATTTAAATTATTTAAAAGCATTGTATGACTCCATTCCTAGCAGAATTTATGAGGTTATTTTTAAAAAAGGAGGAAATACTCATTATTAAATAAAAAATAAAATAAAAAAATTACAATTTTTAAAACTAAATTCATAGTTTTTGTTCATTTTGCAAGGTAACTAATGGAGCAATATTTTTGCAGTCTTTTTTTAAATCACTCTGTCCTGATAAACGGTATTATTTTCTGGCTACTATTTTTTTCTCTATTTTATTTAAATACTATTTCTAATAATTTGGTGTTAAAAATATATATTTTTACTTATTTTAACTACTCTACAAACGAATTTTTAAGTGAACCTATTCAAGTGGAACGGAGTGTATATGTATAAATGAAAATTTGGAACGAAATAAAGTACATATTGACTTGTTGAATAATTCTGCTATAATAGTTCAGTTAAGATTAAATAAGGCTAGAAACTGCTTAGAGTTTTTGTGCGATTCGGTTTTATATTTATTATTTATAATTCATATCATTCTTATTCATATCATGTTAATTTGGCCATTCAATTGCCAGTGCACTGGATTTTATCTGAATTCTGATGATAATTCTAGTTGTTATATGATGAAATTTCTATTATAGTATTTTACGTTTAATTGGAGATTACATATAGCGAAAGACATTCTAAGAATATACATGATATAGTTTTTGATATTCAATTTATCACACATTTTTACAAAATATAGAGTATCACCGAAGCCGCCTTTATTTACTAGTGTGCACAAGCAATTTAAAAATTGTTGGTTTAGTCCGATTTTATTTTCTAAATGTTGGATGGATCGCTATCAATTGTGGTGAGAAAGAAAAAAAATATTTGATATGACAAAATTAAATTTATACATATGTTATTTGAGATAAAAAAGCAAATATTAAAGTGATAGCAAAATAGTGTTTTGTGTTTGTGAAGTTATTAGCGAATTTCTGATTTTAAGTATTGAAAAAAGGAAATAAAAATTCAGGACGCGTGTGTTGTTCTGTACTGTTTGTTTATATAAAAAGAAAATCAGTAGTTTCGCAGGATGTAAATCCAATTATGATACCACTTTTCATTCTCAAAAGAAGTTAACCTTAAACAAAAATGAATTAATGATGCAACATCTTGCCCAGCTGTTTGTGGAAAATATTTTAGGGAAGGCTATTTTGAGCCACTAAGACAATTTAAAAAACCCAGATTAGTTTAGTTAAAAAAACCCAGATTAGTTTATTTGCCACAATATTTTTCAAAATTTGATAATTTTGAAGAAAATATCCTGAAATTCGAAAGTAACAACTGCTTGTATTGAAGCAAAAAAGAAATTTATCAAATCCGATGTTATATAGCTATTTATTTTATTTTATTTATTTATTTCTGTATATATTACATGGAGTAATAAATAATAAATATACACAAAGTTTAAGTAGGGTAAATTTAGCCTTTACATACTGTGTTATTTATAAACCTCATTAACTATTACTTAACCCTATTAAAAATAGGTTGTGACTTTGAATCACATTTCATTTTAATTTGTAGATATTATATGCAAATACATTAATTTTCCCATATGGTAATTATGTATTCTATTATTTATAACTTCTTCGCAAAAAAATAAAAAAAAAAAACAATTTTATTTCTTTTAGTTCCTATAGAAACTTTTTATTATATAACTCTAAGACACATAATAATTTACTTATATAAAGTAATGGTTTTACTTTAATTTAATTGGAAATGGTTTTCAAATATTCAAAAGTGAATACGAAATGTTGTTATGGAAACCTAAAATCTTGTAACAAAGTACGATAGTGAATTTTATTATTTATTATTGTTTCTGGTTATTGGTATATTGGTGCCCATACTTTTATATTTGGGTCAAGATAAGCATTTTTTTCAAAAAGCTGGTAAGAGAGTATAAAATAATATTGTCAGGATAACAAATTGTATGTTTTGTTTCAAGCATGGCTCTAAAGAATTAAATTCACTAAAGCAGAAATACTGAGACTTTAGAAGAAAGTAGCGAGGACGAAATAGAAATTGAAAATAATTCAGAAGAAATAGTTGATAATGATCTCTCAGATAGTGAAAAGTGATGTTTTAGAAACTGCTTCCGAAACTAGTGATGAAATGTTTGTAAGCGAAGGTAATGCTGAAAGTGATAACGAAAATGAATATATTTCATACGTAGGTAAATATGGTTCAGAGTGGAACTTTGCAACATGGGCCGAGCTGATGCTCATAATATTATAAGAGGAGGAATAAATAAAGTTGTCTTACCTCCAGGAAAACATATCGATAGTTCTCTAGATACGTTTTCGTTATTTTTCAATGATAATATAATTAATATTATCGTTAAATTTACATGGAAGAACTGCTCTCGGCGAAAATTGGAAGGAAACCGACCAAATGGAAATACTTGCATATATTGGATTGTTGATAGATGCTGGAGTAAAAAAGCAAGGATTATATGATTATGATGAATTCTGGGATCCATTGTTCGGCTGCTCTATCTATCGTGCGTGCATGTCAAAAACAGATTTGCAGCATTATCTCGTCATTTACGTTTTGACGACCAGTTATCAAAATCGGCGCGTAGAGATCAAGATAAGTTTGCACCTTAGATAATGGAACTAAGGATGTAGTACCTAGAAAAAAAATTGAAGATTTTTACGCATACTATTGCACTCACTTGCATATGTGTAAGTTTCTCCATTGACGTAGATTTATGGGGGCGGAATAGGGGCATTGTCACTGCTAATAGAAAAACAATTAATGTATTAAAAACAAAAATGATAAAATAATTTATTTAGTATGAATATTCTTCTATAATAAATGATAAGAAATTTAAAATAAATAAAAAAAATAATTATGGTTACGTTTTTTATATTTTCAATTTCCTTTCAATAAAATTAATTTTTTGAACTTAGATCTAATAGATTCTCTCTCTGAAATTTTCTTAGGCATAAAGAAATACCTAGTATTGAGGTATTTTTCAATATTTTATTTAACTCATAATGGAAAATGATCAATTTGAACATGTGATCTGTTTGAAAATTGACTTCATTTTCTTTAGACAATTTATTTGATTTTTTTTTAAATATTGTGATCTTAAAATTGATATATCATTTTTTTCGAGAACATGTTCGAAAGCTCGAATCTCACTTTCAACCACTTTACATATTGAGTGGCGCCCGCCGAAAATTATATAACCGCACGCCAATGCCGCTGTACCCACATTGATATGATTGGTTGAAATCAATCTTGTTTATGTAAACAAAAAAAAAAATCTAACAATTATTGTAGAAATTATTAATATTTCTGACAAGAATAGACCTTACTTTTAAGGATTTACTTAAGATATTTTTAAAACATTCAGTTTATTAACTTTTTCACTAAAATATTTTCGGTTTTACAAATTTTCATCTAAAATTAAAAAAAAATTGAAGTAAACAAACCGAATATCAGTGTGGAACTACAGAAGCAAAAAAACTAGATTTTTTTTAAAAATTATACCAGATGCTTAGGTTTTTTAAAAAAATGTATTGAAATAAATTTCTAGCTGTTACATTTTTAGGTATGTTGGCTACACTGAGCACATTTTTATCAGAGACAGAGACAACACTATTTCGCTTAAGTAGGGTACAGTCTTGAGGAGTGAAAGAGCAAAATAAAACAGAAAAATCTTCAAAATGAAATTCACTTTATAGTGTAAAAACATCTACGTAGGGCATCCTTAGTTCCATTATCTAAGGTTTGCACCAATTAGAGATATCTGGGATTTCGTCAACAAAATTTGAGAAAGTATTATATCCCAGGAGAAAAATTAACAATTGATTAGCAGTTGCTGCCATTTAGAGGCAGAGTTAAATTCCGTCAGTATATGCCCTCTAAGCCAGATAAATACGGAATGAAAATTTGGTGGATATGTGATAGCAAGACTAGTTATCCTTTATTTGGATTACCGTACCTTGGGCAAGAGCAAGGAGGTAGAGCAGTAAATTTGGCCAGAACTATTGTTGAACAATTATGCGAATGCGAACCATTTGAGAGAACAAATAGAAATATTAAATTCGACAATTATTGTACGAGTTACAAACTAGCAAAAACTTTATTGTCCAAGGGTCTTATATGTGTAGATACCTTACGAAAAAACAAAAGATGTATACCACAAAACTTTCTTCCTCATAGAACTAGAGAAGTTGAAAGTAACGTTTTTGGTTTCCGAAGGACAATGACGCTAGTCAATTACGTACCAAAAAAAATCGAGCTGTTGTCTTACTATCTACCATGCATCACATTTCTGCAGTGGACAGCACAAATAAAAATAAGTCAGAAATAAACTTATATTATAATAGTACAAAAGGTGGGGTTGATTCGTTGGACCAAAAGTGTCATGCTTTTTCAGTAAAACGAAAAACCCGTAGATGGCCTATTGCACAATTTGTATAGCTGCAGAAATTATTTGGAAAAATTTATATCCGGATTGGAACAAAACTAAAGTTAATTTGCGACGCAAGCTTTTTTTGAAGAATTTAGTGCAAGAATTAGTAATACCAAATATAAAACGTAGAAGTGCAAAACACTTGCCTAAAAGAACTGTTGCTACAATCAACGAAACTTTGGAAAATTCTTCAAATATTGTGGTGATTGATAAATCAGTTCCTGACTGAATCAAATACTCGCAGACGATGTTACCTTTGTCCATCAGCAAAAGCTCGAGCCTCCAAACAATGTTGTGGTAATTGTGGTAAAAATGTATGTAATGAACATTCCCATAAAATCGTGGTTTGCAAAACATGCTTAAATAAGTATTTGATATTTTATTTTTTACTTTTTTATAAATGACATTACAGATATAACTATATGTATTTTTATTATTACTTTCCTTTTATTGAATTTACAATTCATGTTTTCCTCACCTTGGCATAGCTCTTATACTGCTTTACCGATTTAACTCAAATTTGAAACTTAAGCTCGTGTTATTAACCATTCGGTACTTTAATACCTTTCATGGCCCTGCGAGGAAGTTGGTCCTATTTTCTAAAAAGTCATGTGGGGTATCAAATTAAAGGTCTTGATAAGTACATCTCGTTGGGTAGTATTTCGGGCAACTAGGACCATGTGGGGCCCTCAAAAAGTGGGGGAAAAAATCATGTGGGGTATCAAATTAAAGGTCTGGAAGAGTAGATATCTTTGGGGCAAGTAATGGAAGTGTTTGGGGCAGCTCGGTTCATGTGGGGCCTGATAAATAGGGCCAAAAATAATAAAAAATCATGTGGGGTATGAAATTAAAGGTCTCAATGAGTACATCTCGTTGGGTAATGCTTCAGGTAAACAAGGCCATGTGGGGACCCTAAAAATTGGATCAGAAATAAAAAAAATCATGTCGGGTATCAATTTAAGGGCCGGGAAGAGTAGATATCTTTGGGGCATGTATTGGTAGGGCTTGTGGTAACGAGAGGCATGTACATGTCTTTGCTCTTGCGTCGGTTAAAAAAAAGAACACTCGCTTTGCATCGGTACTTTGTTATGGGTCGATAATTTTTTTATTGTTTGGGTTATATATATAAATATATATATATATATATATATATATATATATATATATATATATATAGATACATATAATATATATAAATAAAAAAACGAATTATAAGCTGTTTTCGCTCTTCTGGCGCATTAAATACAATACATGGAGGTGGTAGACCGCACAAAACAACCAATTGCAAAAAAGGATTATTTTATATCAACAAGTTCTATTGCAAGTGAATAAGACTTAGAACTTTCCCACAGGACCATCCAACGCCGAACTGTGGAGGGGGTCTAGCAACATACAAAAGCCTTAACCTTTATGTGCATACCAGGACCACCTGGGTGATTTTTAGAAGTTTTTTTTAAATATTGGTCGACAAATATTTAATTTGGGCAGATATTTTAGGTTATCCCAAAATAGTGTTTAAGAAGCATGTTCTAATTAAAAAAAGTAAATATTTTTTTCCAGTTTTGATTAATATCGCTTTTAAAATTTCTTCCTCGTAAGAGCACTCGAGTACCATCTGGGTGCTTGTATGAAATATGCATTTTTTAATCTTTAAATTTGTTAAAAGTATAAAAACAAAAGTTAATTACCTTTTAAATTATAAATTTTATTCGGTTTTAAAATATAACAAAATATTAGAAAAAAAAATTCATTATAATAATAATTAAATAAAAATATTTATATGAAATTATTTCTGGAAATTAATGATATCATTAGGAATCTAAGAAAAAAAAATTAATAAAAAATAATTATGTTTATCTGCTTTCAAAAATTAGTAAATTACCTTTCAATCACATCCACTGCATTTGGTCAATGTTACAGCATGCACATCACATATAGGACGGTTGCAAATCATACATACTTTTCGCGTATTTCTTTTTTTTCGATCTGGTGATAAGAGGCATATGTGACAGCGTCCACGAATTGGCAAACGTCCAGTAGAATCACGAGCCGGAGCAGATGTAGATGGTACAGCAGTAGGTTTAATTGGCCTTCCCAACATACTTTCGATTCCAGTTTTGGTTTTGAAATTCCTATATACTGTTGGAGTTCTTGCTCGCGAATTTATTGCTGGAAGAGCTAATTCTTTGCCCAAATCTTTCAGGAATGTTTTTCTTTAGTCTGTTCTTTTTTTACAATTGGGATTGTTTTCCATAAAAACGATGTAAGCTGCAAATGCTGCCACATCAACTATGTTATAGAAAAATGCCACAGGCCAGCGTAATGTTTTGCGTTTTGTAGTATATCCTGTAACTTGTTTGTCCATATTGTCGACGCCCCCTTTTTTTGAATTATAATAAAGAATAATTTCGGGTTTTTTTTCCAGACCATCTGATATAGCTTTATCATTATGTAAGGTCGACAATAAAAGAACCGCTTTATTTTTTTTTTGGTACGTATGAACATATTGTGACGTTATTATGAAAACCAAAATGAGTAGAATATACTTCTCGAGATTTATCTGGTAACATTTCTTTGGGAATGTATGGTTTATTCCTTTTTAAAGTTCCTACTAATGATAAATTCCACTGCAATAAGAACTTTGCCAGCGGAAGAGTAGTAAAAAAGTTATCTGTCACAATATTCCTACCAGATCCTTTATACTTTGCACACAAATCTCTAACTACTCGTTCTCCTTGATTAATTTCACGCGTCTGATCTATTTTGCCAGTGTATATTTGTCCTTGTAAAGGAAACGAATGAAGTGCATCACAAGTCCACCATACTTTTATACCATATTTTGCGGGCTTTGATGGTATATATTGCGTAAACCTTGTACGCCCCCTGTATGGAAATAATTGTTCATCAATAGTGATACAATCTGATGCGACATATTTTGAGCCTAAATTTGAATTCAAGAGCATGAACAATTCAGAAATAGCTGCTGCTTTATCAGTTTGTAGACGACACGCTCTTGTGTTATTGTTATCAAAGCGTAAGAACCTGGATATAGCTCTGAAACGATTTAAACCTATAGCAGCACGATAAAGTGGATAAGCTTCGGTTTTCCACATCTCACTGACATGTTCATTATTTGAATGGTGAACACCAGCAGTAATAATAATTCCTAAATATGCATTAAACTCTTCCTCAGTAAATTCTTTCCAAATCTGTGGATTTTGGGCATTGCTAAGCTCTGTTATAATTTTTTTGGCTTTCCGATTAGTTTATCTTATTATTATATTACGCATATTATCATCGAAGAAGCACTTAAACGTGTCAATTGAAGACAAAGTTTGAGTTGAACGAACTGGACCACCTTTTTGTCGTAAAATATTGTGACACATCACTCTATGATTAGGTGGGGGATTAATACTCCATTCTAACTTATCTTTACCATAAAAAAGTTTGAGGATACACTTTGTGCTGCAGTGTTGATATTGCCGAATTCAATATCAGCTACAGGTTCCTCTTCTACTACAGATAAAGGTCTTATCATATCTTCATAGTCGGAATCATTATTTTCATCAATATTCCACTCTATTGATTCATTACATTCAAAAACATCTTCTACATCCGAATCTTCTAAATTATTGTCTTGTGTATTTCCAGCTGGTGGAACATAGTCTTCATCATTATCATCATCAGAATCAAAATCCTGTCTTCACTTTCATTGTGTAGTAATTTTTTTAAAAAAATTTGTTGTTCCTCGTGAGACATATTTCCAAAATTTCTTGTTCCTATTTTTACTATATATTTTGAAATTTATTTATTAAAACTAAATAAAAATTATAAACTTATCTTTTTGCTCAAATTATAGAAAATAGAATTTACTTTCAATGTTGAATTGAAAAAAATAAGAAAGTTTCACTACACAAAAATGTTCGGTACTATTTACTCTACAAAATAATATGATATAAAAAAAATAATATTCTTTTATGTCAATCGTTTAGTTATTCTCCAGTTCACAATTAACGGTACTATATTTATAAAAACTATGTAATTGCAATAACTCCTATATAATGTCTTTGTGTCACCCAGGTGGTACTAGTGTGCGAGATGATAAAAAAAATTTCGTATGCACATAAAGGTTAAAAAGCCATTTATTTCGAAAAAGAATCGACGGGCAATGTTAGAATTTTCAAAGACGCATATAAACTGGACTGTTGCCAAATGGAGAACAATGCTTTTTTCTGATGAATCAAAGTTCAACATGATGGGTCCCGACGGATTAACATTATTGCGCATACCAAAAGGACACTGCTTTGAAAGGCACCATAAAGCACGAGGGAGGCAACGTAATGATATAGGAATGTTTTTCCGGCCATGGAATCGGGCCAATTCATAAAATTAGTGGCATAATGGACAGTTTCATGTACAAAGATATTCTTATATATATATACATATGTAAATATATATATATATATATATATATATATATATTTACAAAAAAATGGCTATATAAAAATGGCTTTTTATTGCTTTTGTATGTTGGTAGACCCCCTCCACAGTTCGGCGTTGGATGGTCATGTGGGAAAGTTCTAAGTACAATTCACTTGCAATAGAACTTGTTGATATAAAATAATCCTTTTTTGCAATTGGTTGTTTTGTGCGGTCTAACACCTCCATGTATTTATTTAATGCGCCAGAAGAGCGAAAACAGCTTATAATTCGTTTTTTTATTTATATATAGTATATGTATCTATATATATAAATATATATATATATATATATATATAACCCAAACAATAAAAAAAATTATCGACCCATAACGAAGTACCGATGCAAAGCGAGTGTTCTTTTTTTTAAGAGCAAAGACATGTACATGCCTCCCGTTGCCCCAAGCCCTACCAATACATGCCCCAAAGATATCTACTCTTCCCGGCCCTTTAATTGATACCCGACATGATTTTTTTATATCTGATCCCATTTTTAGGGTCCCCGTATGGACTTGTTTACCTGAAGCATTACCCAACGAGATGTACTAATTGAGACCTTTAATTTCATACCCAACATGATTTTTTATTATTTTTGGCCCTATTTATCAGGCCCCACATGACCCTTGTTGCCGGAAACACTACTATTACTTGCCCCAAAGATACCTGTTCTTCCAGATCTTTAATTTGATACCCCACATGATGTTTATTATTTTTGGCCCAATTCTTTGGGGCCCCACATGGTCCTTGTTACCCGAAACAGTACCCAACGAGATGTACTCATCAAGACCTTTAATTTGATATCCCACATGACTTCTTTGAAAATAGGCCCCATTTTTTGAGGCCACACATGGCCCTCGTTGTCCGAAACACTACTGAACGAGATGTACTCATCAATACCTTTAATTTCATACATAACATGAGTTTTTTGAATATAGGTCCAACCCCGGACCCCTCGCCGGGCCATGAAAATTATGTGGCATCGAATGGGTAAAGGCAGGAGCTTAAGTTCCAAATTTGAGTTAAATCGGTTAAGCCGTTTAGGAGGTATGCGCAGGTGAGGAAAACATGAATTGTAAATTTAATAAAAGGATAAAAGGAAAGTGAAATTAATAATAATTTTGGCCCCACATGACCCGAGTTGCCCGAAACACTTCCATTACTTGCCCCAAAGATATCTACTCTTCCAGACCTTTAATTTGATACCCCACATGATTTTTTCCCCCCACTTTTTGAGGGCCCCACATGGTCCTAGTTGACCGAAATACTACCCAACGAGATGTACTTATCAAGACCTTTAATTTGATACCCCACATGACTTTTTAGAAAATAGGACCAACTTCCTCGCAGGGCCATGAAAGGTATTAAAGTACCGAATGGTTAATAACACGAGCTTAAGTTTCAAATTTGAGTTAAATCGGTAAAGCAGTATTAGAGCTATGCCAAGGTGAGGAAAACATGAATTGTAAATTCAATAAAAGGAAAGTAATAATAAAAATACATATAGTTATATCTGTAATGTCATTTATAAAAAAGTAAAAAATAAAATATCAATTACTTATTTAAGCATGTTTTGCAAACCATGATTTTATGGGAATGTTCATTACATACATTTTTACCACAATTACCACAACATTGTTTGGAGGCTCGAGCTTTTGCTGATGGATAAAGGTAACATCGTCTGCGAGTATTTGATTCAGTCAGGAACTGATTTATCAATCACCACAATATTTGAAGAATTTTCCAAAGTTTCGTTGATTGTAGCAACAGTTCTTTTAGGCAAGTGTTTTGCACTTCTACGTTTTATATTTGGTATTACTAATTCTTGCACTAAATTCTTCAAAAAAAGCTTGCGTCGCAAATTAACTTTAGTTTTGTTCCAATCCGGATATAAATTTTTCCAAATAATTTCTGCAGCTATACAAATTGTGCAATAGGCCATCTACGGGTTTTTCGTTTTACTGAAAAAGCATGACACTTTTGGTCCAACGAATCAACCCCACCTTTTGTACTATTATAATATAAGTTTATTTCTGACTTATTTTTATTTGTGCTGTCCACTGCAGAAATGTGATGCATGGTAGATAGTAAGACAACAGCTCGATTTTTTTTGGTACGTAATTGACTAGCGTCATTGTTCTTCGGAAACCAAAAACGTTACTTTCAACTTCTCTAGTTCTATGAGGAAGAAAGTTTTGTGGTATGCATCTTTTGTTTTTTCGTAAGGTATCTACACATATAAGACCCTTGGACAATAAAGTATTTGCTAGTTTGTAACTCGTAAAATAATTGTCGAATTTGATATTTCTATTTGTTCTCTTAAATGGTTCGCATTCGCATAATTGTTCAACAATAGTTCTGGCCAAATTTACTGCTCTACCTGCTTGCTCTTGCCCAAGGTACGGTAATCCAAATAAAGGATAACTAGTCTTGCTATCTCATATCCACCAAATTTTCATTCCGTATTTATCTGGTTTAGAGGGCATATACTGACGGAATTTAACTCTGCCTCTAAATGGCAGCCGAACAATGGATCCCAGAATTCATCATAATCATATAATCCTTGCTTTTTTACTCCAGCATCTATCAACAATCCAATATATGCAAGTATTTCCATTTGGTCGGTTTCCTTCCAATTTTCGCCGAGAGGAGTTCTGCCATGTAAATTTAACGATATTATTAATAATATTATCATTGAAAAATAACGAAAACGTCTCTAGAGAACTATCGATATGTTTTCCTGGAGGTAAGACAACTTTATTTATTCCTTCTCTTATAATATTATGAGTATCAGCTCGGCCCATGTTGCAAAGTTCCACTCTGAACCATCTTTACCTACGTATGAAATATATTCATTTTCGTTATCACTTTCAGCATTACCTTCGCTTACAAACATTTCATCACTAGTGGAAGCAGTTTCTAAAACATCACTTTCACTGTCTGAGAGATCATTTTCAACTATTTCTTCTCAATTATTTTCAATTTCTATTTCGTCCTCGCTACTTTCTTCTTAAGTCTCAGTAAAATCATGTCGGGTATCAATTTAAGGGCCGGGAAGAGTAGATATATTTGGGGCATGTATTGGTAGGGCTTGGGATAACGAGAGGCATGTAGATGTGTTTGCTCTTGCGTCTGTTAAAAAAAATAACACTCGCTTTGCATCGGTACTTCGTTATGGGTCGATAATTTTTTTTATTGTTTGGGTTGTATATATAAATATATATATATATATATAGATAGATACATATAATATATATATATATAAATAAAAAAACGAATTATAAGCTGTTTTCGCTCTTTTAAAAATTTCTACTGCCAATGCAATAGAGGCACCTTTTGTACAATAATCAAAATATTTATTGGAATGTGGAATATTACTTGTTTCTAAAAAGATTAATAGAGTCATTAGGATTTTATCACGACGTTCATCCATTCGATTTTTTATCTGTTTCAATAATTTTTTTGTTAGATCCGTTCCAAATTGTTCTAACTGTTCGAAAACGAATTTATAAACGCCTTCGGCAATCAGAAGCGTCGCTGAATTTTTACTTAATTCTTTTACAGCTGTTTCCAGTGGTAATAAGACATCTAACAATTCTTTTAATATAGCTATATGCCTGTCCGAAATTTTTTGTTGGCCCAAATCGCTTAAAGTTTTATTTACGGGATCCTTAATTTGAAGGACGCGTTTTATCATCATTATCAAGGAATTCCATCGGATTTTTATATCCAACATCAACTGCAACGACTTACCACTTACCTACTTCATTTTTAACATATTCCTGTAAAATATTGTTTTTGACTGAAGAGGATTTGATGGTTCTTATAGTTTTTCTGAGGTTTTTTACAACGTCATCAACTTCTTCAGTCAAATCTATAAAATCGTCCCCTTCGTGTTGTTCGAAGACTATGTTAGCATCTTCAAAACTATTTATAGTGTTACTGTTTTCGACAGCGTCATCTTCTATTTCTTGTTCAACATAGACTGGTATTTCTTCATCTTCTTCACAAAAAGCAGTTATTGGTTTCTTTTTGTACAATATATCAGTTATGGCTAAATGTAGACCGTGGTTATAACAAAGTTGAGATGTAATGCCAAGGATTCTTCCATATTTTACCATAACTGCTGCGGCATCATGTGTTGATGATATTATGTCTTTTTTTATATCAATTTGAAATTCTTTTAATTTATTTTCAACATAAAGTTTGGTTTGATCAGCATTACATGTACCTTTTATTTAAACTAATCCTAATACAAACATATCAAATTTATTCATCAAATTTCCGACAATGGCATGAAGTGAAATATTAAGGTATCTTTTCATTGAATTATCGGTCCATTCATCTACTGTTATTGAAAATTTTACGTTTATTTTTTTTAATTCATTGAGAAAACCAATAGTTTCTTCTTTTTTTATAGCATAAAAGTTTAAAATACATTTCGTTACAGTAGAGGGATTTTTAGGCATGACAAAGCATTTACTTCTGACATATCCGTTGATGGGTCGTGATTTCACTATAGCATTCATCGAAAACCCATCTTCTGCCACACATCGAGACAAAATTTCATCCAGGGTTTCATTCCTAAGAAATTTTGTAATTACACTATCATCGGAAATACTTTTATGTTTTTTGAAGTAGATGGTTCATCAATTTTATCGATTGAAGCTGAATTTATAATTATTTTATGAACTTTTAAATGATTTAAAAGTGGCGTCGTTGATGATCCTTTACATCCTATTTGTTTACTGCAATGCTTACAGAAAGCAGCATCTCTATTTTTTTCATTTTTTTTAAAATGATTCCAAACCTCAGAGCGTTTTGACATGGCTTGGCTACAGTATTTTTAAAAATCTAAATAAATATGTTTATTTTTTAAAATAAATTTATTAATAATGTATAATTATATTTTACCGAATTGTTGGAGATGCAAAATATATTAATATATTAAAAATAATCCTCTGTTCTCATAAATTTTAAAAAAATAACACACTTCAGATTTTATTTACCACAAATTTTTAAAATATTAATATTTTTTAAATTAAAATATAGTATTAATTAAGTATTACTTTGAACTTTTACACTGCAGAATGCACAAAATGTTTTATAAAGTATTCACTTGTTTAGAGTTTTCAGAACATTAAAATTAAAAATTAAAGTTGTGAATTATTTTTTAAAACCAAAGCTTACTATGTGGAAAAATTTGAGTTTTCTTTAAAAAAAATATAAATTTGAATTACCACCAATGGAAAGCCAGTAAAAAATATTTCAAAGAGACGATACTAATATTTAACTTCTCCAATATTTGTTAAAATCAAAGTCCAGTTCTAGGCTAGGATGTGGAAAAATTTGAATTTTGTTTAACATAATAAGAAAAATATAACATATTGAAAATATATATGTATGTATGTATTTGTATATAAGAAAATTGCTATTTAAAATACTAAGTTTATTTACAAAATAAAGAGTGATATAATATCCGGATAATTGCAAAAAAATATCCGGATAATCGAATAGTCAAAATTTGTCGAATAATCCGGATAGTTTGATATCCGGATACCCGGATTAGAAACCCTATTTGTAGGTAAATCAAATCATCAACAGCATTCCTCTTCATCAGATGATTCAATGCATCGGGTTCGGTTCTGAAATTGAAAAATACAATTATTATTAATTAAATGTAAATTAAAGTAGTGATGTTGTAAATTTAAATTTTTTTTTGTTCCTGGCGTTAGAAAATTATTTGGTTGTCTAATTAATGTTCCGTCAGCGGTAAATTTTTGTTTGAGTAAGACATATATTATGGTTGTCCATAATATAGTCCTCATTCGTGTTTTTTTGTTAAGTGCTAGTTAGACGTTGTTTTTGTAGTCGAAAATGTCCGTCCTAGTACATGTAGTTTGTAGAACTTAGTATTTTTGTTTTTTGTTTTTTCTTATTTTATTTTTTTTGATTTTTGGTTCGGAATTCGGTGTGTTGAATATGATGATGGAGTTCCTTATCCTTTACCTAACTTCCTTTATAATTCCTATAACCTTTTCTTGTTTGTCCTTTTCCTTATAATGCGGAATGATTGAATCAATCCTTGGTGGAATTTGTAAATATTCTAAAACTTTTATTTTTCATTTTTTTTGTTGAATCTTGTCAACCTGTTTTTTGGGAAACGAAATCATTATAAAATTTTTTTTTTGTTGTGGCGATTTTTAGCGAACCTGGTGGAATTTGTTGTAGGGAATTTTTAAATAAAAAAAAATTATTATATTGGATTAAATAAGCTAATTGGGTGGAATTAAAGTAGAGTTACCACCTGGTAAAAATATTTAATTAATGAAATTCATTTTGAATTTTATATATATTCCCTATTATAGAGTATATTATATGGAGAAAGTACAAAATTATTAGTATATCAAAATTGATTTTGATTCGTTAAGTTTTTTGAATAGTATTTTGAATTTTTATAGGATTAAGTTTAGGATTATTTTGTAGTTATTTAGGGGAAATAGTATAGTTTAGAGTTAAGAATATATGAATTTGGAATTTTGATTAAGAGGATTTTTTTTTTTATAATATATATATTTTGATTATTTTATTTTAATATAATTTAAAATAATTTTTTTTATATATATTATATTTCAAATCGATTTTTTTTTATATAATAATTTTTTTTTAGGTTTTTAGAATTTACATTGTAGTCTTAAGTTTATAAATATATATATTTAATAAATAAAATTTGGTTTTAGGGGAAATTTTTTTTTACATTTTAGAGAATTAATAGAACATATATAAAATAAAATTAAAACTACGATTTTGATTATAAAAAAAAAAATATTTTGGCCGCAATCATCGTTGCGTTCGTGTTTGATAAACAAATTTTAGGTTTTGCATTTGGCTCATTGTTATCAATTTGTTGAAATGGATCCGTCACTATTGGAAGAAGATGTATTAATGTACAAATTAGAAATCAGTAATTTAAATATATTACCTGGTACAACAATTTCGAAAATTCCACGATTACGGCTAGCATTAGATGAAGAAGCTCGTGCACCTCAACAGTTGCTGTCTGTAATCATTGACGATCCGAGGGTTGAATTGAAGTGGTGTAAATCCAGAGCGGACATTTGTGAAGCGTTGGTGGAAAGTGCGATCCGCGAACAAGATGAGCACTTGATGTCAGTAGCTGTAAGCCGTAGTATACATGTTCTGCAAAGAGTGTAACGTTTGAAGAGAGCAGATCCAAAATTATAAACAGCTGCAAGGGGTTTAATAAATAAAATCGAGGAAGGTTTAGAGCGGATCAAAAATTATACCTGTGAGTTGTTACAGCAAAAGGACCGTTCAGGTATGGGATCACCAGTTCTTCAAAATATCGAGCGTCTGTTAGAGGAGCAAGATCCTGGAGCTGAAGTTCCACGTACTGATGTCGCAACTAATGTACCTGAAGCTGAAATAATTAAAGAGACTGTAATTGGAAATGAAGTTAAATTAAATAAAAATATATCTGGTCCTACCTGTGTTAAGCCGAGAGAAAATAGTGGTGTGCAGATAGGAGCCATCAATAAATCCACCGTCCAAACTTCATCGTTGGGTACATTAGGATTTAGAGAGCCAGCTAAACATTATTCAGATTCTTCAGTAGCGAATAAATTTTCAGTTTTGCTAACAAAAAAAGTTCGAACAACACTTCGCCGAATTCCGTTCCGATCGATCACAGATTTAGTTCCACGAAATTCGATACTCCGTTCATCGCAGCAAGAAGAGCAGCAGCAGCAGCAAATCCTGGCAAAAGAAAAGCTAAATTTTGCGGATCCTGGCAAAAGAAAAGCTAAATTAGTTACCAGAACCAATACCAAAGTATACCAGCTAATATCTACCGTCATCCACAGCCAGCACATCAGCAATGGTGGTATCAGAGACCACAAGTTCATCCAGAGCAGCAGTGGAAAAATGAGATGTGCAGTATTATCGTCGAGCAACAGCGTCAAATTCAAGAGTTGCGTGAAATATTGGCAGTTCAGAACGCCACGTCAAGACAACATCCTGAAACCAATAGGGCGCCGGTGCAACCAACGATATCATCCAGATCCTTGCATCCTGAAATTCAACCGCATCGTAACTCGCGTGTTCGAATGGGTCCAAGTGATGATGAAGTTGTAGAACCACGATTGGATGATGTCCACCGCAGAAAGCCCGTGTCAAATTGTTACGTGCATTTTGATGGTTCTGGTAGAGGTCTGTCGCTGAAAGAATTCTTGTTCCGCATCAAAACACTACCACGAGGAGATAGGTATCCTGTCGGGGGTCGGGATTGGGTTTCGACAGGGTAGGCTGCACATACTTGCTGTGTGCTGTTGCAACTGTTGAAGTTCCTGATCAAGTTCTTGCACTACCTCCTCGTGGTGGCCCCTGCAACTGCATCTGTCTATAATATGGATGCAGACTAAATGTGCAAGCGCGCCCATGGACTTCAAGGTTTGATATTTCCGTATATTGGACTTATTAGCCTTGTCACTCCTAGATTTACCCAAGCCAAGTTTACGCCGATGGCTGCGTGGCTAACGGAATGGTTAGTCGATTGTAAGCGGACTCTAGATATATGTCGCCCTCTGGTTTGAATTTGGACTTCCTGTGGTAATGCGGGGCTCTGGCACAGGTGACCTCTTTTCCCTAGCTACTCGTGGGAACTTTATGGACCAAAATAATATAAATAATCAAGAGATGGATGCTGCTCCAAGTGCATCAAATACAACGACAAAGGTTAATGAACCTAGTCAGTCTACACTCGCAGAGGATATTATAAGTCCTCCAACGTTAGACTATGAATCTCCATTATCAGATGAAGAAATGTTGACGACCCTCTCGCAAGGTGAAACTGCAGATCTTACACTGATTACCAGCAAGCTGAAGATCGTAGAAGCTGAAAAACGCGTCCGTTTCAGTGGTGCTGCAAAAAAAGGTTTAAATTGCTTGTACAGAATGGCCATAAACCTGCAGAGGCTAGAGTATTAGCCTTGGTTCCTGTAGCGCCTGAGAAGGCGACTAAAAGGAGCAGATCTGATGGCAGTACGCCTGAAGCTTCCGAGAAGAGGATGAAAGGTCCTTCTGGGGGAGTTTTAAAAGTAGCTGATACTGTCACCAATCCAGCTAAAGGTAAGATCACCGTACCTACTGGTGGTAGCAGATTAAGCTATAAGGCAGTGGTTGAAGGGATTAAATTGGGAATCCTATCCTGCAACCATCCAGAGGAACTCTTGACGATGGAACAAATGAATTCCATTCAAGAATCCATAATGGATAAAATAGTAGAACAGAAGAATGCGGCTATTAAACCGAAGTTCCTTGGCTCTACTGTTAAACCAGGCTGGATAGTTTTGAACTGTGCAAACAAAGAGACAGCAGAGTTGGTCTCTAACACAGTTCCTGGTTTAAAACCATGGGAAGATGCAAACATTATCGTCGTTGAGGAGGAAAAAATCCCCAGAACGCAGATCGTCGCTGCACGTGCGCAGATACTGCGAACGACTGCATCTTAGGAATGGTACAGGGGCAGAACGAAGGCCTCATTACAGAGAGATGGAAAGTGTTACGTAGGGAGGCACATAACACTGCAGCCCAATTAACGATCTCCATCGATCACCAATCCGCAGTGCAGCTGAAGAAGATCAACTATAAAATCGACTTCAGATTTGGTTTTGTTCAGTTCAGGCTGAAAACCCCACCAAAAACGGTTGTAGCCACTGCCGATTCTAAGAGTGCTGAGCCGGCAGTGAACAGAGATCTGACAAAGGCTTCGCAGCTCTGGGCAAAAAGGACTCTTCACCTAAAGCCAGCACATCTAAAGAAGCCAGTGGGACTAAACCAATTAGCTTGACCTGTAAGGTTTCGAAGAACGGGACTAGAAAACCCGCAGCGAAACTCGCTAACACAAGCGGTAAGAAGGGTTCTGCAAAGTCAAAAAGCTGGTTAAACCTAAAAAATACTAATGGATAACAGTCGCATTGACTGTATCCAAATAAATCTCCATCATGCGAAAGCTGCAACATCTGAGCTTAGCCGGAGATTTACTTTCAACAGGCTGGATATAGCTCTTATCCAAGAGCCTTGGATTTTAAGAGGCCGAATTATGGATCTACCAACAAAAGAATGTAAGTTGATATATAATAGTCAGCTTGACAATCCTAGAGCAGCAATTCTGCTCAGTAATAAATTAAACTTTCTTCCCGTTTCAGAGTTCATTTCTAGGGACTTAGTTGCGGTACTAGTAGAGGTGCCGATGGAAAGGGGTAAACAAGAGGTCATCTGGGCCTCGGCTTACTTTCCTGGAGAATCGGATGAAGCACCTCCCGATGATGTTGTGAAACTAATCAAGTACTGCAAGAAAAACAGGAAGCAGTTTATCATCAGCTGCGATGCGAATGCGCACCACATAAAATGGGGTAGTAATGATGTAAACAAAAGGGGTGAGTACCTTCTTGATTTCTTAATTTCTAATAACATAGATATTAGAAATAACGGTAATAAACCTACTTTTATAAACTCGATTAGGCAAGAGGTTCTTGACTTAACCTTGGCCAGTCCGTTTATCACACCTCGCCTGACTAACTGGCATGTCTCCAACGAACCTTCTATGTCTGATCATCAGCATATTAGATTCAGTTTTGAAGGCATGTACCAGCAGAAGGCAACAAATAGGGTTCCTAAACTTACAGACTGGAAGTCGTTCAGTGACTACATTGTGTCTGAGATTAGTCCCTTGAATAAACATAAAGAATCCGTTTCGGATCTAGAACAAGTAGCTTCAGGGCTACAATCCCTACTAATATCTGCCTATGAAGCAGCCTGTCCCATTAAACATAAGGCTACAAACAGTGATGTGCCTTGGTGGAACAAGGAGCTAAGCAGGCTTCGGTCAAGGGTTAGAAAGCTTTTTAATGGTGCTAAACGTACCAACGAATGGAGCGAATACCAACGTACCTTAACGAAATATAACAAAGAGGTTCGTAAATCCAAGAGAAAGACGTGGAGAGATTTCTGTGAAGGGATTATCAATGTCCCTACCGCAGCTCGTCTCCAAAAAGCCTTATCAAAGGACCTTACGAACGGTATTAGCCTCCTCGAAAAGCTCGACGGAAGCTACACTAAGAGTCGTACAGAAACGCAGCTCGCTTTTGTCAACTCACTTTCCGGAATCCATTAATTCAATCGATGATAGTAATGGTGTTATTGTAGATGATATTGCTGCAATCACTAGACCTAGTAATCGGGTTAAAAGTCTATCAGGTAGACTATTCACACCCAACCGTATTAGATGGGCGATTAACTCATTTAAACATTTTAAATCCCCTGGGGCGGACGGTATCTTCCCGGCCCTCTCACAGAAAGGGCTAGAAGATATATTACCTGTGCTAGTTAAAATTTTTAGAGCAAGCTACGCCTTTCAGTACATTCCATCAATGTGGAGGATGGTTAATGTGGTGTTTATACCTAAGGCTGGAGGGTGCCCAGGTGCCCAGGTGCCCAGCCTAAATCATATCGCCCCATTAGCCTTATGTTCTTTCTTCGCAAAACAATGGAAAAGGTCATTGACCTACACATAAGAGAAACGGACCTTAAAATGTCACCTATAAATAGGAACCAGTATGCTTACCAGTCTGGCAAATCAACGATGACTGCCCTTCATGCCCTTGTGAATAGGGTCGAACGGTCAATCGCGGTTAAAGAAATCGCTCTATGTGCCTTTCTAGACATAGAGGGGGCTTTCGATAACACAACCTATGACTCCATAGAGAGAGCGGTGGCGCGGAAAGGAGTAGAAGCTCCTACGATTGGCTGGATTAGGGCCATGCTAGAATGCCGCAACATTACAGCTAAAATTGGAGAAGAATCGATCACGGTTAGAGCCATCAAGGGATGCCCTCAGGGAGGAGTTCTTTCCCCACTGCTATGGTCTCTAGTGATTGATGATCTCCTTGACAAATTGTCAAATACGGGTTATGATGCGCAAGGTTACGCTGATGATCTTGTTATCATGATCAGAGGAAAACACAATGAAACTCTATCTGAGCTCATACAAGAGGCCCTAAACATTGTGCACAGTTGGTGCCTCGAGGAAGGGCTAAGTGTATATCCTAACAAAACAATTATAATACCATTTACTAAGAGAAGGAAGATGAACCTTAAATCTCCCAGATTAGGTGGTATTAGTATTGAATTCTCGGATGAAGTCAAATATCTTGGGGTAACACCAGATAAGGGACTAACCTGGAATTCGCACATCAATAAAACAGTCGCGAAAGCCACTAGAGCGCTATGGGCGTGCAACTGTCTTATTGGGAAAACATGGGGGATGAAACCTAAAATGACACATTGGTCATATAGTGCTATCGTCAGACCCATTCTTACTTACGCCTCATTGGTATGGTGGCCAAAAACCACTCAAAAACCGCACAAGCTTTGTTGCAAAAGGTGCAACGGCTTGCTTGCCTTGGCATCACTGGTGCCATGAAAACCTGTCCCACAGCTGCCATGGACGCCCTGTTGGACCTCACTCCACAGCACTTGCAGATAAAGAGGGAGACTCTCCTAGGGGCACTCACACTGCAGCGGACAACTCAACTGAAACATGGTTGGATATCTGGTTGGACATCTGCATATTCTGACAGAATTTCAAAAGTCTCAAGAGACTATGAATATGTCAGATTTTATGGAAAAAAGACTAACTTTTGATAGACCCTACAAAGTGGTCATTACGGACCGCAGTACCTGGAGCTCTGGGGGGCCCATACTTGAGAGGGGATCAATGGTTTGGTATACAGATGGTTCCAAAACAATTGACGGAGTGGGAGCGGGCGTTTTCGGACCTCGGTTCCGCCTATCAAAATCCTTAGGCAAATCGCCAACAATTTTCCAAGCGGAAACACACGCGATAGAGCTTTGTGCTAAAGAATGTATCAACAAAGGCATTCGTAGTGCAAACATTGTCATTATGTCGGATAGCCAGGCAGCCCTGAAAGCTTTGGATTCATACTCCTTTGAATCTAAGCTTGTATGGGAATGCTCATCCTCGCTCAAGCAACTGGCTATGAACAACAGAGTCTCTCTGATGTGGGTGCCAGGGCATGAGGGAATTCACGGCAACGAGATTGCCGATGAACTAGCCAGAACAGGGGCTAGCCAACCCTTCATCGGTCCCGAACCCTTCTGTGGCATATCCAAAAGCCGCCTGCTGCAGGAAATAAGAGAATGGGAATATAATGCGAAATCTACCTATTGGAACAATATCCCAGGCTTACGCCAAGGGAAGCGGTTCCTTGATTTCTCAAAAAATAGAGCTAAAGAAGTGCTCACACTCAACAAAAATGATTTACGTATCATTACTGGCCTGTTTACATGTCATTACCCTTTAAGATATCACCTGAACAAGATCGGGAAGTCTGAAAACAGAGATTGTCGCTTCTGTTCGGATGATAATGAAACTGCGGAACACATCCTTTGCAACTGCGCGGCTGTGGCCCGTAAAAGGCTCACACACCTTGGTAAAGGGTTTTTATGTCCTAACGACACCAAAGGTCTGGCCGTCAGGAAGATTCTGGGCTTCTATAGGAGCCTGGATATCAACTGACTTTCAATAGTTGTGTATGCACAATAGATCTGTCTATGTCACAGTGTAGAGAGGCGGTGGATTATCCTCTGCCTGAAAACCCCCATTATTCCTAATCCTAATCCTAGGTATCCTGTCGAAAACTTGGTGTTAGCAGTCAACCACCTTTTGAAAAGCCGTGCGAAACTTGGTACTGGCAATATATACGGCGTAATCCGTAAACCACCTGGAGATAACTAAAACTAGCCATGCACGAAGAATTTGATGATGGTGAAGATGATGGTGATGTGAAACGGATGATGGAGAGCAGGAAACAGCGTGCGAGGGAGAAATTTTCAGATTATCGTCTAGATATGGAAGGTCTACGGCTACGTCTAAACAGAGAAAT
This sequence comes from Rhamphomyia laevipes, assembly GCA_963920725.1. NCBI lineage: Eukaryota > Metazoa > Arthropoda > Insecta > Diptera > Empididae > Rhamphomyia > Rhamphomyia laevipes. The sequence continues at coordinate 49,367,395 of OY987255.1, read as the reverse complement.
TTCGGATGACGATTTTCTGAGCCGCATGTTGTTCAACCTATATCCTGGTTACAAAAAAGCGTTGATCCTGGAAGATATCATCACCATGTCATAGTTGGATAAACTATGCAAACGGCTAGAAAGGAAATGGAAAGAAGTTGGTGAAACTGCTGAGGATCAGGTGTGATCTCGCCGAACATACATACATGAGATCGATGCATCGAAAAATCCGGAAGCTAAAGAGGCTAATAATATCATCGCTTCTGTCACTGCACCAGTTTCATGTTTCAATTCCAACGTCGAGCCTAACGAATTGTATTCTGTTCAACAGTCTACGTTTGTTCCGTCCAGTGCTCCGTCAAATATGCAACGTCCAGATCTCAATAGTCAGTACATCATCTGTTTTAATTGTGACGAAATGGGTCATGTCCTCCGTGATTGTCTTCGTAATTTTCTGTTATATGTGTGGGTTTAAGGAAGGATAAGTATGTTAATAATTGTCCGTAATGTCAGTCCGTCATTGGTGCGGGAAACGGTTTCGCAGGAAGGGGAATGTGGAGAAATCCTCTTCTGCGTCTGCCCCGTCCTCCACAAAAACATTAGATTTATATAATTTAGATGTAGTTTCCACAATTAGTCCTGTAAGTAGATCAGAAATTAATGAATCAAATAGAATTAAGACAAATAGATTAGTTAGAGCAAATAAGCATTCTAGGAATAAGTTAGGTTTAAGAAAATTATTAAAAGCTAGTTTAGTTCGGGTTGATGAAGATAATCGTCCGTTCATGAGAATTAATATTAAGGATCAATTTTTTTAGCATTATTGGATAGTGGGGCCAAATATTAGTGTTTTAGGTAAAGATATTTTAGTAATAGTAGGTTAAGTTCAGATATCCGTACAGCTGATGGGGCAAGCCAGCAGGTGATAGGATATGTTTATTTAGATATTAGTTACAATAGTATAGTTAAAACAATTAAATTTTTTATTATTCTTACCATCAAAAGATCGATGATCCTAGGTGTGTATTTTTTAGAGGCGTATAATGCCGTGCTATTTTTCAATCACGCAGTATGCAAAATAAAACATCAAGGAAATGCGCATGATTTGACCTTGGAGCAGCAGGAAAAATTGATGTTTTGACTCATCAACCACTTTAAGCTGGCGTGATCTGTTATCACAGTGAACTTGGTGACTTCCACATATGGTCGGAATTTCTTCAGGCTTACGACAGCCGCAAGACATTTGGCTGTCACCAAACCGGATGCGTATCCACTTCCTCACATCAACTCGATTTTCAGCAGAGTGAAAAAGACAAAATATAACACCAGTCTCGATTTGAAGATGGCTTTTTGGCAGGTGAAGCTGGAAGAAGGAGCTAGAGATAAAACAGCGTTTATTGTTCCTGGAAGGGGGCTGTTCCAATTCAAACGTATGCCGTTTGGGTTGTCCAACTCTCCAAAGACATTGTGAAGGCTTATGGATAAGGTGATCCCGTACGAGCTTCATGAGGATGTCTTTGTTTACCTTGATGATCTCCTGATACTCTCGGAAGACTTTGATACTCACATGTTGCTTTTGAGTAACGTAGCTCAATGTCTGAGGAAAGCTGGACTAACCATTAACGTCGAAAAGAGCAGGTTCTGTCAAAAGTACCTGGGGCACATCATCAACAGCAAGGGAATCTATACTGATCCAGCAAAAATCGACGCTATCATGAATTTTCCGCAACCGAAAACAACAAGGCAAATTCGTCGATTTCTTGGTATGACTGGCTGGTACAATCGTTTTATCAAAAACTATTCGGAGTTGGCACCACCGATCACGAATCTGTTAAACAAAAAAACGACTGAAAAATGGAATGATAGTGCAGAGAAAGCCTTCGTTACCTTAAAAGCAGCATTAACGCAAGCGCCAGTTTTCGTTAATCCAGATTTAAACCGTGAGTTCTTCATCCAGTGTGATGCGTCGAAGACGGGAGTCGGGGGCGTTCTGTTCCAGCGTGACGACCATGGTCATGAACATCCTAAAGCGTCCATGTCGCAGAAGCTGAATAACGCACAGAAAAATTATAGCGTTACTGAACAGGAATGTCTTGCAGCTGTCGTAAGCCTGAAGAAATTCCGACTATATGTGGAAGGCACCAAGTTCACTGTGATAACAGATCACGCCAGCTTAAAGTGGTTGATGAGTCAAACGGATCTAGCTGGAAGATTGGCTAGATGGACCCTAAAACTACAAGCGTTTGAGTTTCAGATCGTGCACCGCAAAGGTTCGGAAAATGTAGTTGCTGATGCGTTGTCGAGAGGAGAGGTGGACGAGTTGCAGCAAAACATCATCACTAACGGTATCATCAGTTTAACAGATCAGGCTTTTCTGGATCCAAACTACCAGGGGAAATTGAAATTTTTTAAAGATAATATTGAGCGTTTTCCTGACATCAAAATTAACGGCAATATTATTTATAAAAGGATGAAGTTTAGGAATGCGTCAGTACTAACCGATATTCCGATTTGAAAAGTTTGGGTTCTTGAAAGTCTGTGGATGAACCTCGTTAAACAGCACCATGATGATCCGTTAGATGCTCACTCGGGTGTGGAGAAAACCACTGAAAAGATTCAACGTTATTATTACTGGCCGAAGATGCGTGAAACTTAATACTTACATTGCTACGTGTGACTCTTGCAAGGAGTTCAAAGCGCCGAACATTTGTCTGCGTTCTCCTCTATATAAATAATAAATCTAAAATTAATAAAAAAAAAAAATTAAAACAGTAAATTAAGGAAGTGTTTCCACTGTGGTGGTCCAAGTTATTTTTTTATTTGTATTTAGTAGCGTAATTTGGAAAAAAAATTTTGAAGTTGCTAGTAGAATAGTTTTTTTAAAGTAATATTGGTAGTAATTTTATATTTTTTTATTTCGAGTTTTTTTTTATTTTTATTTTTGTAGAGTAAAATTAACTAATTTTTTGTTATTTCATTTTCTTTAATTATTTTTTTTGTTAGTAGTTTTGGTGGTAGTTTTATAGGGATTTAATTAATATATATACATATATAAAAATTACATTTTAGCCGTACTGCGCCAGACTAGTCGGGACAGCCACCGTGCAGTAAATTATTAAAAGGTATGTTGCTGATTTTTTTTATTAGAAAATGAGTTGGTGAATAACCAACATTTATAATTGGAAAAAGAGATATTCACCAATAAAAAAAAAAATATTGTTAAACGGATTGTAGAAATCATTTTTTTTGTATTTATTAAAAAAATATTGTCAACATAAATTTCAAAAAAGAAAAAAAAAATATTTGAATAAATAAATCCTCATCGGACCGTGGAACCCTGGCGGAAAGTTTTTTTTTTGTTATTAATATGAGTAAATTGTTTTTATTTAGAATGCCTGGCTAAGGCCACCTTTTCAGCCCAGGATTGATGATGTCAAGATGCAGTTTCTTCTTTCCCTTCCTTTTGTTTTTGTTGTTGTTGGTTTGATTTGCAGGTAGGATCGATTGGTTAACTCACGCCACACAGACTGAGCTAAGCTGGCAAAAAGGAATCCCAATCGGTCCTTGAAACAAACTTTCAAGGTTTTTTTTGTTATAAATTCGGTCTTGTTCCTTGGTGGTCCGCGGTTGTGCATCACTCAAGACCTGCCGCCCGCATATTAGAAAACCTTGGATGTTTCTAAATCGCGTCTCCTCCGCAATATCGTGTAGTAACCAGACTCACTTGGTTTTGTTATTTTTTTTATTAAATTTTTTGTGGTTGAAGAAGAGTCAGTGGCAAAGAATATTTTTTTGATTGAGTGGGCCAAATGTGTTTTTTTTTAGTCGAAGTTTATGGTGCAAGGGTACCATTGCCACCCCACAAGATAAAATTGAATAAAATTAACATGCCAAAGCCAAGTGGTGTAATTAAGATTTCTTGAACTTTTTAATTCAAGAAATATTGAATTTTTTACAAAATATTTGGCATTTTTCTAGAGCGGGCTTAGCCCACGTAGCCCATAAGGACCAACCGCAGCTGATACAAATCACTTTTGAATAGAGCATTAGTTATCTGCTGTTCTTTTTGAATATTAGTTATCTGCAAAGGTTCCCCTAATTAGCAGCTTTTTCTTTTTGCATTTTTGCACTCCCCGACCTCAAAGACACCTATTTTTTGACCATCAAATCAATCACAGACTTCATAGTTATTCCATAACTACTCGTAATATATAATATATACGGTTTCTTTTTGAATGAACTCGCTGTAATTTGTACAATATCGACTGCAGAAGAAGCATCACAATTTGTTATTGCATGGCAGCAAAGTTTATGTAGTGATTACATTCATGGGGCTTGCTATTCATGAGTAGATTATCAATCATTTTTTTTATATATAAAACTTTATAAGCAATACTTTTCGTTACCATAGTGAACAATAATAACAACTAGCTATGAAGAGTAGATTTTATTCATATGGAAGGTTTGACACGATAACGTAATGTATGGCTGAAGAAAAGCACCCAGAATAGTATTACGCGTAAAATTTATTATGTTTATATAGTTTTGGAAAACGCTCCAATTATACTACATACTTTTAGCTGTGCACTACTTAAGCGGAATATTTAAATCTTAATCTTATCGTGAGCAAGCTAAATTTTATATTGTAATCTTGCCTAATTTTGATTTTTGTGAGCTTTTGTTAATAGTTGTAAGTTATATTGTTAGTGGGGAATTTCTACAACAAAAATAACTTTTCTTGATTTTTTATTTCAAAAATTACATGTTTATATAACAAGTAATAATATCTGTATCTTTTATAGTTATAATAACTGTGGGAACACAGTCATTTTACTTACTATCTTTATTATTATATTGTCTTATTTAATCTTTTAATAATCTTTGTTATCATTGTTATCAATGGTAACTTTAGTTTGATTTTGATTGCAGTACAGTTTGGTATTAGTTCGAGTAAAGTAATGTAAAGTAAAGTAAATTAATGAATAGTAAAGTAAAGTAACGTAAAGTAAAGTAGAAAATAGAAAAGTAAAGTAACGAAAAATAAAATATCATTGTTTGTCAAATCTTTACTTGTATATTAACTTATTTTTAATTAAATTAAATACTTTATATAAATCAACATTTATATACAGTTTTATTTCAAAATTAAATTATTTCATCATCTGGCGACATGATGATTATTTCATCATCTGGCGATATGAACCCACATGGTTCTGGTGTCAGAAGTGTTTGCATCGCGAAATTTATTTTTAATTTATAAAATAAAATTTGTGGTTTAAAAATAAAATATAAAACAAACTTATATATTAACAAAAAAAAAAAACGGAAAAAAGATAAATATTCTTCTTAAAAAATTAATAAATTATTGTTGGGATAAAACAATGAAACTAATTCGATTGTGTCAATTCAAGATGAGTTTATTTCAAGAACTAAAGAAAATATTAAAAGTATTCTAATTATATATAATAATTCAATTAATTATAAAATTCAATATAAGAGAAAGTTACAAATACATATTTAGATTTTATATTTCAACACTATCTTTAAAATCTATTTATAAATATTTTGAAAGACGTAACATTTTAGTTAATTTACAATGGTTCAATTTGCTTAGATTTTTTGTTAAAATATCAGCTATCATTTCAGTGGTTGGAATGTTTTTTAATTGCATTAATTGATTTTGGTGAAATTGTTTGCCATAGTGTACCCGTATAACTGTTATGCTATTATTTCCCATAACATAAATGTACTTACTTCTTTTAAATTTCTTTCTTTAATCTTTTAATAAGTACACAAGATTTATTCTAAACTCATATATAATTCTTTATTAAAACTTAATTTTACTTGTTGTGTAATAATAAAAGCTTCAGGTGAGCTTTACACATTTTTATTATTGTTTTGAATTGTTGTTGCTAAAAATTGCACAAAATGCATAAATTTACAAATATGTAAATAAATAAACATAAAAAGTAAATGAACTTTAATGAGACATTTACTAAAATGCATAATAAAAATCAGTTTAGCAACAAATAATAAAGTACGGGTTACAATAATGCGTATTAAGCATTATTGCGCAAAACAATAATAAATACACTCACCTGTTTGTTGTTGTTGCACAACACTTCTTTTAATAAATCAATTAATAATTTATAAAGCGCAATTAATAATTTATAAGTAGCAATAAAAAACATTTAAATTGGATGGATTTTTGGTGTTTCAGAGAGTTCAATTCTAGCTCTACAGACATTGCCTCAGAAAATATAGAAAGAATTTTAAAACAAACAAAGTCTACTTCACAGACATTGCCTAAGTAGCAAACAACATTAGCAGAGAACATCAATATACTACACAGGCATTGCCTTAGTATAAAACAGAAAAAGCACATACAACTAGGACTAGACGATCACAGTCAGAGTGCAGATAAGATTGCACACATATAAAGAACAACAATAAATCAGAAACACAACATTGGTGCCGTGACTATTTTTTTGGTCTACGTACCAAAAAACAAAGAACAGGTGGGTTTAATTATTTGTTAAATACTCATAACCTCTACAGGCTTTGCCTGAGGTAGTATACAGGCTTTGCCTTACTATTTGAGAAACTTAAATTTTACAAATAATATATTTGGGTACAGCAAATGTCATCTAACAACAAAACACTTGAAGAAGCTATTAAAGAAGATTCCCGAGCTGGTCCAAAACCTATATCTTTGGAAGAATATAGGAAACGACAAGCAAGAAGTGTACCAGCACCAAGCAACGTAGAGAACAAGTTTAAGCTACCAAAGTGAGATGGGGAATCGGCAGCAAGGAGAGAGCAAATAAAAGATCTGCACCGTATTCTTCGATTAGGTTGCACCAAACACCAAGAAGTGTTATTTAGGCGACAGTTAGTAGAACTAAAAAAAGCCCAAAGAGAGCAACAAAAAAGAAAAATGAAATAAAAAACAATGAATAGTATTTAAATTAGTTGATTTTAAATTTTGTATATGGATAATTATCAGGTTTTTTTTTCTCTAAATGTTTTAAATGTTTATAAATATTTTTCAATATTAATAATTACTTTATTTAGTAGTTTCAATTTTTTTTGATACACTTAAATATTAAAATTGTATAATGCAATTTAATTAAGCTTTGTATGAAAATAAATAATTTAAAGCTTAGTTTTGTTATAAATTTTTGCCAATTTTTTTTACTAAAATATTAAATAAAATGAATTATATTAATATAGGCAACACCAATTTATATACTTAGTAATACCAGTTTATTTCTATTGTAATCTATTGTAATTTCTATTGTAATCTATTGATATATAATTAAAATTGTACTCTCGTTAGTTTTTAATTGATACTCATGAATAAAACATCGTTTAATATTGCAACAGGTTATGGGCCCAGTCACACCAGCAAAGAAAAAAATTAAATAGAAACACGTGCAGAAAAATTAAAAAAAAAAATATAGATATAAGTTTATCAGTTATATATATGAATATAAATTTTTTTTATTTAAATTGATATAAGTTATCAATTATATACATAAATATAATATTTTTTTTTGTAAGAGTATAATAATTTCTTTGTGAAATTATCCGAAATGGCTTACCAAGGTTTTAAAATTGATCAATTAACACGTGATAATTATGACACATGGAAAATTCAAATGGAATCATTATTGATAAAAAATGATTATTGGGATTATGTAAATGGTGCTTTAGTTAAACCAAGCACAACCGCAGAAGCTGGTAAATGGGAAATAGTTGACAAAAAAGCGAAAGCAGATTTAATTTTATCAATAAGCCCACCGTTTCTAAAGGATGTAAAAGGGTGTGCATCTTCAAACTGCGTTTGGACAAAGTTAAAAGAAATGTTCGATTCAAAAGGTCCGGCAAGAAAAGCGGCATTATTCAAGACATTAATTCTTAAGAAATCAAAAGGTGATGATGATATTACTAGTCACATCTCAAATTTTTTTGATATCGTGGATAAGTTGAAATCAATAGATATACCTCTTGATGATGACTTGCTTTCAATTCTTCTATTATATAGCTTACCGGACAGTTTTGAAAATTTTAGAATAGCGATAGAATCTAGAGACGAACTTCCGAAACCAGCTATATTAAAAACGAAAATTATTGAAGAGCATAACGCAAAGTCAAAAGAGCCATCAATTACATCAGAGGTGTTTATGATAAATCAGCAATATGGAAGACATACAGGTAAATACCAGACAGATCAAAACAATAAATTGTCGCAAAAAAGAAAAATTAAATGCTATAAATGTAAAAAATTTGGACACAAAATAGCTGATTGTCGATATAAAGGTCAGGTTAGAGAGAGCACTAGAATGGTAGAAGAAGAAATTTTTATTTTAACAGATAAATATAACAATGATAAAGTAAAATGGGTTTTACAGAGTGGCGTTACGTCGCACCATAAACTAATAAACTATACAGACGATTATATTAGAATACCATTTCTGTCGACACTGATATTTTTCAAATAAAAAATGATTTTTTTTGGTCATATTTTAACATATTTGTGAAAAAGTAGGTACATATATAAATATGCTTTAAATAATAAAATATACTTTAAGCTGATTCCATGGTAAATTCAATTAGTTATGATACGGAAGATAAAGACGAAGCTAATGATTCAGATCACAAAAATTCAGATAATTTTAATGTTGAGTCTAGAATATACTAATCAATATTTCAAACTATATTATCGAAGTTAATTCAATGAAATATGTTTGTGGATATATAATATTTAAAATATTAAATAAAATAAATCGCGAATATTGTAAAAATATTTTGATAAAAGAAAACCAAACATATGATCTTAATTCAAAGTGGTTTCTCTTAAACAAATATTATCACAAACAAAATTTTTGTTACAAATGTACCTACTATCAGAATTATTTTATGGGTTTTGTAATTATATTTTTATAACAAAAAAATGTATCTTAGGTTTCTGCATATCATGTTAAAATGTTTGATATTTTTTTTATGTAATTGGTTTACGACTAATATTAAAAAAATAGTTGAAATTTGTATTCAAAAACAAATAATTCTGAAAAATATCATAATTGGTTTTCTGACGGACCATTTTTAAATCATCGACAAAATATTCTTGAATTTTACTTTTATTGTACATGGCTTGTAGAAAAATTTAATAAACATGAGTTTTACAAAAAAAACGCAAGAATAAGAAGTAAAGCTAATGAAATAAATCATAATAGAAAGTTAAAAATTATTAAAGCTTAGCATTTAAATTTTAAAATATTTTCAACCAGTTTCTAAAATAAGAAATGAAAAAGATCAATAAAAATATTTTTCAAAATAAAAATAAATATTTTTCTTTTTTAAATAGGTACATATGTACTTTTGCATTAAAAAATAACCAAATGATTTTAAAAAAGAATCATCCGAAATAATAAAATTTGAAAATATATTTTTCTATTCTCAATCTCAATTATCCATAAAAAATCATTGCTAAAACAACAACAAATCAATGCAAAACAAATTTGCTCATACTCATCATACTTCATATCTTTTCATAATTACAAATTTGTTTTCTCACAACGTAACTATAGAAACAGAGCCTTACAGAGTTTTATTGTGTATGTGTTTGTAATATTTTTGTGGAGCCAGAAATTTTTTGAATTTTGTTCTGGCATAAAAACGACAAAAATCGTATTCTAATATAATCGTCTGTATAGAGTTTATTAGTTTGTGGTCGCACATGGCAAATGCTATAAATCTATTCGTAGAATTTAATAAGACTGACGATATCATATTAAATTTAGCATACGAGGACCAAATACACGTGGCAGGTAACGGTACTGTTATTTTAAAAACTAACAATGAAAATTTAATTAAATTAACAGAAGTTTTATATGTTCCTAACCTAAGATCAAATTTATTATCAGTTACCAAAATCACAAAAAATAATTATAAGGTAGCATTTTATAAAGATTTAGCTATAATTACTAACGATAAAAATAAAATAGTGTTAGAAGCAAATAAACAATCTGGTGGTCTGTATGGTATAGTTGAAAAAAAAATTAAATAAAGGTGATACTGCTGAAAGAAAATTTTATGAAGTCAATACAGTTACAGAAAATGACGAACTTACCCTATGGCACCACAGATATGGACACTTAAATTATCAAACTTTACGAAATATGATTAAAAATAATAAGATTCATGGTATAAAAATAAAATCGTTAAAAGAAAATGTTGAAAAATGTGAAATTTGTATAACGCAAAACTCATTTCCGAAAAAGTCAAATAGTCACAGTGAAACTCCGCTAGAACTAACTAATACACAGCGACGTTTGGGGTCCAATTCGAAACAAATCTGCAGGTGGAGCACTTTATTTCATATGTTTTACGGATGACGCAACGCGTTGGTCAGAAGTTTATTTTATGAAAAATAAAAGCGAAGCGCTAGACATGTTAAAAAATATAAGGCCATGGTTGAAGATTACACGGGAAATCGGATAAAAATCTTAAGAACCGATAATGGTTAATAATAATTTTTCTCATTTTTTAGAAATAGCTGGTATACGTCACCAATTAACCACTGAATATACACCTCAACAAAATGGTGTTTCAGAAAGGAAAAATCGTACACTTGTGGAAATGGCCAGATCCATGTTAATACGATCAAAGTTACCAATATATTTATGGGCAGAAGCTGTATCAACAGCGAATTATATTAGAAATCGTAGCGCCACATCAAGTCTAAATGGATAAATTCCATATAATTTATGGACCGGAAAAAAACCAGAGGTTAGTTATTTTAAAATTTTTGGTACACCAACTTATGTATTACAGAAAGCCCCAGGAAAGCAAAAGTTTGGAGCTAGATCAACACAATATTACTTAGTCGGTTATTGTGAAAACTCAAAAGCTTACAAGCTTTGGAATAAAAATCATAATAAAATCGTGAAAAGCCGAGATGTCGTATTTGTAAATGAATTTAATTTTAATAAGAAAGCTGTATCAAATACCAGCAATAATGAAAATATTATATATATGAAAAAAATTTGATTGAAAATGATGAAAACAAAACTACACGAAATGACATAGAAATTGAAAACGATATTGAACAGAATGAAATTAAAGAAATTGACACAAATGAATTACAAAAATATAATGAAACAAATGATTTAGAAAAAATTAAAAAACAAGGGGGTAGACCCAAAATACTTCGCACTGGATTAAGAGGAAGACCAAAGAAAGTATACCAGACTAATGAGATAAATAAATCAAATAAAGCTGCAAATGAAAATAAAAATAATAGTGAAGCAGATACAGAAGAAGAATTTCATGAAACTGTTGAAAAATTAACCACGACTGAAAATTGTAACGATTCAATATATGATAATGATTTTATGGGTTTCCCGGAAGATGAAATAATAAATGAAAGTTATTTAGCAATTGAGAATAACTATTCAAATAAATATAGCAAAGAATGGGATGAAGCTGTTCTAAATGAATTAAATGCTCATCACAAAAATAAGACATGGAAAATTGTCGAAAAACCAACAGATACAAATATAATAAATTGTCGTTGGATTTTCACCTGTAAATATGACGAATTAAAAAATAAACTTAAAAGAAAAGCACGTTTAGTTGCTAAGGGATGCTCCCAGATCCCTGGAATAGATTTCCAAGAAACGTATGCACCAGTTGCGAGACAAAGGTCCATAAGAATTTTGATCGCGATAGTAGTTAAACTTCGTTTTCAACTTCATCAATTTGATATAACTACCGCTTATTTAAATGGAAATTTAAAAGAAAACATATAGAAGAAAATACCACAACATTATGAAAAGATATATCCAGACATAGAATCATTAAAGAATATAGTATGTAAATTAAATAAAGCTTTATATGGTCTTAAACAAAGTGGCAGAATTTGGTATCAAAAACTGGATGGTAAATTACAAATGATGGGCTGTATCAGAATGAAAAATGAACCGTGCATGTACACATACAATAAAAATAACTATATAATATTTATTGGCATTTATGTAGACGATATCATAATAGCAGCTAATAATGATGGTGCAGTAAATTGGTTCAAAAATCAGTTAACAAATTCGATTGAATTAAAATATATGGGAAAACCTAAACACTTTTTAGGAATTGAATTTAATTATAAAAAAGATGGTAGTATAACGTTGACACAACAAAAATTTATAAATAAAATAATAGAAAAATTTAATATGAAAGACTGTAATGAAATAAATATACCAGCTGATCCAAATGTTAAATTAAATAAAGAAATGTGTGCAAAAACACAAGAAGATAAAAGCAAATTAGAAAATATACCATATCAAAATCTCATCGGTTCATTATTATACTTAGCAGTTACAACACGCCCCGACATAGCTCATATTGTTAGCGTACTCAGTCAATTCAATAATAATTTTGGATATGCACATTGGACTGCAGCAAAACGAGTGGTGAGGTATTTGAAAAAAACTTCTAATTTTGGTTTATATTTCAGAAAAAATAATATAGATGTACACGGTTACACAGATGCTGACTGGGCAGGAAACAATGATGATAGGAAATCATACACTAGGTACTTCTATAAATTCTAAAATGGTCCTATCATGTGGGAAGTCAGAAAACAAAAAACAATCGCCTTATCGACAGCAGAAGCTGAATATATGGCTTTGGCTGAAGCAGCAAAAGAAGCTATATATTTGAAAAATTTGTTAACCGAATTAAACGTTAGAGATGACAAGTCCATCATAATATATAATGATAATCAAAGTGCGCAAATCATAGCAAAAAATGACTGTATCAACAGTAGAAATAAGCATATTGACATCAAACATCATTTTCTGAAAGACGCGGTAGCTGATGTTAAAATTGAACTACAATACTTGAAGAGCAATTCTATGCCCGCAGATATTTTTACAAAATCACTTAATATTGTAAAATATGAAAAATGTTTAGCAAATCTAGGGATGACAAAATTTTAAAATTTAAAATGATTAGTAAATTGTTGTTGCAGGAGGAATGTTATAAAATGAATTATATTAATATAGGCAACACCAATTTATATACTTGGTAATACCAGTTTATTTCTATTGTAATCTATTGTAATTTCTATTGTAATCTATTGATATATAATTAAAATTGTACTCTCGTTAGTTCTTAATTGATACTCATGAATAAAACATCGTTTAATATTGCAACAGCGAGCTTTATATAAAAATAAATAATAAAAGCTTAATTATTATTATAGTATATTTTTTCTCAATGCTGAATTATATTAAAATTTACTTTGCATAATATTAGGCGTTCAAGTTAAATCCGTAATTTTTTTGTATTAAAATTATTTTGCATTTTCACTCATATACAAAAATAATTATTTTTGTGTCTCAAGTGTTGCTGAGCAAGGGGTTTGTAAATATGTTCACCTTAATCTCGATTGTCGAACAAATCTTGATTAACCCCCGGTACGAATTGCTTTCAGAAAACTTAATTTCTGATACGGATGACTGACACGCCTAGCTGTATTGCTCTAGCTAGCTCGCCGGTTTGGGGGGGATCTTGTCATCCATTCGTACTCGACAAAATAGTAATTTTGCGTGTCATAATGTGGCTGAAGAAAAAATCAGATTTTTTCCTTCACCATTTTCAAAAAAAAATCACCACTCAATTAATTTGTACAGTTGATGAGCATTTATATCATATAAAATAATTCGTATATTTTTTGTACTATATTGGTGGTATATAGTACAGCGCGATTTACCCTACCTTTATCCGCACCCTAATGCGGACCCATAAAAATTTTACGCATTATTTAATTATTTATAATTTGTAAATAATTAAATAAAAATAATTTTCCCCAACAAAACGAATAAAATTACTTAATCAATAATTATTGCGCCATACTACCCCATTCGCCGGTACTCCCCAGTATATAGCAAAAAAATTACAATTAGCCGATCATATGTTTGTCAATTCTATTATTTGAATCTAACTCCAAATCAATGACCGTGACCGCCATGTTAATTTATGACGTCAATCCCGAAATTTCTCTTTTTCGAAGATCAATTGATTTAAGGGAATTCTCCGTGTCATCAAAAAAATTATATTTCGTTTTTTTTCTAAAAAAATTATATTTTTTTTTATATATATGTATATATAAAAGAAAAAATGATAATGGGGTATCCCGAATATTTGAAGGAATCCCGCATATATTCTGTGATAAATTATTAATTAAAATCTTTAGGATTTATTAAAAAAAAAATTTTAACGTTATATATTTTTTTTTTATGGCTGGCTGGTACCGTTACCCTTCCATGGTAACACCGCGGACATAGAAACAGCAAAAATTAAACTGATTATACTTAGATAAATTTCTTTTTAAACTTTCAGAAAAACAAGTTCTTTTATATAATTATTTATAATTATTAGCAATTTAATTTTATTTAATAATTAAGATTTTTTATTTAAATTTTAACAAATTAAAGATTACTAAGTTCAATTTATTCATCTACATTCTTTTTTATATATGACAAAACATTTTTTTTTTTATATGAATTATAGCAAAATATATATAGTATGTATGATTATAATTTAAACAATTTTAACTTACTTTTTTTCTGTGCTGCTGGTCACCATGATCATGCCGCCATCATACACCTTTTTCTCTAAATTTTTATTAATTTATATTTATTTAATTTTTTTTAACCATAATAATTTTTTATATAATAATTATTTATTATATTAATTATGTTAATAATTAATATAATAATTTTTTTTTTTTTATTTTCTTTAATTTTATAATTTAATCTACTTTAATTTAATTTACTTTTTAAAATATTAGAATATCTACTAAATAAAAAAAAAATCCAAAATTGGATATTTCAAAATTCAAAATTGGTATATTCTGCGATTTTTTTTTTGCTGTATCACTAAGTAGATCTGGATCATCATGTACATATATTATATGTACATGAATATATATATTTTAGATTGTTGCCGCTACTCCGCCTAATGATTTTGATATACAAATCTTCAGGGATTTGTTGGTCCTCCACCAACTGTTACAAGTCCAACATATTTTACTCGTAGTACGTTTAAATTTTTTTCCTACTGCTTCCTTTTATCTTACTTTTCTTTCAGATTATTTCTAATTTTAATATATATATATTTATATATATTTTCTATTTTTATATTATACTTATAATGTTATAATATAATGTATAACTATAATACTTTTTTTTTATTTTTATATGCACTGAGCATATTATTTTAATTTTTAAATTTAACTTTACTATTCTTTTTATATATATAAATTATTCTAATATATGTATAATTTCTATTAGAGATGACTATCTCAGTTGATAGTTAAAACCCGAAAAAAAAATATAATTTTTTTATTTTAATTGATCTCTAAAAATCCCTTATCAGGAAGGGTAACGCCGCCTGTCGGTAATTATTACTTTTTTTTTTAACGAAATTCCGATCATTGATTGGAGTAGATTTTAAATAATGACTTAGCTTAAGCTAGGTACAAATTGGTTTTTATTTTAGCGCTACTTTTTTTCAATTCAAATAATATTATTCTATATTCATCTATTCTAAATTATCTATAATTCGAAGAATTTTATTTTTATTTTTGAGATAAATTCCTATTTAAAATTAATAAAAATATAGGAATTTGTTAATGGTTTAACAAAAAAAATAATAATAATAATTTTTCCATAACATAAAATCTCAGCCGCAACAGGGCAGGTTCAATTTATATTACCATGTAGCATAAATTGAAGCTGAAAATCGGATGGATTTATGAATTTTAATTTAAACGTGGGGTTTCGACCACTGACCCTGAGATTAACTTTATTTATGTATATTTATATATTTATATTTTAATCAAAAATTCAAATTAGATTATTGATTCAAAATCAATTAAAGTATCTATTAGTTATATAAAAAAATTACTGTTCAACTAAACTTAATTAACTATTTATTATAATAGCAATTCATATCCGAATGTCTTTACTGTGATATTTACTTTTAATAGCATTTCCGTCCATATCTTCTAATTCATACATATTTCGGCCTATTCTTTTCACAATCTTACTTTTAATAAATTTTTTGCATAACTTAGCGTTTAAATTTTTAAATTTTTCGCTCTGTATAAAATTTCTACGATAAACTACTTGTCCCGGTTCATATATTATTTCTTTACATTTTCGATTATAATATTGTCGACTTTTATTTTGTGCCTTTTCTAGATTTTTTAAAACTTTTTTTCTAATTATTTTTAAATCTGAATTTGGTGGTAATATATCTACATCTTCATTGTTCAACATATCTAAATTTTTCAATATTTTATAGCTTTCGCCGTGAGTTACCATATGTTGACCGAATAATACAAAATATGGGCTAGTACCTATTGATTCATGGATCGTATTTCTCAAAGCACTACCTATATTATTTACATTTTTATCCCAGTTTTTCTGGTTACTATCAAGATATGCTCTAATAGCTGACAAAATTGAACTATTCACTCTTTCACTACTATTCGATGATGGTGAATAAATAGCAGTTTTCATGGATTTAACTCCATACCCTTCTAGAAATTTCGTGAAGTCTTTCGATGTAAATTGTGAATCATTATCGCTGTAAATTATTTCAGGTACACCAAAAATATTAAATATATTTTCTTCCATATATTTTATAATATGTACTGTGGTGGCTTTAGCTAATGGTTTAATTAACACAAATTTAGAAAATTCATCTAATACAATAAATAAGACAGTATGACCAAACTTAGAACGAGGATAAGGACCTAAAAAATCTACATATAATTTTTGAAATGGTCTCACCATTAAATGTTTTTCTCCCATTTTAGATTTCAATATATGATTTGGTGCTTTTGTTTCTTTGCATATATCACAATTAGCAATATATTCTTGAACATCTTTCACCATTTTCGGCCAATAGTATCTTTGTCGTATTCGATACAAAGTTTTAGTGACACCACCGTGTGCACACTCAGGCGGATCATGCGCAAGTTTTACCACATCATTGGTCAATTGCGACGGTATCCAGAGCTTCCAAACCTTCGATTCTGATTCAGGATCGTCTTTTCTAAACATAGTACGTTTATACACGAAATCATCTGAAATACATAAATCCGGTAATCGCTCCTGATTCTGACGAATCGTAGATTTTATTTCTTCATACTTTTCATCATTATGAAAATATGGAGAACCAAGATCTATGTCAGGTGTGCGATACTGTATTTCATCTATTTCAAATGACCGCGATAAAGTATCTGGTACGATATTTTGTGATCCTTTTCTGTGTTCAATATCAAAATCAAAAGCCTGTAACTTTAAACACCATCTAAACAATTTACTATGATGGTCTTTATTGTTCATCAACCATTGCAGACTCGAGTGATCGGTAATGACACTAAAAGGAAGGCCTTCTATATAAGGTCTAAATTTCCTAATACTTTCTAACACAGCGTAACATTCTTGTTCAGTAGTGGGCCACTTTGATTTGGTACTATCAAATTTTTTTGACATAAAAGCAATGGGATGTTCTTTCATCGTCTTTTTGAAATAATACGCCCCCGATACCACTTTTACACGCATCTGTTTGAACATAAAATCTTTTTTTAAAATCTGGGTGTACTAATACAGGTTCAGACAACAAAATATTTTTAATATTTACAAAAGCTTTACCAGCTTCTTCAGACCATATGAATTTTTTTCCACGAAGACAATCAGATATTGGAGCTACAATATTTGAATAATTGGGAATAAGTCTTTGATACCAGCCCGTCATGCCTAAAAATCTACGTATCTGCTTTACTGTTTTAGGTTCTGGAAAATCATAAATAGCAGATACTTTTTCTGGATCTGGTTTCAATTGACCACTACCAATTATATAACCCAAATATTTAACCTGCTTCATGAAAAATTTAGATTTTTCAACATTAATTGTAAGGCCCGCGATTTGTAAACATTTTGCTACCTGTTCTAAAATTTCAAAATGTGATTCGACATTGGATGAAGTCACAATTAAATCATCAAGATAAACTTGTACTTGTTCTCTTAATTGACCAAGGATTACTTTGTCCATCAATCTACATAACCTTTGTGCAGCGTTGCACAACCCAAAAGGCATACGTGTAAAGTGATACAAAGGTCGACCAGGTAGTGTGAAAGCTGTTTTTTCACGAGATTCTTTTTCTAATGAGATCTGCCAGAACGCGTCTTTTAGATCTATACTAGATATAATTTTGATTTTTTCAATGCGCGATAATAAATCACCAATATTAGGCAATGGATATGAATCTTTTTTTGTTACTTGATTAACTTTACGCGAATCAAGACACAACCTAACTTTTCCAGGCTTCCTCACTAATACCACTGGAGAATTCCACGCACTATTACTTTCCTCTATTACACCCATTTCTAGCATTCTGTCTAGTTCTTTATACATTAAATCTTGAATTGGTGGAGATACAGGATAATGCCTCTGCTTTATTGGTACTACATCACCAACTTCAATTTTATGTTCTTCTAAATGTGTTTGTCCTAATCCTAACTTTGAAAATGAAGGAAATTTTTCTTTTAAAATATCTAATTTTTTTAATTCATTTTCAGATAATGGATAACTATTAATATCTTCGATTTTTGGAAGTGTTATCTCTGAAATTTCCGAAAATACTGGGGATAATTTAAATAGTTGCCAAAAATTTATTCCTAAATATAATTCTTGTTGCAAAGATGGTACTAAATATAATTTAAAATTTATTGTTTTATTTTTATAGGTAACAGGTGCAATAACATAACCTAATACTACTTGTTTATTACCATCAGCTGTGTGTATGGTTTCATTAATTTTATATATTTTAAGTTTTAATTCTTCTACTAAATCCATACATCCTGTACCTAAACAACACACTGACGCACCTGAATCTAACAAACCAATTATATTTTTACTACTAATTTTAATTTTCAGATATGGTCTAGAATCATCCTCAATATGTATGATTGAAGATATAATTTTTCGCTTCTCTAATTTCAAATTTTTATAATAACTTCTACATCTATTTGCAGATTTATTATTCTTTTTACGTACTTTAATTAAATTTTGTAATTCATTTTTATTTTCAAATATTCGCGCGCGTACCTTTTCATAATTTAGAATTCTTTCATGTAAGGATTTTGTCGGGTTTAACAATTCATTATTATTATTTTCTATTTCATTTCTTTTCATTATTTTAATATTTTTATTTATAGCTTCTGCTTCATTGCTATAATTATTTAAAATTTCAGTATTATTATCTATAATTTCATTATAATTAATTAAATTTTCCTTACTTACTATAAATTCATTACTATTTACTAAATTTTCATTATTAATATCTAAATTACTATTGATATTTTCTAAACTATTACTAATATTATTTATATTTTTACCGGAAATTATTTTCGACTGGATGACGTTTTCCGGACTACTGACGCATCCACTAACTAGTTTTCCGGAGTACACTTCGGACATTTAAATTTGAGTACGTCCCTTTTACCACAACCATAACAAAATTTATGCCACGTTTCGGATTCACAATCTCCATATCTGTGACCTTTTCCTAGACAATTCCAACAAGTTAATTCATTTGCTGATTTTACATTAAATTTCGATTTATTATCTACTTTTTTAATTTCATTTTCTAATTTATTATTATTTTGCGGATAAAACGCTTCAACCGATTGATTTATACTTTGACAATTTTCCTCTATATTTATTTCATTTACCCTATAATACGTAACTATCGCGTTTATAAAATGTTTCCGCTTTTCTATAGTGACACCGTAATTCTGATAAAGTTCCTATTTGTTCATTCCAGAAGAATTGAGATATTCGACGATTAATGTTTTTCTTTAATATTATTTGTACCAATCTGAATTCAGAAATTGGATTTTGTAACTGAAAATTTAGACCCATCATTGTTTGCGAGAAATCTAAAAATGATTCACCCTGTTTTTGTTTTCTTTCTAGCAATCTAACATATCTCTCATCTTCATCTACTACCTCAGAAAATTCGTCCAATAAACATCTTTTTAGAAGTTCCCAATCAAAATTTGGATATCTTCTTACAAATTGGAAGTACCAAGTTTTTGCTTTTCCGACCAACAAACGATGGAATGCAGCAGTTAATTGTTCGCAGGGTACATTATCTTGCATTCGTAATGCTTGAACTTGAAAAATAAAATCATCAACTGAAGACAAACCATCAAAAACTAAACCCCAATCTTTAATTATGTCCCTTCTAAAACTATTTTGACCAAAATTGTTATTTGGAACAGATTGTACATATTGGTAATTAATTGAATTTATATTTTGTAGATTACCAACTGGTCTATTATTACCAACTGGTCTACGATTAAAATTATTATTTTGATTTCCATTATAAAACTCTTGGTTATTATTATTATTATTATTTGTAGTTGGAAAATCAATTAAATTATTATTATTTCTATTACCAAATTCATGAAAATTGTTATTATTTGGATTTATATTTTGAAAATCAATTACATTATTTGGGTTTCTATTCTGAAATTCTTGAAAATGATTACTATTTCTAACCGAATTTCTGACTGGATTTTTATTTTCATTGATACTATTTTTAATGGTTGGTAAATAATTATTTTTATTACCATTTCCATTACCTTTTGAAATATTTTTTAACTTTTCATTTTCTAACTCTAACATTTTAATTTTTTCCAATAAATCCGACACATCAATGATATCATTTTTCTCCCTCATATCTATAGTTTTATTTAAATCTATATTAATATTTGTACCTACATCAATATCTCCCAATAATTCTCTAGAATCAATTTCGCCTCCCGCGGCTCCTAATTGATCATAATTTTTATTTTTTTCTTTGTCACATAAATCAATTAACCAATCTATTTTATTTGCTTGATGTGGATATGACGTTTGTAACATAACTAACCTACGAATATAATGAATAAATCTTGAATAAGTTTCAACGATTTTATTTTCATCATTAATTCTCCGTGCATTCGTTGCTTCACTACATAAATCATTAATAAAACCCGTAAGTTTGGCTATTTCCGACGTTATTCTTATTTCAAATGGATAAATCTCAGGTGAACTAATCAAACCTTTCTCTTCTTTATCCAAACAATCTTTTAATTTAATTTGCGCATTCAAACCTTTCGG
Source organism: Rhamphomyia laevipes (assembly GCA_963920725.1). Lineage (NCBI taxonomy): Eukaryota > Metazoa > Arthropoda > Insecta > Diptera > Empididae > Rhamphomyia > Rhamphomyia laevipes. The sequence continues at coordinate 49,346,164 of OY987255.1, read as the reverse complement.
TTCTATTCCGCGACTAACATATTCGAATTGCAGCTCCTCAGCTGACAAATACTTAATTTCAAATTTCATTTTAATAATTTTATTTTCAACTATATAATAAGCTAAATATTTCCTGAAATAATTCAATAAGCTGAACTTTTATTTTTTTAATTTCAATTTGAAATTAACAAATACAATTCTATTAACAAATACAATCGATATTATTATTTTGCTTATACTGGAGAGTACTTTTGAACCGAGTACATTTTGCAATATTTATCTACTAAACAATTTAAAAAACCAAATACATATATATTAAATATGTATAACGTATAACTTTTTCGTGTAATTTTTCCGAATTATTTTATTAATTGATTTTTATTTAAAAAAAGGATATTTTTTAAAGGATAATTTAATATTTTTTTTTTTTATTTTTAAATTTAAAATTGTATGCATGATACTTTTGTATATAACAAATAGATTTCACGTTCAATACGATCTCAAAATTTAATTATTTTCTAATACTTTTTCAATTATTTTACCAACATTAGCAATTTAACATAAATATACAATTTACGTTCAAACAGTTCATAATGTTGATTAAAATAAATAAGACTAGATGACAATAATAATCAATTTCACAATTTCACTTGTTGAAACGAAATCTATATAGTGTACAACTATTTGTTCGAGTGTCAAACAAGATTCTTTGTGAATTTGACCATTATTTTTATGATATAAATCCCATAAATATTAAAAGCAAATCAAAATTGAAATAAACTAAAACAAATTTAAAATATTCTAACGTTTAAAGGTCGTGCAGTTAATATTACTTAACTACAAAATGCAATATTTTTCCGTATAGGACAATTCTCCAATTTCTTGTTTTCATCGCCTATACGTTGGGCGCCATTCTATATTTGTTGCTGAGCAAGGGGTTTGTAAATATGTTCACCTTAATCTCGATTGTCGAACCAATCTTGATTAACCCCCGGTACGAATTGCTTTCAGAAAACTTAATTTCTGATACGGATGACTGACACGCCTAGCTGTATTGCTCTAGCTAGCTCGTCGGTTTGGGGGGGATCTTGTCATCCATTCGTACTCGACAAAATAGTAATTTTGCGTGTCATAATGTGGCTGAAGAAAAAATCAGATTTTTTCCTTCACCATTTTCAAAAAAAAATCACCACTCAATTAATTTGTACAGTTGATGAGCATTTATATCATATAAAATAATTCGTATATTTTTTGTACTATATTGGTGGTATATAGTACAGCGCGATTTACCCTACCTTTATCCGCACCCTAATGCGGACCCATAAAAATTTTACGCATTATTTAATTATTTATAATTTGTAAATAATTAAATAAAAATAATTTTCCCCAACAAAACGAATAAAATTACTTAATCAATAATTATTGCGCCATACTACCCCATTCGCCGGTACTCCCCAGTATATAGCAAAAAAATTACAATTAGCCGATCATATGTTTGTCAATTCTATTATTTGAATCTAACTCCAAATCAATGACCGTGACCGCCATGTTAATTTATGACGTCAATCCCGAAATTTCTCTTTTTCGAAGATCAATTGATTTAAGGGAATTCTCCGTGTCATCAAAAAAATTATATTTCATTTTTTTTCTAAAAAAATTATATTTTTTTTTTATATATATGTATATATAAAAGAAAAAATGATAATGGGGTATCCCGAATATTTGAAGGAATCCCGCAGATATTCTGTGATAAATTATTAATTAAAATCTTTAGGATTTATTAAAAAAAAAAATTTAACGTTATATATTTTTTTTTTATGGCTGGCTGGTACCGTTACCCTTCCATGGTAACACCGCGGACATAGAAACAGTAAAAATTAAACTGATTATACTTAGATAAATTTCTTTTTAAACTTTCAGAAAAACAAGTTCTTTTATATAATTATTTATAATTATTAGCAATTTAATTTTATTTAATAATTAAGATTTTTTATTTAAATTTTAACAAATTAAAGATTACTAAGTTCAATTTATTCATCTACATTCTTTTTTATATATGACAAAACAATTTTTTTTTTATATGAATTATAGCAAAATATATATAGTATGTATGATTATAATTTAAACAATTTTAACTTACTTTTTTTCTGTGCTGCTGGTCACCATGATCATGCCGCCATCATACACCTTTTTCTCTAAATTTTTATTAATTTATATTTATTTAATTTTTTTTAACCACTATATATACTTCTTATATAATTATTTATTATATTAATTATGTTAATAATTATATTATAATTTTTTTTTTTTTATTTTCTTTAATTTTATAATTTAATCTACTTTAATTTAATTTACTTTTTAAAATATTAGAATATCTACTAAATAAAAAAAAAAATCCAAAATTGGATATTTCAAAATTCAAAATTGGTATATTCTGCGATTTTTTTTTTGCTGTATCACTAAGTAGATCTGGATCACCATGTACATATATTATGTGTACATGAATATATATATTTTAGATTGTTGCCGCTACTCCGCCTAATGATTTTGATATACAAATGTTCAGGGATTTGTTGGTCCTCCACCAACTGTTACAAGTCCAACATATTTTACTCGTAGTACGTTTAAATTTTTTTCCTACTGCTTCCTTTTATCTTACTTTTCTTTCAGATTATTTCTAATTTTAATATATATATATTTATATATATTTTCTATTTTTATATTATACTTATAATGTTATAATATAATGTATAACTATAATACTTTTTTTTATTTTTATATGCACTGAGCATATTATTTTAATTTTTAAATTTAACTTTACTATTCTTTTTATATATATAAATTATTCTAATATATGTATAATTTCTATTAGAGATGACTATCTCAGTTGATAGTTAAAACCCGAAAAAAAAATATAATTTTTTTATTTTAATTGACCTCTAAAAATCCCTTATCAGGTAGGGTAACGCCGCCTGTCGGTAATTATTACTTTTTTTTTAACGAAATTCCGATCATTGATTGGAGTAGATTTTAAATAATGACTTAGCTTAAGCTAAGTACAAATTGGTTTTTATTTTAGCGCTACTTTTTTTCAATTCAAATAATATTATTCTATATTCATCTATTCTAAATTATCTATAATTCGAAGAATTTTATTTTTATTTTTGAGATAAATTCCTATTTAAAATTAATAAAAATATAGGAATTTGTTAATGGTTTAACAAAAAAAATAATAATAATAATTTTTCCATAACATAAAATCTCAGCCGCAACACAAGTAATATTTTAAATTTGATTTGGTTAATTGATAATTATCATATTTTTTCATTTGTTTTTATTTTTTTTAAGTAAAATTATTTGCATTTTTGTTATTACACAAATTTTTAGTTTTGATTTGGTGCTTTCATTTGATTTTTTTTTTCTTTTCGTGATACAAATTCATAATTTAAATTTTATTTGGTTCTTTGATTTCACATAAATTTTATGTTAATGTAATTTTTATTTTTAAGACAGTATAGATTTTTTTATTATACGGTGTATGGCACCAACCACTAGGTCACAAAACAAAAAACCTATATTAAAATCAATAAGTCCAAACTGTTTAGGTATAGATAGTATAAGGGAAAAAACGACAAACGAATCGTCAATACTTCCTTTTGATCTAACTTTTAGTGAATCATTAGTAAAATCAACTCCACGACCAGTTCACATTAATACTCAAAGAAATAATCGGAGATAGGTGACGTTTGCATCAATAGAAGTTGAAAATTCCATGTCAGATTTAGAAGGTGCAGTAGGTGGAGTAAATTTAGAAAATAATTCGGATTTAGGAGCAGTAGATGGAAAAAATTTAGATATTAATTCATATTTAGAAGACGAAATAAGTAAAGTAAATTTAGAAAGTAATTCGGATAATAATTTAGATAGCAACTCAGACATTAGTGATTCGGTATTAGAAGACGCAATCGGGTTACTTAAAACAAACAGTGATTTGGGCAACTATTGCTTTATTTCTGAACCAATAACGGACACAATGGACTTACCTAATATCGGGAATTCTCAAGGAGCGATACCTCGCAACAATTTAACTAATAAATCAGAAAACAACACAAGCACAGGGACTCCCAGTAACAGACGATGTAATATACTAGCTAGAGACAACACGTATGATCTATCTAGGACATTCGGGAAATGCAAATAACACGACAATGCCACTCGGAGAAACATACAAAACATACTTCCAGGCTATACCAGTATTTTCAGGAGAAGCGGAACGGATGCTCTTGGACTTACAGAATTTCGTATCATTGTCACATGATACATATTTCTTTACCGACGAACAGGACAGACCAGTTGTATTAAATCAAATTATTCGTGGTAAACTAAGGGGTAAAGCGGCGGACGTGTTTCAAGAAAGAGCGGTTGCAAATTTTAGGCAATTTAAAACTATTTTAGAAAACGCGTTCGTACCTTTTAAAGACTTACCACAATTACTGCGTGAAATAGAGGAATGTGTTCAAATCCCTGATGAGTCAGTTGAACAATTCGGAGACCGTATAGAAAGAAAACTAGGTTGTTTTAAAATAGCAGCTCGTCACAAATATCCGACAGGTTTTCAAGGTATAGTAGAAGAGGCTGAAGAAACAGGTATACGTACTTTTATGAGAGGACTACAATCAGAAACAGTTAAGCATTACATAGTATCTCAAATTTGTGTAGATTTTCGTGTTACTTTGTTAAAGGCTTGTATATTTATACAGGGACCGTTAGGATTGCTAACTTGTAAAAGAAATACAGAACACACAAAGACATCGGACAATTCACAAATATTAATAGAGATTTTACAAGAATTACGAACTAGCAAAACAACACAAAATAACAGACAAATGACACCTATTTTTAATGGACCACGACTTAACAATACTGGAATGCGTAGAAACAACCAAAATTATAATGGTAACAAGAATAGAACTATGGACAGTGAATTCAAAAATACAGTGAGACCACCAGCTAGGGAACCACCTAGGGTGACATGTTTTAATTGCGGACGAATTGGACATTACATTAGAGACTAGAATGTCGAGAGTAGAATGTCATTTATGTCGAAATACATAAAGCGAAAGTTCATAAAGAAACCACGAAATACCGATACTCCAGCGCAAGTTAATACAATACTTAGTAACACTAGGTTATTATGTGACTGGTGTGAAAGAGACGGACATTCTGAACTGACATGTCCGATTAGACAAAGATATCAGGCTAGACAGGGAAACGGACGAGGGATGGGCCAATACCTCTAAACTCATCCCTAAGTAAAACTGTAGAGGGCGTAATAACAAAAAATGCGCGTTTCGAGCCACTTGTGACAATCCCTCTAGATATAGCAAAAACTGAAACTGTCACATTATTGGTAGATACAAGTAGTATAGATATGTATGTTCTAGATCAATTTTTCCATACAAAAAAGTAAAAAATTATATAAAAATTTTGTATGCAGATCCAGAATGTCTATATGTTTTTTCATCGGTGTAGAATATGTTTTTTCATACATTTTTTTCAACTGATCTAGAAATCCCATGTATTTTTTCATCTACACTTTATATATGATCTTCATATAAACTTTTTATGATCTAGAAATCCCATGTATTTTTTCATATACACTTTATATGATCTTCATATAAACTTTATATGATCTAGAAATCCCATGTATTTTTTCATACACACTTTATATGATCTTCATATAAACTTTATATGATCTAGAAATCCCATGTATTTTCCCATACAAAAATTTTGATGTAAAAATTTATACTATGTACATGGTTTTTCTATATACATTTTTCCATATACATGAAATATATTTAATATATTTCATATTTTTTCATATATAAAATGATAATTGCAGCAACAACAAAATTTAGATTTTTTTCTTGTTTTACAATTATCTTATTCGCATTTTCAGACGGCCGTGCATATTGTTTAATTATGTATTTTGAACTTGACATAATATAATTTTCGGTTAAGTTATAATAATATTGTAACATTATCTTGTTCGCATTATGAATTTCGTTTTTTATTAATTGTAATTTATAAAAACCCAAAGGAATTTCATTTTTATATAATTATATTTTATTAGTTGAGGAAATCATTAATTGCTTTATACTTATATGCAAATTACTTTGTTGCATTATACTTTGTATGGCAATTTATTTGTATGACAATTTAATGATTTTTAAAAAAATAAGTAATAAATTATAAATTTAAACTGTTAATTACATTAATGAACCAGAAATTAACTATTCCTAGGCAATTAAAATTTTTAGACGCAAAGAACTATACAAAACAAGAATACCAATGTTTTAAATGATGATAATTGTAATACTAATTAAAAATATATATATCAATTTATTTCATTTATTTATTACACCAAATTATGCGACATAATTTATAATATATCAATTAGGATTAAGTAATATTCCTGTTTTTTAAAAGGTTGTGTTTATGTATAAAAATTTACATAAATTAATCTATTTTATAGTTTAAATTTAAATTACTTTGTAGTTTTTTAAAAGATAACTAATAAATAATAAATTTAATCTGAATATTAATTACATGAATCATAAATTTAATAAATGTTTTTAGTTAATTAAAATTTTAAAAATAAACATTCTCAAGGAGCTAAAAAGTGAAAGGCTAAACTTAAGAGCATCTTTCAGAATTTTTTAGTATAAATAACCACAGATTATTCGTATTGTTTACAGTTCAAATTTAAAACTATTCTATAAAACATCCTTTTAAATATAAAAATAAAAATGAATCAGAATTTAGTATCAATGTTGAATACATGTAACAATATTTTTGAAAATAAAGTCCTTAAAACGTCAGAACTTCAAATAAATAAAACTTACAAAATTATAAATTTATCAGTGAAAAACGTACAATTTAAAAATGTTTTAAATAAAAGTGTTCTGGCAGAATTAGAAGGAGGCCTTAAATATTGGTTACCTACAAAATTTAATCCTATAATTGAAGAAATAAAAAATAAAGATACTCAAAATATAAATATTTATATGAAATATTTAGGCCGTGATCAATTTAACTCTCCTTTGTTAAATATTTCTTTGTGCGAATGAAAATTCATAATGTGGAGTAGTTAGAATATGTATGTTCTACGGCAAATGAGCAAGCAAAAGAGTGAGCAGCCCATACAAAATCAGTGAAAAATCGCGAACTTTTTGGTAAAAATGCTGCTCAATGAGCAAGAAATAATGAGCAGGGGAAAAGAAAATGAGGCGAAAAAAAAATGTATGTATGTTCTAGGACAAATGAGGCTAGAAGCGAAATATTGTGAAGTTTGGTTTTTAGTTATTTCAAGGTCAGAAGTTTATTGAATTTTAAAAATTATTTGTATTTTGAATATGTTGTATTTGTAATATGATACTTTCTTTTTATCGTGAGAAAGAATTCTTTTAGCAATTAAATTAAAAAAAATTATAAGCGGGCGGAAAAAAAATGCATAAGCTTGTCTGGACAGGTTCGTGTAATTTGAAACTTTTGATTTAAAAAGATATGTATATTTATTTTCCATATATTATTGAATTATAATAATTATTGTGAAATCACTAAAAGTAATTTTATACATTTCCAATTACAAATAAAAACTTTAGTATCGCTATAAAAGCAGCAGTGAAGTCATATTTGCATTTATTATTATTATACCGTTTCAAAAGAAAGCAATAAAAGTTAAATTTATAATGGAGAATAGTAAAAAAATTTGTCAAATTTTAAGAAAATATAAAAAGACAAATTTTATGAAATCAATTAAATCAGAAAATTTAATCAAAGATAAAATTTACAAAATTTCGAATCTTAAGCATGTAACTACAAATCAATTCGGAGATCAGATTGTGGCAATTATCAACAGCAAATATTCAGATTTTTTACCTAAGAGAATGGTTAAGCCGATAATGTCTGAATTTAATTTGAGAGGAAGCTCATTAGATGTAATATTATATATGAAATTCATCGACAGCACAGAAGAATTATTAAGTACAGGTGAAATATTAAATGTTCCAGATTTAGAATTCTACTGCGAAGGAGAAACATCGGAAGAGTTAAACTACATATCTGAAGAAGAAGATGATATTATTATATAATCAAAAATACAATATATTGTAATGTGCAATAAAATAACAAAAATATAAATAAATAAAAAAAATAATCTTATTTCAAATACATGTGTTTTCTTAATTTTTTTAACATATATAAACCATTTTTTTGTCTATATATAAACCACATTATCCATAATTTTGTTAGAAATATTTTGATTATGATCAGGTTTGAACACCCATAATTCAATATTAATAACTAAATAAATATATATATATATATATTATTAAGACAATAGTTTTTTATTTAAAATTTAGGGCTTATTGTTAATTTTCAGATATCTTGGCAAGGCCGCGCCGGCTCCGCGCGTAACCCCCTGGCGCCCCTACCCGCGCCGCGCCGCGATCGCGCCATTAAATATTCTTATATAAATAAAGAATTGGAAAGAAATTGATTTATTTTCATTTATTTTTAAATAAGTACATAAATATATTTTAAATAAATATATTTAAAAAATTAAATAAAAATTATAAATATTTATTGACTGTTATCGATATTTTTTCAAAATATGCATATGCAGAACCCTTAAAATCTAAAAGTTCTTCTGAAGTAGTAGATGCTATGTCAACGATTTTTGCTCAAGCTGGTAAAACTCCTAAAAATATACAATCAGATCAGGGCAAGGAGTTTTTTAATAACAATTTTAAAAAGCTTATGATAAAATATAAAATTAATCATTATCATACATACTCAGATTTAAAAGCATCAATTTGTGAAAGATTCAATAGAACATTGAAAAATCTTATGTGGCGCCAATTTAGTTTGCAAGGAAACTATAAGTGGATATCTATTTTACAGGAATTGCTAAATAAGTACAACAACACAGTCCATCGAACTATAAAAATGAAACCCAGTGATGCTTCAAACAGAAAAAACGAAAAATATTTGCTTAAAACTGCATATAATCGAATAAAAATATTTCGAAGAGGAAAATTTAAAAAAAATGATTTTGTGAGAATAACTAAATACAAAGGAGTTTTTCAAAAAGGTTATGAACCAAATTTTTCGACCGAAATTTTTCAAATTTCAAAAGTAAATAATACAAATCCTGTTACTTACATGTTAAAAGATTATAAAAATAACCCAATACATGGAGGTTTTTATGAGCAAGAAATCACACCTGTACAAAATCCGCACGCATATTTAGTAGAAAAAGTTATAAAACGAAAAGGTGATAAGGTATTTGTGAAATGGCTGGGTTTTGATAAAATACACAATACATGGATTAATAAAAATGCTATATTATTATAAACATTTACTTTTATTTAATTATTTATAAATACATATATTAATTTTTTTTACAAAAGTTTTTTCCAAATATTCTTAGATTTATTAATCTGTTTTTTTGTTAAAAATTATAAAAATTTAAGAAATAATATTTTAAAATTATCTATGTATATACTAGTTAAATTGTATTCATAAAAACATTTTTTGTTTTGTAATTTTAAGTTAAAAAAATTATTGCTAATTTAATGTTGCTGAACTTAAATTTAATTTATCCAATAATTAATTTTTTACATAATTTAATTTTGTTTAATCATATTCTATGCCATAATGACCCCAAGCATAAGTATTTATACCATCACTTAATATATATCGTTTGTTATCGCTTGCGTTTAAGGCTATTTTATTTAAAGTTGTTGTGTATATATTATGGAGTTCAGATCTAAACAATTGCATAGTACAATATAAAGTTTTATTATTAAACAATGCATTTTTATACTTTTCTATATCCAAATTTTTTACAATATTTTTTTTAACACCTTTGGCTCTTTTTATTGTTTTTCCATTAACACAATCAACAAAATACATTTTCGATTTTAAACCTATAAATTCCTTTATTATTTTTCCATTTAGTTCGTCTTTAAATAACCCTAATTTTTTTTTATTTACTAAAGGGAAATTGTAAGGATTATTTTGTTCATAGTCGGACGTGTCAAAAATAAGTTTTTTAGGGTCGGTTTGTAAAACGTCTTCCCGAATATCGTCATAAAAATTGTCTGTTGAAATCGTATCAATAAATGAATCTGTGTCCATGTAATTTAAAATTATTTTGTCATCGTATTTATTTTTCATATATCCATAATGGAAGTCATACATATGAAGCTTTGATAGCTCTAACACAGTAAACCTTAGATATATTGGTTTGTCATATATTATGTTAACGACGTTTAATTGAACAGCGGATAAATCATCAGTAAATACAGAAATACTGTGAAAGTTGGGTTTAGCTATTAGAGCTCTTGCCCCTAAATGTCTACGTCTACTCTCCCAACAATCTGCAATTCTAATGTCTTTTCTTTTATCCACGTTCTCCATTGTTTTTCCGTATACGGCATTATTCATAAGTTTGAAAAAGTCTTTTTCGAAGGAATTTTTTGCAAGAGATCTATAGTGCGTATTAAGATTAATATATTTTTGCAACCAATTTGATTGTTTAAACTGGAGAACTTTATGAATTTTTCTTAATTTTAATCCATTTTTTAAACATTGCTGAAGATTTCGATAATGAATTATATAATTTTTTTTATCATTTAAATCTAAAATTAATTTCTCAGTTTTACTCAAAGGAGGTTTTTTCCTTTCACAACAAAAAGGTAAGTCATTATGCATATCATGTAAACTATATGGATATTCCAAATCTACCTCAAGAATGTATCCAATTTCTGAGTCAGGTGAAATCATATTAATATCTAATGGCCGGTCTACCCATTTAAAATCACCATATGGTAGATATTGGGACATTGCCCACCCATATAAATTATTAGCATCGAGATACATAATGTATTTTGAGGGTAAATTGGGGTCATAGTCTTCCATGTATTTATTAGAAGCTTTGGAATGTCTTAAAGAACATTGGCTAATCCTACCCCGAATACCCTCCTTGAAAAATTTGTATTTATCAATATCAGTGAGAAGCTCTAAATTGATTTTTGTATATTTTAACATTGCTTCCCAGGCCAATCCTGGAGCGGTAAAAAAGTGAGAAGCTTCTAAATTATAATTTTTTTTACATATTCTTCGAAAATTTTCAAATACATCCGCAAGTAATAAAACGTCTGTCTTCAAATATAATTTCAAATAATCCCACATGGTTTGGCATTCTAATTCTACCCAAGTTTTTTTAGCATGGTCATAGTCTTCGTCAGTACAGTGTGTATCTGTCAAGTCGTTATAAAAATTAATTTGTTGTGGTAGTGCAGTTTCATTCAGTTTTTCCCAAGAATCAATATAACTATAAGGAAAAACTCCTTTCCTTTGCAACATTACAAGTTTTTCAGGTGAAAAATACTTTTTTATTTCTAGCAAATGATCTTTATCTAAATTTTGAACTAGAGTCTCTAAACTACATTGCATAAATCTAGAAGAATCTAAAAATCTTAAAACAAACCTACGCTTATTTTCTATATATATGTTTTTTGTTAAAGAAATATACAATTCTTTATTAAGAGGTATAACATTTATATTTCCTTGTATTGAATTAAGTTCTTTAAAAAGTAAGTGACAATCATACCCCGAAAAATTATGAAAATAAACCGGGAAAAAATTAGGAACTTTATATTCAATATTACACTGTTTGTGTGCTGGTCCACGGTATTTACCTGTAAAATGGCAATGATCTCTCACTCTAATGTCCTCAGGCAAAAAAACATTCTCACAAATATGACATTTTGCCTCTGTTTTTTGATAGATGTTTTCTTCGGCTGTTAATAATTCCATTGGCACCACTTTTGTTATATAATTTATATATAGCTGCTTACATTCACTTACTAACGAAGATATAAACTCTTGAGCACAGTTTTGTCCTAAATATTAGAAAAAGTGTTATTTAAAAAAAAAAATATAAACAAAAAGTAATAATATTTAACCTGTAAACTCCATATACTTGTTAAGACTAGGATCAAATGAACATTTTATATAATATGCAAAAGCAATTGGTATATGTAGCCTTGTTTTTGCTGTTGATGATGAATTCGGATTGTTGATACATGTAGAAATTTTTTCCAGCATACTTTCTGAATCAGCATATATAACAAATGGCACTTCCATTTTTTTTTTATAATTTTTAAAAGCTAAAATATTATCATCTTTTGATGGTAAAGATGTAACTATTTTAGAACAATTAATTTCATGTTCGTCCAATAACTGTTGATTACAAAAATGTAGTAGACATTTTGTACATAATATTACTGCTTCCGTATGTTCTGTTAATTGACTTCTGATTAAGCGAGACAAATTTTTTATCCATACAAAATGGTATTTATCTTCTTCTTGTACCACCAATAAATTAACGTGATTTTCTTTTTTTTCGCTAGTATGATAATATGGACCTACTACTTGTATTTTGTTTTCTACACCTACATCTAGACCATAAACGTTTATACATATTGTATGATTTAATTCTTCAATTTTTCTTATTTCTGAAATGTTGACTGGAAACTCCATATCGCCAAAGTTCAACTCTGATACCTTAGAATTTGATAACACTATAAAATTATCGTCAATGTTTTCAATTTGATATTCAGAGCATCTAGCTGAGTTATTGGGTAGTACATTTTTCATAGCAGCTATTAAACACCACTTCAAACAATATACATCACTGTTTTTTATATTTAGACAAGCCTTTCTATCTTTGATGGATTTTGGAAGCTTTATGTAACTAGTTCCTTTTAACGGGGAATATTTCGCAATATTTACTTCAACATGAGAAATTTCAGCAATACTCCAACCGCTATCTTTCTCTTGAAACTCTTCTGATTGAGATGAAATCTTTTCAGTCATATCTTCATATATGGTGTCAATATCATTTTCATATTGAAGAATTACCATTTTTGTATTAAAACTTTTAATACTAATCATATTTACTATTTCTTCATCATTATCTTGCTTGTGCGGCTTTACGTATTTAGCAAATATTTCCATATTAAATTTAACCAGCTTATGTAATTTTAAAATCTCTTTAATTTTTGCAGTTAACTCGTTTTTCACACTAGCGAGAAATTCTTTTACTATCAAAATATTTTTATCAACATTTTCACAGATAAATGTTATTATTCTTCCCGCGAATCCTTCTTTAATATATTTCAAACGATCTCCAATAGAAATTGAGATTTTTGTTTTATGCTCGTTTGTTCTTATATGATAATTCCAATATTTTATTGAAACATTAATTTTACAACCTTCACAAAATCTAGAATTATTGGATGTTGACTGTATATCATTCAGTTTTTGTTTTTTAGGTGGTGATGGTTCAGTAAATAACTCTGAATTTTCTCTTTCAAATTCACAATCACCATTTTTATTTATTTGCAAATTTGAAGAATTTACATTTTTTTTTGATGAATTTTCATATGACGTTTTAAATTAGATGACCGATTAAAAGTTTTTTGACAAATAGCACAATCAAATTTTGTTGTTTTTTTATGTGTACTGTTAACATGGATATCTAAATTATACTTTTTGGTAAAAAATTTACCGCAAATAGAGCACAAAGAATTCATTTTAACACTATATGTATATTTAGAAAAAAAAAAACCAAACACTTATGAAATAGCCTCGATAAAAATCAGAAACACTATTACCAATTTAAATATTTGAGTTTTCCTTTTATACTTTTATGATATTATTAATTAAGTAAACGTAAAAATGCAACATCTAAAACTTTTTCCCATAATAGTAATATTTAGCTTTTAATTTTTTTTACTGATTTTATAATAATTGTAATTCAATAATTTTTGAAAATGAATTAGTCAATTAATGCAAAAATTTTAATATAAATAATTGCTAATACAATTCTTTTTTATACTTTATATGATATTATTAATTAATTTAAGTAAACATAAAAAAAAAAAATCCAATATATATCGTATTTCTAAAAAAATTTCTCATAATAATATGTAGTATGTAATAAGGTTTTAATTTTTGGTGATTTCGCATTATTATAAAATCAGTACAAAAAATTAAAAGCTAAATACTACTATTATGGGAAAAAGTTTTAGAAATAAATAAGATATGTTGCATTTTACGTTTACTTGATTAATAATATCATAAAAGTATAAAAGGAAAACTCTATATAAATGTAAGTTATTCTTATTTAAACAGTTTTGAAAAAATGTCTGAATATTTAGTTGAAGCGGATTTTTTTGTGGTACTAGAGGACTTAAAGATCATTTGTCCGAAATGTAAAATGTTATCAACCGATGTCTGGAATATATCACAAAATAAATATAGATCAATCGGACCATACCTGAACCTGGAAGAGGCGTTGAGGGAGTTAGTAGCATGGAGAACAAAGTATGGAAGCTGCAATAGATGTGGGACATCAATACCCCACATAAAAATTATGGATTTTTAATTATTTTTTAATGAAGTTATAAGTAATTTGTTTTATATGAAAAAAAAAATAATTTCAAAATACAAATAATTTTTAAAATTCAATAAATTTCTGTTTTTTTCCCCTGCTCATTATTTCTTGCTCATTGAGCAGCATTTTTACCAAAAAGTTCGCGATTTTTCACTGATTTTGTATGGGCTGCTCATTCTTGCTCATTTTTTTGCTTGCTCATTTGCCGTAGAACATACATATTCTAACTACTTAGATTTATATGCAGAATATATAAAACCGCAAAGTATAATAAAAGAAGAAGAGATTAATTTGGATATAAAATCCTTTAATTCTAAAATGGTCTTAGTAGAAAATGAACAAAATATAATAGACTCATTAGATTCATTGTGTAGTCTTATTGCATCTAAAACAGATGAATTTCAGGAAAAAGATTCTGGGTGGTCATTAATACGAATTGATCATCTTGAGATTAATATTAATAAAAATGCCCAATTCGAGGTTCAACTTATATAAAGTTACCAAAAATAATCGAATTAAAAAAAGTGTGTATAAATATTAAAAATGATGATATTTATTGTTTTAAATGGTGCATAGTCGCGGCTTTACAACCGCAACCAATTAATGTTTGTAGAACAAATACCTATAATTTGAACAATATAGAAGATTCTGAAATTAATTTAAGAAATATAATTGTTAAATTTTCAGGGATACAGTTTCCACTTAAACTTAAAGACATTTCTGAATTTGAATTTTTAAATCCTGATATAAGTTGCAATGTTAATGGTCTTGAAATTTTAGAACAGCAATTGCAAATTGTCGGGCCTTTCTATCATACTAAACACCAAAACAAAAAATATATTAATTTACTTTTATTACAAGAAAACGAAACTTATCATTATGTTTTAATAAAAAATATATCAAGGCTTATGCGATCGCAGATTAGCAAACACAGCAGAAAAATATATATGTGTTCAATTTGTTTACAACATTTTCATTCTTATGAAATACTAAACCAACATATTCCTTATTGTAATAAAATAGTTGTTAAAATGCCTGAAAATGAAGATAAATATTTAAAATTTAAAAATATCAATTTGCAAACAACTGTTCCATTTGTTATATATGCAGATTCGGAATCAATGTTGCAGTCTTATGACACTTGTTTTCAAAATCCAAAACTATCGTCAACAACTAATATACAAAAACATATTCCTGTTGCATTTGCCTATTATATAAGTTGTTCATTTGATATTAACCTAAATAAATATTTTACGTTTACTGGCGAAAATTGCGCTAAAAATTTTTTTATATCTTTAGCAAATGAATGTAAAGAATTATATTTAAAATATTTTTTAAAACCTAAACCAATGGATCCTTTAACAAATGACGAAAATGTAAAACATATTACTAGTCGCAATTCTCACATTTGCAAAAGACAATTAGACTTTATGGACAAAGTTCGCGATCACTGTCATTTTACCGGTAAATATCGTGGCCCGGCGCATTCAAATTGTAATTTGAATTATAAAGATTGCAATTTTTTTCCAATTTTATTTCATAATTTTTCAAAATATTATTGTCATCTTTTCTTTAAAGAATTAAATCCTGGACCAATTAATGTTATACCCATTAACAAAGAAATATATATATCTCTTAACAAACGTATTTATGTAGGTGAAGGGATTTGTTTTAACATGAGATTTTTAGATTCTTATCGTTTTATGGCAACAAGTTTAGAAAAATTAGCTGAAAACTTAGATTCGGATAGTTTTATAAATACTAAAAAAAACTTTACAGAAGATATTCAATTTGAATTAGCACGACGAAAAGGAATTTTTCCTTATAATTATTTTAACAGTTGGACAAAATTAAAAGAGACTTGTTTACCACCACAAAATGTTTTTTTTAACAATTTAACGAATACGGCTTGTACAGATAACGACTATGAACATGCTTTATGTGTTTGGCAAACATTTAATTGTGAAAATTTAGAAGATTATTTAAATTTATATTTAAAAATTGATATTTTGATATTGGCAGACGTTTATGAAAACTTTAGAAAAACTTGTAAAGAAATATATGATTTAGACAGTGCCCAACTTTATACGACTCCTGGACTAGCTTGGCAGGCTATGCTCAAATTTACCAAAATTGAGTTAGAATTATTAACAGATTCAGATATGTATAATTTTATTACAAGTGGTGATTAGAGGTGGTATAAGTCAATGTTCTCTACGAAATACAGTTGCTAATAATAAATATATGGGGGGTCAATATAAACCCGAAGAGACAAGGACATTTTTAATGTATTATGACTGTAATAATTTGTATGCATATGCATTAAAAGAATCTTTACCTTACAGAGATTTTAAATGGATAGATAATCCTGACAGTATTAAAAGCACAATTGTCAACATTGAAGATGATGCTGAAATAGGCTATATTCTTGAGGTGGATTTGGATTATCCGTATGAGTTACATGACGAACATAACGATTAAACTTTTTGCGCTGAAAATAAATTAACACCGAATAGTAAAAATAAAAAATTAATTTTAGACTTACATGATAAGAAAAATTACATTATACATTATAGAAATTTTAAACAATGTTTAAAAAATGGACTACAATTAAAAAAAATTCATAGAGGTATACAATTTAAAGGCTTTTATGAGAAATTTCATTGATATGAATACAAAGTATCGTGCAGAGGCAAAAAATGAATTTGAGAAAATGTTTTTCAAAGACATAAATAATAGCCTTTTTGGTAAATCGATAGAGGATGTTTTTAAACGTAAAACTATAAAAATTGCAACTGAATGGGAAAGTAAATGAAGACATTTAGGTGCAAGAGCTTTAATATCAAAACCTAATTTTCATAGTTGTGCATATTTTACCGAAAATTTAGCTGCTATTCAGCTAAATAAAGATATTTTATCACTAAATAAACCAGTTTACTTAGGCTTTACAGTTTTAGACGTATCCAAATTACTTATGTACGATTTTCATTACAGCTATACAAAGGTCAAATTTGGAACTAAAGTTGATATTAACTATATGGATACAGACAGTTTCGTGTACACTATTAAAACTGATGACTTTTACAATGACATTAAAGATGATTTACTCGATAAATTCGATACGTCAAATTATGAAAAAGACAATCCTTATAATTTTCCATTGGTGAATAAGAAAAAAGTCTGTTTTTTTAAAGACGAAAATGAAGGTAAAATTATGCGAGAATTTATTGGTTTACGTTCTAAAGTCTACATGATTGATGTAATTGACAAAAACTTCTAATCCCACTTGTAATAAGGTATAACAAAAAGCGCTATTAACAGCATATCATTAAATAATTTCAAAAATTGTTTGCTATACAAAAAATTATATTATAGAAATATGAATGTTATAAGATCAAAATTGCACAACATATATACACAAAAATTAAATAAATTAGTTTTAAGTTCTAATGATACTAAACGATACATTTTAGAACATAATATTAATACTTTGGCTTGGGGTCATTATAAAATAGGTTTAGCAGATATATTTAATTCTGGTGAAGAATTTTAGTTTGTAAAAAAAATAGTATATAAGTATCAATTTTATTTTTATTTTAACAAAATTTATATAATTATAATAATAATGAATCAAAAAGAAATTATCGTCAATGAAATACACAAAAATGTAAGAAAAAAATTTGTGCGTCGACGATACATACAAAAAGGTATTAACGATGTTTGGCAAATTGATTTAGCTAATATGTGAGCAATAAAAAAATATAATGATAATTACAAATATATTCTCGTTGTAATTGATATTTTTTCAAAATTTGTGTACGTAAAACCATTAAAAACAAAAACTGGTGGCGAAGTTACTCAAGCGTTAGCTGATATTTTTATTGAAAATAAAGCAATACCAAAAAATATTCATTCTGACATGGGAACTGAATTTTTTAATACGCATTTCAAACATCTGATGCAGAAACACGGTATTAATCATTATACAAATTTTACTATAATAAAAGCTGGAATTGCTGAACGTGTAATAAGAACTTTGAAAAGCAAACTATATAAAATGTTTAGTTTAAATGGTAACTATAATTGGATGGATTTTTTGAACAAAATTGTTTTACAGTACAACAACATATCATCGTACTATAAAAATGAAACCATCAAAAGTCGATAGAAAACATGAAAAACTGCTTTTAGAAACAGTTTATAATAGACCCAAAGTTTTTCGAACGGGCAAATTTAAAGTGGGAGAATACGTCAGAATATCAAAATATAAAGGTAAATTTGATAAAGGATATTTACCAAATTGGTCAACTGAAATTTTCAAGGTTGACAAAGTTCGTTTAACTAATCCCGTAACATATACATTGGAAGACTACGAAAATCAAACAATCAAAGGAGGATTTTACGAATTTGAATTACAAAAAGTTAAAAACAACGATGTATATATTTAGTTGAAAAAATTATAAAAAAAGAGGGGATATGGTCTATGTGAAATGGTTAGGTTTTAATGAGAGCCATAATTCCTGGATACAGAAAAGCGAGTTAATAAAATAAAGGCATACTATTTTTATAAAATAAATACTTTTGTTATTCTAAAAATTAATTCAGTTATACTTTAAATTTAGAAATGGACTCAACAACTATTCAAAGAGACAATCTAATTTTGGCCTACCATTACTTTCTGAACAATGAGCACACTGCAAAGATTTCATCAGGCATTAACCCGTCTACATTTCAAACCAACATTGTTATAGACAAAGCTGGAAAATCGCCGATGATCTTCACATACTCTTTATGGAATTGTTTCATCGAAAACATTTTCAATACAGCAGAAATTGAAAATATGAATTTTATGTTAAGTAATAACGAATGGAAAAAATTGTATGAAATAAAAGATTTTATAGCTTGTTATTCTTATTCGCATTACATTTGCGAACCTCATATTAAAGACTATGTACACAAATATTTTCAAAAATGTAATCAATTAAATGTATGTAAATTAAGCGCTGATGATTTATTTTTGCCGACTTTTACGGCATTATTTAATTTTTCCAAACTATTTGCAGAAAAATTCCATTGTTTTGTAATGATATCAATTTGTTAAATGATAATAAAGAAATATATGTATAAAAAAATATTATGTTTTTAATTTAAAAACTTTAGAATAAAAGGCTGATTAAGAATCATTTTTAAGTCAGTTGTACTTTGGCAATTTGTTGTTGGAAATAACAGACAATATTTTGTAAAAGAAATTTATTGAAAAATAATAAAGTCGATTTTTGAAAAAAAAAAAATATAATTTATTTGATATCAAAAAAAAAATACACAATATATAATTATTTTACATGTTTTTTGCATAGAAAATATTCTTAAATAATTTTAAAATTAATTTATCATTGTTTTCAAGGTTTTCGGAACTAAACATATTTAGAAATTGCTGCATTGATAATCCTCTACTGCGAAAATATACATATACGCAACAATAATGTCCACACACATCAGAATAGTCATTTTGTAAGCGCTTTTTGTTTCTTACAAAACACTTTTGTTCATTACTGTTAACGCGGCCCGTAAGCCCCTTGTGCACCACCCAAATAATTTGCGCCTTGTAGAATTTTCATTGATTTTTTCAATTATGTTTGTTGTTATTGTCTGATTGTCATATGAATCGAAATATTCTACACATCCATACTTTGGGAAATATAATACGAACCAATGCAAACCTGGTTTAGTATCAGGATCAGAATTAACTATTATGAAAATAGGTTTTTTCACAAATCGCTTTGGTATACGATTAAAAGCACATACTCCTTTAAAATAGTTTTTAGTGAATTTATTCTTCTGAAGAATTTCTGTAATCTGTTGCGTATTCATGTTGCTCTGTTAGATTCGAAATATCGTAAATTTTCGAATTGCATTTTACATATTGAGTTAAAAACTCTTTTTTGTCTTTTCCATTGATCAATATAATATCGAATTTGTTTAATTTTTTGTTTAAACTTTGTGTGATATTGTCATTGTATAAATTGCCATTTGTAACATAATTTTGTGTTTCTGCTGGCGTTGTTGTTTTTGTAGTTGGATATAAATATTTATATTCGTAATGTACTGCGTTATTTGGTTCTTCTATACCGGCAATGGTAACTTTGCGTCCAAAATGAATAAGCTTGTCACGAACGAATGATACGTCCACCAAGGCATATGAGGGTGCTCTGTTAGGCATTCTGTGTGTAGTATCTCGTGCCGCATTCGCTTGCGTAATAAAACTTATTACTTTTTACAAAGCTATTTATAAATTTGTGTAAACATTTCGATTTTTATCAATTTCTAATGACGTATCAAACTCTCCGTATACAATACATGTTATTGTTGATGATAATGCAGAACCTAATTTTGCTTAAATTCTCACCGTACCTTGATTTAACAGGCTTTGACATGTTTCATTGCCTGAACCATCAGCAGATAAATCAAAAGCTAATATTGTATAACCTTTGCCAAAAAGTTCTTTTGTTATTTGATGACCCTTATCAGAATGGTGAATACCAGTACCTCTAAACAACGTTAAAGAAGCTCTAGTATTACAACAAAGTGATGAAAAATCTGTTTCAATTGGTGGGTTCGGTATTTGTACGCCATTCACATACAGCTGAAATTGTGATAAATTATTGTGATCAAAAAGATAAGGATTTTTTGAACGTTTTCCATTAAAATTCTCATTGTTTGTCATACAAAATAATTATGTGTTTGGTAACTGCCCAATAAATACATTGTCTAGTGAAATGTTTGCAGTGTTTGCGGGTATTGTAAATGTCTTTAATTCGCCTCTTTTGTAGTGATATTTTGCATTGGTTTTTGAAAGAATAGTATTATGAGCCAACAAAATATTAGGGTTGACTGTTACATGTTTCATGTATAGTGAGGCTTCATGAATTTTTAAATAACTGTCTTCCGTATCAGAACAATATAAATAAAAATCTGGTTTTTCTAATGTTAATGAAACTCTCACATCAACATTCTTTAAAAGTAGAGAAGGTGTGTTGAAAAAATCTACATGTAATTTTCCCATTACCTCTACAATATTAGAATTATTGTACTTTTTTGTCTTGCTTTGGAACCAATGTTATTGTAATCATGAACATTTGGTTTATCCATTTCCCACCCCGCTCCTTCCAAATGAGTGTTGCCAGCATCGTTTCCATAACTTAATAAAGAAACTAAATATGTTTTGTAATGGTAAAACGAATCGGATGATGTTACGTTCTTGCCATTTAATGTAACATTTACTTGTTTAATCATTGGATGTAATAAGTTATTTACCACACTTGGTTGTGGTATCGGTTTATGATCAGCTCCTGTACCCGTTTTATCATTATTCCATTTTGATACGTTTTATCATTATTCCACTTTTTAATACTTGAACTTTAAATTTAATATAAGTTGAAGCCAAATCTCTGTATGTATCACCATGACCGAGTGAGACAAATTCGATTGTAGAAGGTGACGCATCTAAAGAGACTAACGGATTATATACGACCTCCTCTGATCGTAAAATGCTTGTTTGTATAGGTGGTGTCGCAAAAAGGTCAAGCTCGGATTTCATGCATTCTACAATAGCCATTTTTAATTAAAAATATCTAAAATACGTGATTTTTTAATTTTTCCAACTCTTTGTATTCTACGCCTTTTACCAATTGAATGTAATTTTGGTTTTACTCGTCTTTTTATACTTTTATGTTTTTTTGTTAATTGTTTCAATTTTTTACTACGTTTTCTTTTTCTACCACTACCGTACATTGAATGCAATTGGTTTATTGCTGAAGTTCTTAAATTTTGTAAACCTGCCTTGGCTTGATCCTGAAATACTTCTTTTGGGTTTGCTCCCGATGCTATATCAGACAAAATAATGGAACCAGTTTTTAAAGCCTCGTCCTTTATTAAATTTAAACCTGTAACCAATGCAGGTTTTAGATAACGAAATAAACTTGCATATAAATTTCCAAGACCGCGCCCTCGTTGTATTCTTGGATATGACTGTAATAGCGGCCCTATTTCATTTATATTACCACCGACTTGCGATTGGTAGTATTTAATGTATTCACTATGCATGTTTAATTAAAACGACATTTTATTATGATATGTTTTTATTTATATAGCTTTTTAAAAAATCTTAAAATGTAATACAATTTTTGTTGGATTGTAATTTGACACAAAATTTATGTTTTTACCATACTGATCGGAAATATTAAAGGCAATAGTTTCAAAAATCTTTTTTTCTACTGGTACATATTGTACATTTTTAAATTCCATATTCTTTAAATCATTCGGTGTGCAGTAGCAAATACAATAATCTGTTTCGAATATGTTATTTCGTATGCGGTATAATTCACTGACGTTTTGCGTCAGGTCCAACACGTCAGGTCTGGAAAAATTTGTCTTGCTAGGGGCATGATCTGTGATTTTTCACGGGGATTCTTAAATAATACTAAATATTTAGCATTTAATGAAATGTCGCGACAATATTTACCCTGATGGAAAATATTTTGTATCAATAAAATAATTGATAAATTTTTATGATGTGATCCTTTTGTAAATAATTCGCATACTTGTTTATTATAAGTCTCAAGCATTAAATCATCTAATACAATTAAGATGTTATCTCCATTTTCGTTATGTATTTGCTCGGGTATATTATTTGAAAATTCAATGTTTTCAAAAGGTAAATTCCTCGGAACAGCATTCAATTCAGGGTTACACCAAATTATTTTAGTTATGTTGGGCTGAATTAAATCATGGTGTCTGCGAATTATATTACACACAAAAGTTGTTTTTCCACATCCTGAAGGTCCTGCTATAATCATGGTAAACGGATGTATAAATGGAATCATGTTTTTATAATTTCAAATTTTCTATTTGTGTTAATAACGTTCTATACAGGTTTTTGGAATATTCTATAATATCTAAAGCGTCCTTATATCTAAAAGTTATCGAAACACAGCTGCATGTATCAGGTACAGATTTTGCGTTATTGTCTGACCAGATACAACTTTAATAATGTTCTCCAAATTTTGATTTAATAACACCGCTTTGTATTAAAGAATTTAATTTCACGACAAAATTTTCTAATTTTGTTAAATTATACTCATCTAACAAATCTTTATATTTTTCTAAAAAACTAGTAACCGTTAACAGTGGTTAATAGCATTTTATAAAGAAGATTCTAAGACTGTAAATATTTTCAAAACTGATCGGCTTTTTATACTAATTTTTTGAATCAACTATACTAGATTTTAGTTCTTTGCGTCTAAAAATTTTAATTGCCTAGGAATAGTTAATTTATGGTTCATTAATGTAATTAACAGTTTAAATTTATAATTTATTACTTATTTTTTTAAAAATCATTAAATTGTCATACAAATAAATTGTCATACAAAGTATAATGCAACAAAGTAATTTGCATATAAGTATAATGCAATTAATGATTTCCTCAACTAATAAAATATAATTATATAAAAATGAAATTCCTTTGGGTTTTTATAAATTACAATTAATAAAAAACGAAATTCATAATGCGAACAAGATAATGTTACAATATTATTATAACTTAACCGAAAATTATATTATGTCAAGTTCAAAATACATAATTAAACAATATGCACGGCCGTCTGAAAATGCGAATAAGATAATTGTAAAACAAGAAAAAAATCGAAAGATCATATAAAGTGTATATGAAAAAATACATGGGATTTCTAGATCATATAAAGTTTATATGAAGATCATATAAAGTGTATATGAAAAAATACATGGGATTTCTAGATCAGTTGAAAAAAATGTATGAAAAAACATATTCTACACTGATGAAAAAACATATAGACATTCTGGATCTGCATACAAAATTTTTATATAATTTTTTACTTTTTTGTATGGAAAAATTGATCTAGAACATACATATCTATACTACTGATACAGGCGCTCAAGTTAGTCTTATTAAAAAAGACAAAATCGGAGAAGGAACGCCTATCGAAAATACACAAAATACTGTTATTCAGACTATTCATGACCGCAGTGAAACGTTATGGAAATGTTCAGGGAATTTCCTCATACCTGACAAATTGTCGTGCGAATTTCAAGTTGTAGAAGAACATGACATGCTACCTGCTGACGGAATTTTGAGGAATGACTTTTTATCGGAGAACTGTAACATATTAGGACCAAAACAAACCTTGCATTTCCCGATTACGGACAAAAATAGGACAGAATTTAATATTCCAATAGGTAACAGTACGACTGAAACAGGAACTTGTGGAAACTATACTATAAATAAATTTAATAATAATAATTTTGATAATAATGTCGAAAATTTTGAAATTGATAATAATAAAAGGGATTATAATAATGTTAATAGATGCAATAAAAATGAGGATTTTAGAGACTTATTCGAAGAATATAAAAATAAAACCATTTTTAATACTGTCAACCAGCCAAATAATACTAATAACCAAAAACAAAATTGTAAAATTGATTTGTATAAGGATTTAGGAAAGAATATTCATGAAAATAAAATTGACTTGGAAAGAAATAAAGAAATCGATGTGGATGTAAATTGTCAGCAAAGAGAAACTTATTTAAATAGTGATATTGAGAAAAATAATAGCAGTGATATTGAGGAGAATATGAATAATATATATTTTTATAGTAATGATGAGGAAGTAACGGAGAAACTAAGAGATTTTAGTTGTATTAGTGATGATTTAAGAATTAAAAGTAATATTAAAACAAAAGAAACTAGCTATTTATTGAATAAAGAAGATAACACTCCAACTACGATAGTAGATATCGTAAGGCTTAATAGTCTCACGGAGCCACAGTTAGACGAGATTGAACCTCGAGTTGCTAAAGAATCAACGTATCGGGTCAATGTCAAACGCTGCGGTGAGGAATGCGACTTAATAGATTTTTCAGAAAAGACAATTTTTAATAATGATGTTGATTTAATAGATTTTTCAGAGACAGTTTTTGATAATGATGATGATTTAATGGATTTTTCGGAAGATTTAAATTTTCAGAAAATAGGGGATATTCCTAGTAGATCAGAAAAAGCAATACAAATCAAATTTAAGGAAGCAGGAGAAGTTTTGTGCATTGGAAAAGATTTAGGGGATGGAATATATGTCGGTAATAGCATCGGTACAGTAAAAAATGGTAAAGTATGGGTAGCCATTATGAACGTTAATGAGGTGACAAAGGTTATTCCAGAATTCGAGCTTGAGATTTATCCATTGCAAAATTATAAGATTCATCAGTTGAAGAAGTCTGCCACAGACAATACAAGAAAGAGTAAAGAGAAAATAAGCAAAACAGATGAGGCAATTTTTCATATTAGGCGTCTGTTTGAATCAGTACAAACTCGAGAAACTGAGATTGTAAATAGAATAACAAGATTGAAGGAAACACTATGCTGTCAAGATACTTTGAATCAGGAAGAAAGGAAAGCACTTGAAGAAATATGTGAGGATATTTCACTTGCCAGGTGATAAATTAAACTACGTAAAGAACATTACGCACTCAATACCTATAAAAACTGATGCTAAACCGATCAATAGTAGACAATATAGGTTAGCAGAATGTCATAAGCAAGTGATTAATGAAGAAATGAATAAATTATTAGATGAAGACATAATCCAACCTAGCAATAGTCCGTGGAATTCACCACTCTAAGTAGTACCAAAAAAGGCTGGGCCAAATGGGGAAAAACGTCACAAAGTAGTAATAGATTTCAGGAAACTCAATGAGATAACAATAGGTGATGCTTTTCCGCTACCCCGGATAGAGGAAATTCTAGATCAATTAGGAGGATCCAAATATTTTACTACGTTGGATTTGGCAAGTGGTTACCACCAGGTCCTGATGGAAGCATCGGACCGGGGTAAAACTGCTTTTAGTACATCTTACGGCCATTTTGAATTCAAACGCATGACATTTGGTTTAACTGGTGCTCCCCAGCTACCTTTCAAAGAGTGATGAATGGTGTGCCAGCCGGGCTGGATTTAAATGTTTCGTTTATCTTGATGACATAGTAATTTACGGAAAAAATTTGGCAGACCACAACGCGAAACTGAGGGTAGTATTTCAGAGGCTGAGAGAACATAATCTGAAACTGCAAACAGAGAAGTGTAAGTTTCTGAGAAAAGAAGTGGTATACCTCGGACATAAGATTACATCCGAAGGAGTGACACCAGATCCGGAAAAAACACAGTGCATACAAAACCACCCAACACCACGCAATACTAAGGAGTTGCAATCTTTTCTAGGATTGGTTAATTACTATCGAACGTGTATGCCAAACTTAGCAGAAACTGGAGCAATTCTCTATAAATTGGTAACCAAATCCCAGCTTTTTAAATGGATGCAAGAACACCAATTAGCATTTGAAAAAGTGAAGTAATTGTTAGTTAACCCTCCACTGTTAGTATATCCAGATTTCAAGGAGCCATTTAAATTGACAACGGACGCGTCTAGTCAAGCCATTGGAGCTGTGCTTTCACAAGGGGAACCAGGTACTGACAAACCAATAGCATACGCAAGCAAGGTATTAGGGACGGCCGAGAAGAATTATGCCACTATTGAAAAGGAATGCTAGCATTCTACTGGGCCGTAAAATTTTTTAGAGCTTATTTATTAGGGAGAAACTTTATTGTTTTCACGGATCATAAACCATTAATAAGTGAATACAACAAAAAGGATCATGTAGAGCGAATCAATAGGTGGAAGATCCGCTTATAAGAATATACTTTTAAAATTCAGTATAAACCAGGAAAACTCAATACTAATGCGGACGCGCCCAGTAGAATTCCAATTCAGGCCACCGAAATTAAGAACAAAATTCCAGTAACACAATCTTATCAAATTAATGTTCTAACTAGAGGGCAAAAGGCAAAAGAAATATAGGAAAATATTACGGATACTAAGTCAAGTGACGAAGAAAGTGAAAATCAAGAAGATAATGAGGAAGAAACCGAAATACCTATCGAAGGTTCACCTGAAAAAATAAAATTATTTGATAAGTCAGAAATAAAGGAAACCATAAAACAATATCATGATACGCCGATGAGAGGACACATAGGAATCGTGAAAACTTATAATCGATTAAAAAAACACTATCATTGGAAAAACATGTTGTGTACTATTAGAAAATATATAGAAACTTGTCCCAA
The DNA here is from genome assembly GCA_963920725.1 of Rhamphomyia laevipes. Lineage (NCBI taxonomy): Eukaryota > Metazoa > Arthropoda > Insecta > Diptera > Empididae > Rhamphomyia > Rhamphomyia laevipes. The sequence goes on along the minus strand of OY987255.1, from coordinate 49,318,447 downwards.
ATGTCAAAAAACCAAAAGAGGAAGAGTGACAAAAATGAAAATGGCAATTACTGACACCGCCAAACGACCATTTGACAAGGTATATTTGGATATTGTTGGACCATTTCCTATTACCAATAATGGGAATAAATATATTTTAAGTTTTCAGAATGATTTGACTAAGATGTTGGATTGCGTGGCACTACCAAATATGGACGCTAAAATGGTAGCTCAAGCATTTTATAAAAACATAATATTACGATATTCAATTATACCGAAGCGTTTAATTACTGACCAGGGAACGAACTTCACAAGTTAAATTTTTAAAGATTTATGTAAAATGCTGAAAATTCGTAAAATAACCACCACGGCTTATCACCCGCAATCCAATGGTTCGCTGGAACGACGTCATGGACCTTTGGTAGAGTATTTGAAAATTATAGCAGAAAATAACCTTCAAAGCTGGGATGAATGGCTTGCCGAAGCAGTATTCAGCTATAACCATACACCTCATGAGGGCACAAAATACTCACCGTTATTTATATTATATGGATTTTGTGACCCCCTTCCAAACGTTTTGAGAAGATCGGTAGATCCAATTTACAATCACGATGATTTAAGTAAGGTTATCAAGTTCAAGCTACAAACCATACACAAAGCAGCCAGGGAAAATCTATTAAAGAACAAGCTAAAATTATTAGTTAAACAAGCTAAAATTAGTTATATTACGATAAAAGTAGTAAACCAGAGACGTATAAAATATGTGATAGGGTATTGCTACTGAATCCCTTTAAGGAAAATAAATTTAGTTTTAGAAAATAGACTTATTTTTGTAAATTAAATTTAGTTTTAGGAAGTGTGGCGTTTCAGGATTTTTCTTTTCTTTCCCCATTTTTTATTTATGATTATTAATATTTTTTCCAATTACAAATTACAATAAAAGTTTCTTAAGCTCTAAATATGAAATTTTCTTAAAGTTATTTTCAAAATGTATAAAATATTTTTCACAATTTTATTTTTCTGCAAAAATATTTTTTTCTTTTATAAAGTTAAATTTATTTAATTTAATATGATTTTACTTAAAATTCTAATTAAATGTAATAAAATTTCAATATAATAAATTTCTTTATGAATTTATTAAATAACTTTATTAATTAAACATAAATTAACAACTTCCAATATAATTTTTGCAATTCTTTTTCTTAATTTTTTTTTATATAAATATAACAATTTTTTCTAAGTAATTTTTTTTAATTTATTTCATAATTTTTCCATTTGTTCTTACTAATATTATTAACATTTATAAACAAAATATGAAAAATATAAAATTTTAGTATTTTCTGAACTCTATTACATTTTTAAATATATTATTCGTTAAATAAATTTAAAGACTTTTATTGATTTCTTAATCCATTTTTATTTCAATTTCCTTCATTTCTTAATCTTTATTCATTTTATTAATTTCTTAATCCATTTTTATTTCAATTTTTTTTTACATTTTAGGTGTTTAAGTTAATTATTTCACGAATGATTATTTCTACTTAACTATTATTTCAATTTGATTCCTTTGATTAAATTCATAAATAAAGTCTGTTCCTCCCTTTACCTTCCCTTCCAAATAAAAACCTATTTATGAATTTAAACTAAATTCGATTTTTATTGTACTTAATAATTGTATGATTAAAATATAAAATAGGTAAAACGACAAAATTTATGCAATACAAGGTGTAAATATAAAAATTAAGAAAATCTAAAAATATTGTATATGAAAAAACATTCGTTATTAAATATATTTATACATGTAGTAAACGATAAAGTATTAAATTAATATTAGTATAAAAAAATATAGTTATAGGAAAGATTTTTGTAGATATATAGCAATATTCTTTAAAAAGGTAACAATTTTAGTCTCGGAAAGAAAATACATCAGGTGTCACGTATTCTTCTACGGTACTAGTCATTAATGGTTCGTTTTTTGTCTTCGGTGGTGGTGGGCGATTAACAGGAGGACTATACCTTGGTTTGTATGATTTTTGTAACTCTAAAGAAGACGATTTCTTTTCTTGCGACCGTGGTTTTCTTTGTGCTGCTTCTATAACAGAATCTTGATTTACGTCTAATGGTAACGAGATTTCAAAAGGCGAACTTTTAGACTGTTGTTTGATTTTCGGCTTTGAGCGTTTACATGCTTTTGTAATAATGTAAGACAACACTACAAGTGATATTATGCTCAATACTATTGAATTACTTGCGGAAATAATCTGTAATGTCTCTATTTCCGACTGATTTTCTTTTTTTTTTGACGTCATCCACCAATGCGTATAGTGATTTGCTTCTCCTGTTGAACTCTTTGTTTAGACTCTCTGGATTAATAGGTCTAATAACCCTGGAGGTTTGTTTTGATATTAAACCAATCTCAAACTTGTCACCAACTCTCTTCTCGAATTAATCCAACCTTGAAAACTGATATTTTTCCTCGCTTAACAATGCGTTTTCGAATCCTGCATGGTATGGTAATTCCAGGTGCTCTAAGAGGTATACACACTTGGTCTTAAGGCTTATTATTCCTGTTCCTTCAAGTGTTATTTTACATGTTCGTCCTGTGCAAATACTCATCAAAATATTACTATGAGGGAAAATATATAACCAAGTATTCGGAGCTTTCATTGGAATTACGTAGTTTTCTATATCTGTAAGAACGCGATATTCGCACACAGTATTATTATCTGTTTTTTTTTTTCAAGATTCTATTTGTAAAATGTGATATCAGACATTGGTTTGGTGCTGATTCCAATATTTTTGGTTGTACTTGATTACAAACTTGGATGATTTCATTTAATTCTGTATTTATTTCCTGACACGCGGAGCCGTACTCTTCTGCGGTGTAATGTATGAAGTGACCTGCTGAACTATTAGCCAAATAATCCCATTCCGTAGCCAAAATAACCAGATACGTGCCATATTTTCGGGGTATAGGATATACCTTATTCATGGTATATTTATCCTTTTTAAGGATGTTGATCTGGATCTTTACTCCTAATTCCCCATTTGCATGTGTCAGTGCTACTATGGCTAATTGGTTGATAACTTCAGGTGAATACAACCTGAATACAACGTGTCCTGTTCCATCAGTCATATTTCTGATCAAACCAGTTAGTAATTCAGAATCAATTATCAATGGATGTATCCTGTGTTGTTGAAGTACACTTATAATCGATTCCTGTTCCAATAAATAATCGTACACCCTCTCCAATTCAGCTAATGACAAAACGACAATACTATTTAATTCCAATTCTATCTAAATATCACGTGTGTCTGCTTGAATTTTGGCCAAATTATTTTTCATCGAGTTGCTCAGTTTCTCCATTTTATCCTCCAGGTCCTCGGCGTGAACTGACAAATTACCAGTTACCTGAAGCATAAATTCAAAATTAGAAGCTACAACCGCCGTTTCTTTATCTAGTAATTCCAGCATAGCCCCCCCACCTTTTTGTAATTTGTCTAATGTCTATTATATTCTGTCTGCGTCTGTTTGGTCCATTGTCCCAAAAAGTCCTTTAGATAAAATTCCTATTAAGTCAATAGCCCCCCTTTTTTGTCTTTTAAAAAAATGATTTAATCCTGACGTTAATTTCCTAATTTTCTTTGTCGAGAGTGTCATTTCAGTTTGCCAAAGTAAGCAGTTTTTATTATTTTGAGAAGAAGAAGTTTTCCTACACCTATTTACCATCTTATTATCTAACTTAGCTAAAAATTCCTCCATTTCATCCTCACTAGTTAACCTTAACTTAGTATAAATTGTAATCTTGTCATTAAATTCTATTAGTTTTCCGCTGTTTTCAAAAATTTATTTATTTATTTATTTATTGATCAACTAAGTACTAGTTGTATAAAAATATATACAAAAATTTTAATAATAGAATTTATCTATTTTATACGTCTCTGGTTTACTACTTTTATCGTAACATAATTTTGATTTTAGCTTGTTCTTTAATAGATTTTCCCTGGCTGCTTTGTGTATGGTTTGTAGCTTGAACTTGATAACCTTACTTAAATCATCGTGATTGTAAATTGGATCTACTGACCTTCTCAAAACGTTTGGAAGGGGGTCACAAAATCCATATAATATAAATAACGGTGAGTATTTTGTGCCCTCATGAGGTGTATGGTTATAGCTGAATACTGCTTCGGCAAGCCATTCATCCCAGCTTTGAAGGTTATTTTCTGCTATAATTTTCAAATACTCTACCAAAGGTCCATGACGTCGTTCCAGCGAACCATTGGATTGCGGGTGATAAGCCGTGGTGGTTATTTTACGAATTTTCAGCATTTTACATAAATCTTTAAAAATTTGACTTGTGAAGTTCGTTCCCTGGTCAGTAATTAAACGCTTCGGTATAATTGAATATCGTAATATTATGTTTTTATAAAATGCTTGAGCTACCGTTTTAGCGTCCATATTTGGTAGTGCCACGCAATCCAACATCTTAGTCAAATCATCCTGAAAACTTAAAATATATTTATTCCCATTATTGGTAATAGGAAATGGTCCAACAATATCCAAATATACCTTGTCAAATGGTCGTTTGGCGGTGTCAGTAATTGCCATTTTCATTTTTGTCACTCTTCCTCTTTTAGTTTTTTGACATTTGGGACAAGTTTCTATATATTTTCTAATAGTACACAATATGTTTTTCCAATGATAGTGTTTTTTTAATCGATTATAAGTTTTCACGATTCCTATGTGTCCTCTCATCGGCGTATCATGATATTGTTTTATGGTTTCCTTTATTTCTGACTTATCAAATAATTTTATTTTTTCAGGTGAACCTTCGATAGGTATTTCGGTTTCTTCCTCATTATCTTCTTCATTTTCACTTTCTTCGTCACTTGACTTAGTATCCGTAATATTTTCCTATATTTCTTTTGCCTTTTGCCCTCTAGTTAGAACATTAATTTGATAAGATTGTGTTACTGAAATTTTGTTCCTAATTTCGGTGGTCTGAATTTGAATTCTACTGAGCGCGTCCGCATTAGTATTGAGTTTTCCTGGTTTATACTGAATTTTAAAAGTATATTCTGATAAGCGGATCTTCCAACTATTGATTCGCTCTACATGATCCTTTTTGTTGTATTCACTTATTAATGGTTTATGATCCGTGAAAACAATAAAGTTTCTCCCTAATAAATAAGCTCTAAAAATTTTTACGGCCCAGTAGAATGCTAGCATTCCTTTTCAATAGTGGCATAATTCTTCTCGGCCGTCCCCAATACCTTGCTTGCGTATGCTATTGGTTTGTCAGTACCTGGTTCCCCTTGTGAAAGCACAGCTCCAATGGCTTGACTAGACGCGTCCGTTGTCAAATTAAATGGCTCCTTGAAATCTGGATATACTAACAGTGGAGGGTTAACTAACAATTCCTTCACTTTTTCAAATGCTAATTGGTGTTCTTGCATCCATTTAAAAAGCTGGGATTTGGTTACCAATTTATAGAGAATTGCTCCAGTTTCTGCTAAGTTTGGCATACACGTTCGATAGTAATTAACCAATCCTAGAAAAGATTGCAACTCCTTAGTATTGCGTGGTGTTGGGTGGTTTTGTATGCACTGTGTTTTTTCCGCATCTGGTGTCACTCCTTCGGATGTAATCTTATGTCCGAGGTATACCACTTCTTTTCTCAGAAACTTACACTTCTCTGTTTGCAGTTTCAGATTATGTTCTCTCAGCCTCTGAAATACTACCCTCAGTTTCGCGTTGTGGTCTGCCAAATTTTTTCCGTAAACTACTATGTCATCAAGATAAACGAAACATTTAAATCCAGCCCGGCTGGCACACCATTCATCACTCTTTGAAAGGTAGCTGGGGAGCACCAGTTAAACCAAATGTCATGCGTTTGAATTCAAAATGGCCGTAAGATGTACTAAAAGCAGTTTTACCCCGGTCCGATGCTTCCATCAGGACCTGGTGGTAACCACTTGCCAAATCCAACGTAGTAAAATATTTGGATCCTCCTAATTGATCTAGAATTTTATAGGTATTGAGTGCGTAATGTTCTTTACGTAGTTTAATTTATCACCTGGCAAGTGAAATATCCTCACATATTTCTTCAAGTGCTTTCCTTTCTTCCTGATTCAAAGTATCTTGACAGCATAGTGTTTCCTTCAATCTTGTTATTCTATTTACAATCTCAGTTTCTCGAGTTTGTACTGATTCAAACAGATGCCTAATATGAAAAATTGCCTCATCTGTTTTGCTTATTTTCTCTTTACTGTTTCTTGTATTGTCTGTGGCAGACTTCTTCAACTGATACATCTTATAATTTTGCAATGGATGAATCTCAAGCTCGAATTCTGGAATAACCTTTGTCACCTCATTAACGTTCATAATGGCTACCCATACTTTACCGTTTTTTACTGTACCGATGCTATTACCGACATATATTCCATCCCCTAAATCTTTTCCAATGCACAAAACTTCTCCTGCTTCCTTAACTTTGATTTGTATTGCTTTTTCTGATCTACTAGAAATATCCCCTATTTTCTGAAAATTTAAATCTTCTGAAAAATCTATTAAATCAACATCATTATTAAAAATTGTCTCTTCTGAAAAATCTATTAAGTCGCATTCCTCACCGCAGCGTTTGACATTGACCCGATACGTTGATTCTTTAGCAACTCGAGGTTCAATCTCGTCTAACTGTGGCTACGTGAGACTATTAAGCCTTACGATATCTACTATCGTAGTTGGAGTGTTAGCTTCTTTATTCAATAAATAGCTAGTTTCTTTTGTTTTAATATTACTTTTAATTCTTAAATCATCACTAATACAACTAAAATCTCTTAGTTTCTCCGTTACTTCCTCATCATTACTATAAAAATATATATTATTCATATTCTCCTCAATATCACTGCTATTATTTTTCTCAATATCACTATTTAAATAAGTTTCTCTTTGCTGACAATTTACATCCACATCGATTTCTTTATTTCTTTCCAAGTCAACTTAATTTTCATGAATATTCTTTCCTAGATCCTTATACAAATCAATTTTACAATTTTGTTTTTGGTTATAAGTATTATTTGACTGGTTGACAGTATTAAAAATGGTTTTATTTTTATATTCTTCGAATAAGTCTCTAAAATCCTCATTTTTATTACATCTATTAACATTAGTATAATCAATTTTAAAATTTTCGACATTATTATTTAGTTTTAATCTTATCGTGAGCAAGCTAAATTTTATATTGTAATCTTGCCTAATTTTGATTTTTGTGGGCTTTTGTTAATAGTTGTAAGTTGTATTGTTAGTGGGGAATTTCTACAACAAAAATAACTTTTCTTGATTTTTTATTTCAAAAATTACATGTTTATATAACAAGTAATAATATCTGTATCTTTTATAATTATAATAACTGTGGGAACACAGTAATTTTACTTACTATCTTTATTATTATATTGTCTTATTTAATCTTTTAATAATCTTTGTTATCATTGTTATCAATGGTAACGTTAGTTTGATTTTGATTGCAGTACAGTTTGGTATTAGTTCGAGTAAAGTAATGTAAAGTAAATTAAGTAATGAAAAGTAAGTAAAGTAACGTAAAGTAAAGTAGAAAATAGAAAAGTAAAGTAACGAAATATAAAATATCATTGTTTGTCAAATCTTTACTTGTATATTTATTAACTTATTTTTAATTAAATTAAATATATAATACTTTATATAATACTTTATATAAATCAACATTTATATACAGTTTTATTTCAAAATTAAATTATTTCATCATCTGGCGACATATGAACCTACATGTTTCTAGTGTCAGAAGTGTTTGCATCGCGCAATTTATTTTTGATTTATAAAATAAAATTTGTGGTTTAAAAATAAAATATAAAACAAACTTATATATTAACCAAAAAAAAACGGAAAAAAGATAAATATTCTTCTTAAAAAATTAATAAAATATTGTTGGGATAAAACAATGAAACTAATTCGATTGTGTCAATTCAAGTTGAGTTTATTTGAAGAACTAAAGAAAATATTAAAAGTATTCTAATTATATATAATAATTCAATTAATTATAAAATTCAATATAAGAGAAAGTTACAAATACATATTTAGATTTTATATTTCAACACTATCTTTAAAATCTATTTATAAATATTTTGAAAGACGTAACATTTTAGTTAATTTACAATGGTTCAATTTGCTTAGATTTTTTGTTAAAATATCAGCTATCATTTCAGTGGTTGGAATGTTTTTTAATTGCATTAATTGATTTTGGTGAAATTGTTTGCCATAGTGTACCCGTATAACTGTTATGCTATTACTTCCCATAACATAAATGTACTTACTTCTTTTAAATTTCTTTCTTTAATCTTTTAATAAGTACACAAGATTTATTCTAAACTCATATATAATTCTTTATTAAAACTTAATTTTACTAATAAAAAATATGAAAACATAGCTTAATTAAATTACGTCCTAACTTAATCAACGCGAATCAACTCCACGATTTATATTTTATAATTAATTTCTTTCCATATTGTAAAATTACAGACGGTCATTTGCCTTGATTTCCGTTACTAACGAAAATACTTATTTATGTCGTTCAATTACCTGTTGTACATTTAATTATTAATTTGCTTAATTAACATATTGTTAATTAAGCATATCAAATTTATTCAAATATTAAATATAATTAATAAGTGCATTATATTGAGAAATAATGTACGCGTGTATTAAACAGGTAATTGAACTAATGACCGACCATAATTTTACACAACATATCCCAATCCCTGAAGAAAAATACCACTTTGTTAAAATTGGACTTTTTCCAGAGACCGGGGAAAACTTGATTCACGATGCGTTCTGATTTTTAACTAATTAATTAAATTACCAATTACTAAAAAATTTATTCTTATATAATTAATCAGATTTTATGCTTTATTTTGTGCATAAATTACATTTATTCCGACTACATCTGGTTTAAAATCATAATTTTAAGAATTACTAACTTTATTAATTTTGAAAAATATAAAAAAATTACATTTATTTTAAAACAATTTTTTGTAATTTACGAGATTTTTTTTTATTAATTTTTCAATTTTGATTTTCTCGAAACTATTTTAATATATATTTTATTTATTTTACAAATTTATCTGTTTATATATTTTTTTTTTTTTAAATTTCAAATTTTCAATTTATTCAAATTTTAGCAACTACACTTGAGATCAAATTTACTTGAGAATTTAGTTTATACATAAGATGACAACATTTTTAAATTATTTATTTTAACAACTTACTTAATTTATTTATTTTTAAAAAATTATAAAAAATTACATTTATTGCCATAAATTATTTTTTAAATCAATATATTTTTTATTTAATTAATTTTAGCAATTTTAGTACAATTAAAACTACATTAATATTATTTATTAAATTTTTCAAATCTCCAAATTTTTTTAATTACAAATCCATACAATTTATTTATTTTTATTATAACATATAAATTTCCTTTAAATACACAAATTTTTTTTCAAAGTTTTTATTCTTTATTGTAAATATCCGAATTTCCTTTAAATTTTAAATACACATAAACTAAGAATGTTCTTATAAAACGAAATTAATATAAAAAATAAAATTACTTCTAAAAAATTATAACCGAACGAAATTAGTATAAAACTAAAATTACTACAAATATAATCTATATTACCCAACGAAAATCTAATTATATATAACCCAAACGAAAATAATATAAAAACTAAAATTACTACAAATGTAATCTATATTACTACTAAAATCTAAATATACTACGAGGAAAAAAATGAACTATTCCCATTAACTATTCCCAATATACTAATTTTCCCTAAACGATAGATCTAGAGGAGCTGAAGTAGTCTTCCTCCTATTCTCTTCTATAAATTTTCTCTGTTTCTTCACTTTAGAATTTATGTGTTATAAATTCCTCTTTGTTTTTTGCAAAGAAGAATTATAGCAATAATAACTTATTTGTATTTGCGTTGAATTTTTGGGCATTTTTAAGTAAAATTAAAAATGCAAAAGCTTCAACACAAAATCAATCTTAAAAAATTTGAAAATTTTGAGAACTAAGAAATATTGTTAAAAATTTTAATAATTCCGAAAAATATAGTAGTTAATTTCGATGAACAGAAAAAAATTGAATACATAGATATCAAAGAGAAGAGTGAATAAAAACAGAAGGAATTATGAATATCATAAAATTGTGGAAATAGATTAGATTATATCAATTTTCCCATTCCTAAAAATTATGGTGTAATAATCTGCAAACGAAAACTAATTTAAGTAATAATTGTATAATTTTTTTTTAATTATAATATAAAAGAAAACTTACTATTACTCTATAGTACAGTTCGTACAAAAAAAAACTATTATTATGATTTGATTATTAGATTTTATTTCTATCAGTCCATAATTTTGTTCTGTTATTATGTACTCTTCTTAATTTACCATTTATTCTTATTACACTATTTAATTTATTAGGTACCTCCACCACTTCGTAAGGCCCTAACCAACCTAAACTGAGTTTATGATTTTTTATCTAATTTTTTGTAAAACTTTATCGCCTACATTGTATTTTACTGACTTTTAATTTAGGTCGTAGTGTTTTTTGGATTTAAACTTACCATTTTTAAGCTTTTGTCGAGCTAAACGTCTAATACTTTGCAATTTAAATTTAATTACATTACTTATGTTATCATGATTGTATATAGGCTCAGCAGCTCGATTCATAAATTTAGGTAGTGCGTCACAAAGTCCATAAAAAACAAATAATGGTGAAAATTTTGTACCTTCATGTGGTATGTGGTTATGGATAAATACAGCTTCAGCTAACCATTCATCCCAGCTTTGCACATATTTCTCGACTACCATTTTTCTCGACTATCAATTTTCGGAAATCAAATACAACTCGATGTCTTTTTTCACCATTTGGTCCGGCATTTTTCGGTACCACCAAGAGTGGCGAATTTCATGGACTGTTACTAGGCTGTATGATGTCGTCCTCAAGCAATTTCGTCATCTCTTCATTAATTACTTGCTTGTGACATTCAGCTAACCTGTATTGTCTACTATTAATGGCTTTTGCTTCAACTTTTCCTCTCTAAAGTTTATGTTTCTTCCTGATTTAGTAAATCCTGACTGCAAAGTTTCTCCTTTAAAATATTTATTCTGTTCTTTAGTATGACATTATCAGATTCAAATAAATGTCTTATATAACTGACATTTTCTTCCACATCACCTGAATTCAATCTTGTTTCACCTTCTCCCATTCTAAAAACTTTGTAATTATTCAAATGTACCCAGCCCGGCTCAAAGTATTCTAATGATTTATCTTCAATGGTAATATTGATTATTCCTACAATTACTTTACCTTCCTTAAATTTTTTGTTAAAATATCAGCTATCATTTCAGTGGTTGGAATGTTTTTTAATTGCATTAATTGATTTTGGTGAAATTGTTTGCCATAGTGTACCCGTATAACTGTTATGCTATTACTTCCCATAACATAAATGTACTTACTTCTTTTAAATCTCTTTCTTTAATCTTTTAATAAGTACACAAGATTTATTCTAAACTCATATATAATTCTTTATTAAAACTTAATTTTACTAATAAAAAATATGAAAACATAGCTTAATTAAATTACGTCCTAACTTAATCAACGCGAATCAACTCCACGATTTATATTTTATAATTAATTTCTTTCCATATTGTAAAATTACAGACGGTCATTTGCCTTGATTTCCGTTACTAACGAAAATACTTATTTATGTCGTTCAATTACCTGTTGTACATTTAATTATTAATTTGCTTAATTAACATATTGTTAATTAAGCATATCAAATTTATTCAAATATTAAATATAATTAATAAGTGCATTATATTGAGAAATAATGTACGCGTGTATTAAACAGGTAATTGAACTAATGACCGACCATAATTTTACACAACATATCCCAATCCCTGAAGAAAAATACCACTTTGTTAAAATTGGACTTTTTCCAGAGACCGGGGAAAACTTGATTCACGATGCGTTCTGATTTTTAACTAATTAATTAAATTACCAATTACTAAAAAATTTATTCTTATATAATTAATCAGATTTTATGCTTTATTTTGTGCATAAATTACATTTATTCCGACTACATCTGGTTTAAAATCATAATTTTAAGAATTACTAACTTTATTAATTTTGAAAAATATAAAAAAATTACATTTATTTTAAAACAATTTTTTGTAATTTACGAGATTTTTTTTTATTAATTTTTCAATTTTGATTTTCTCGAAACTATTTTAATATATATTTTATTTATTTTACAAATTTATCTGTTTATATATTTTTTTTTTTTTAAATTTCAAATTTTCAATTTATTCAAATTTTAGCAACTACACTTGAGATCAAATTTACTTGAGAATTTAGTTTATACATAAGATGACAACATTTTTAAATTATTTATTTTAACAACTTACTTAATTTATTTATTTTTAAAAAATTATAAAAAATTACATTTATTGCCATAAATTATTTTTTAAATCAATATATTTTTTATTTAATTAATTTTAGCAATTTTAGTACAATTAAAACTACATTAATATTATTTATTAAATTTTTCAAATCTCCAAATTTTTTTAATTACAAATCCATACAATTTATTTATTTTTATTATAACATATAAATTTCCTTTAAATACACAAATTTTTTTTCAAAGTTTTTATTCTTTATTGTAAATATCCGAATTTCCTTTAAATTTTAAATACACATAAGCTAAGAATGTTCTTATAAAACGAAATTAATATAAAAAATAAAATTACTTCTAAAAAATTATAACCGAACGAAATTAGTATAAAACTAAAATTACTACAAATATAATCTATATTACCCAACGAAAATCTAATTATATATAACCCAAACGAAAATAATATAAAAACTAAAATTACTACAAATGTAATCTATATTACTACTAAAATCTAAATATACTACGAGGAAAAAAATGAACTATTCCCATTAACTATTCCCACTATACTAATTTTCCCTAAACGATAGATCTAGAGGAGCTGAAGTAGTCTTCCTCCTATTCTCTTCTATAAATTTTCTCTGTTTCTTCACTTTAGAATTTATGTGTTATAAATTCCTCTTTGTTTTTTGCAAAGAAGAATTATAGCAATAATAACTTATTTGTATTTGCGTTGAATTTTTGGGCATTTTTAAGTAAAATTAAAAATGCAAAAGCTTCAACACAAAATCAATCTTAAAAAATTTGAAAATTTTGAGAACTAAGAAATATTGTTAAAAATTTTAATAATTCCGAAAAATATAGTAGTTAATTTCGATGAACAGAAAAAAATTGAATACATAGATATCAAAGAGAAGAGTGAATAAAAACAGAAGGAATTATGAATATCATAAAATTGTGGAAATAGATTAGATTATATCAATTTTCCCATTCCTAAAAATTATGGTGTAATAATCTGCAAACGAAAACTAATTTAAGTAATAATTGTATAAATTTTTTTTAATTATAATATAAAAGAAAACTTACTATTACTCTATAGTACAGTTCGTACAAAAAAAAACTATTATTATGATTTGATTATTAGATTTTATTTCTATCAGTCCATAATTTTGTTCTGTTATTATGTACTCTTCTTAATTTACCATTTATTCTTATTACACTATTTAATTTATTAGGTACCTCCACCACTTCGTAAGGCCCTAACCAACCTAAACTGAGTTTATGATTTTTTATCTAATTTTTTGTAAAACTTTATCGCCTACATTGTATTTTACTGACTTTTCATTTAGGTCGTAGTGTTTTTTGGATTTAAACTTACCATTTTTAAGCTTTTGTCGAGCTAAACGTCTAATACTTTGCAATTTAAATTTAATTACATTACTTATGTTATCATGATTGTATATAGGCTCAGCAGCTCGATTCATAAATTTAGGTAGTGCGTCACAAAGTCCATAAAAAACAAATAATGGTGAAAATTTTGTACCTTCATGTGGTATGTGGTTATGGATAAATACAGCTTCAGCTAACCATTCATCCCAGCTTTGCACATATTTCTCGACTACCATTTTTCTCGACTATCAATTTTCGGAAATCAAATACAACTCGATGTCTTTTTTCACCATTTGGTCCGGCATTTTTCGGTACCACCAAGAGTGGCGAATTTCATGGACTGTTACTAGGCTGTATGATGTCGTCCTCAAGCAATTTCGTCATCTCTTCATTAATTACTTGCTTGTGACATTCAGCTAACCTGTATTGTCTACTATTAATGGCTTTTGCTTCAACTTTTCCTCTCTAAAGTTTATGTTTCTTCCTGATTTAGTAAATCCTGACTGCAAAGTTTCTCCTTTAAAATATTTATTCTGTTCTTTAGTATGACATTATCAGATTCAAATAAATGTTTTATATAACTGACATTTTCTTCCACATCACCTGAATTCAATCTTGTTTCACCTTCTCCCATTCTAAAAACTTTGTAATTATTCAAATGTACCCAGCCCGGCTCAAAGTATTCTAATGATTTATCTTCAATGGTAATATTGATTATTCCTACAATTACTTTACCTTCCTTAAATTCACTAACTCCATTACCTAAAAATACGCCGCTCTCTAATTCGACTGATAAACATAAAACATCTCCTTTTATCCTTAATAAATACTTCTATCATCTTCTCCGAACGTGCTGGTACCGTAAATGTTTTTTCCGATTGTTTACATTCGTTTTTTTAAAAACAAGGATTTTAGATTTACCGATAGCATCCGCTGAAACTTGTCCAGCTCTTGTGGTAAAATTTTCTATTTTATGACAATCACCCAAAGTCGTATCACTAATAGTTTCAAAAATGGGTTGGTCCATTAAATTCATAACTTCATCAGGAATAGATTTGTCCATTAAATTAATATTCATAAAATCAGAGCCCGTTTTATCTAAAATCAATATCTGTACCTATTAAATCCCCTTCAATATTTTTATTATCATCCTGTAAAATCAAATCAATATATCTTACCTTTTTCTTTTCTGAAATATTATAAAAATTATCCTTATTACTTTTAAAAAATGAATTATTATTCTTATTATCTACTTTATTACTAATATCGAAACTAAACTCGATATCAGTACTATGTTTTTTCGGGAAGTGCAATAACTTGTCCGGTCCTAAAATATTACAATTTTGTTCAAGGAAATTGTTTCCAAGGATTCCGTCAGCTGGTAAATTACAAGTACATTTCCCTAATGTCTCGCTTCTGTCGTGTACTGTCTGTATTACCGTTTTTTCGTCCATTAAAATGTTTGCTTTCTTGTCCAATTTTTCTCTTTTCAGCAAACTTACCTGGGCCCAGTATCAAACCAATAAGGTGACCGTTTCGTCCGTCGCAATATGTAGTGGTAATGTCACCAATTTTTTTTTTTTTTTTTTGAGAAGGGGAACGCGAGAGAGCACTACGAGCTCAGCGATCTATTGTGCGATTAAAGCCCCTATTCCTCCTACCATTTAATAGATTTAAAGAAACCTAGTATGTTTGAGGGAGCGATACTGCCCAATTCTTCAGGAGTAAGGAAACCTTTGCCTAAGATATTAAGTCTGCCTCTTGCGAGTGCCTCGCAGTGGCAGAGGATGTGTTCCGTCGTCTCTTTGTCGTTGAGGCAGAGGCGACAGATGTCTGTGTCAGCCAGGCCTAGCTTACTGAGGTGGTAATTCAAGGGACTATGTCCTGTTAGAAGGCCTGTCAGGGTTCTTATATCCCTTTTGCTGAGTGTTATTAAGACGTCCACTTTTATTTTATTTGGTGTAATGAATTTTTTTGATGTAGAGAGCCCTGGTAGTTTATGCCAGTAGGTTTTATGCTCTTGTTCAATCCATCTACGTAAAGCGAGGTTATGGTGTCCTCTTGGTTTTCCACAAAATGGCTCTGGTCCGATATGTTTCGTGCTTGAGCCAGTTTTCGCAAGGCAGTCTGCCTCTTCGTTTCCTTCAATCCCTGTATGTCCTGGCACCCACATTAAGGTTACTTTGTTCCTTTTGGCCAGGATTTTGAGGTTTGTGAGACAGTCCCAAACTAATTTTGACCTCTGTGTGTGTGAGGATATAGCCTTAAGGACTGCCTGACTATCTGATAGGATGTCGATGATGGTGTTGCGATGAGCTCTTCTTAGATTTTCTTGAATACAAAGCTCCAGAGCCACCATCTCAGCTTGGAAGACTGTTGCTTCTGTGCCGAGTGGTTTTGATACCGAGAAGTTTGGGCCTATTACACCGGCTCCGGTACCTTCCGAGGTACGAGAACCATCCGTAAACCAGACGGTTGCTCCCTCTTCAAATTCAGGTAGTGAGGATTGCCAGTCCTTACGATCTCTGATTATAACCTTGAAAGGAAATTCAAAATTATATTTGGTCGGCATAGTGTCCGATAGGATTGAGGTTAACACCTCTATTTTGGGGTTGTTTAGAATTTTTAGGTGTCCCCTAAAATCACCTGAAGTGTACTTCTTAACTATATACGGATAACCCCCTTGACCGCCTCCTTTTTAATATGGAGATGGAGCGGAGGGAGATTTAGGAGCAATTCCA
This sequence comes from Rhamphomyia laevipes, assembly GCA_963920725.1. Taxonomy (NCBI): domain Eukaryota; kingdom Metazoa; phylum Arthropoda; class Insecta; order Diptera; family Empididae; genus Rhamphomyia; species Rhamphomyia laevipes. The sequence goes on along the minus strand of OY987255.1, from coordinate 49,301,846 downwards.
TTGCAGCCGTTGGGCAGGTTGACATAGCGCCTGTAATACTAAGACACGCAAATCTCTGTATTTTCTGTAGCAGGATTTGTGCTTTCTTTTGTAAGGTTTTAGTCCACCATACTGTAGATCCGTATGTGACTATTGGTAGGATGATCGTTCTGTAGCACCAGTATATCATCTTGGGATTGAGTCCCCATTTTCTGCCAAATAAGCTTTTGCAAGCCCACATTGCTCTGATAGCTTTGGCATGAGTCGTTTCAATTTGACTATTCCAATTGAGTTTACCGTCCAGTATTACACCCAGGTATTTGACCTCTTTAGAAAATGGAATAGTTGTACCATCTAGAACAGGTGGGATTAGAGATAGTTTTCTCCTATTTGTAAACGGTACTATTTCAGTTTTGCTTGGATTAATACTGAGATTTTTTGCTTTACACCAATTTAGTATGAGTTCTAAGGCAGATTGTAGCCTTTGTGAAACGATTGGATCGTGTTTTCCTCTAATAATGATGACCAGGTCGTCGGCATAGCCTATTACATCAAAGCCTTGCTCGTTTAAGTATTCTAGAAGCTCATCAACAACAATTGACCATAACAGTGAAGATAATACTCCTCCTTGGGGGCAACCCCTATAGGTCTGTGCCGTTAATGTGCTGTTACCCAGATTAGCTGTTGTTAAACGGCTTCTGAGCATGGCGTGTATCCATCTAATAGTTACCTCTCCTAGGCCTTTCTTCCTAGCTGCTGCTATTATAGCATCGTGGGGAGTATTATCAAAAGCTCCTTCTATATCGATGAATGCGCATAGGGCAACTTCCTTATAGTCCATTGCCTTTTCAATATACCTTACGAGGTCGTGAAGGGCGGACTCTGTTGATTTACCTTTTTGGTAAGCGTGTTGTTTACAATGAAGGCGGACTTTGTTAGGTCCTGTCACCAATGGTTCAGCCCGGTTTTCTGTACTGTACCCGTTACTGATCCTAATGAGGATGAACTTTGGGGTTTTAGTTCATCCCATTGGTGTATCCCGGAAGTGTACCCCTAGCTTGGTACTTTTGTTTTGCTGTACATGTCAATTCCGTATGTCCTGCTCGGTCACACCATTCACATACAACTTAACCCAATTCTTGATGAAATGTGTTGACTTGAACTCTTGGTTGTACAGGTGGTTGCTCCAGTCTTCTGAAAGGACAGTTGATGCTCAGATGACCAGAGTTTCAACAGGATGAGCAGACCTGCCTTGACATAGTTGGTAGCTGGTTTGTCCTTCGCGGTGCTCGACATTCCATACTAAAATGACCAGGATGTCCACAATTATAACAAGTCCTGCCCGGCCCATTATTAATGTTGCTGGTTCGTGTCTCAAATGAATTGACAGGTGGTCTAGATATTAGTGGTCCTGTTCGTTGTCTGAAAATCCGATTGTCCATTCTAGGTTCTCGTCTAGCTGTCCCGTTATTTAATTTCAATTCTCTAATCATGTCTATAAGTTGCCTTGTTGTTTCAGTCATAGTTCGTTCCATTGTTGCCATCCCAATTTTCTCTAGTCCTAGAAGCTCTAAGGACTCCGATAAGCTTTATTCAGTGTTTGTTCTGGGTCCGTACAATTTTATCCAATTACGTAATGCTTAAGAGATTCATTTCGCAATCCTCGAATGAATGTTTTCCTTGCTGTCTCTTCAGCATCGCGTATAATTCCTTCAAATCCTGTGGAATATTTATGTTTGGCAGACATATACAAACAACCCAGCTTCCTTTCCACCCTGTCTCCAAACTGCTGCACAGACTCATCCGGTATCTGCACACATTCCTCTATTTCTCTTCGCAATTGTGTTATATCCTTATAGGGAATGAATGCATTTTCCAAAATTCTTTTAAAATCTCTAATATTCGTTACTCCTCCGTCCTGGAAAATGTCCGCGGCTCTTCCTTTCAGCTTTTCCCTGATGATCTGGTTTAAAACTGCAGGTCTGTCCAGTTAATCCGTTTTAAAACACGCATCATGTGCCAACGATACAAAATTTTGTAGTTCCAACATTATCCTGTCCCCTTCCCCTGTAAAAATTGGCACCCCTGAAAATACGTTTTATATGTCCTTTCTAGTGGTATTGTATTATTGTGTGCACTTCCCGACTGTCCCAAATTATAAGTGTTGTCTGTAGATTATATATTAGACCTTCTTCTAAAATCTCTATTATCTAAATTATTTTGAAATCCTTCCGCCGGGAAGGTATACTACTTTGTTTGTTTATAATTTTTGATTAAATGAAAGAGAATGGATCTTATATTGATAAATGTTTTATTTAATGTCGGCAATTATGTATGGAATACAATATCAGATAAATGTCCGCCTCTGTTAGCCTCACAAATGGGAGCCCTTTTGAGCACATTTTTCATTACATTCTCACACATTTCACGCGGTATTTCATTAATTTCATCACGAATATTTTGTTTGAGTTGCTCAAGCGTTTCTGGTTTGTTTGCATAAGCCTTGCTTTTTAGATATCCCAACAAAAAGAAGTCCGGAGCAGTTAAATCAGGCGACCGTGGAGGCCAATCAACATCACCATTTTTTGAAATAACTTGTTGTGGAAAGAGGTCTCGCAGTAATTCCATTGTAATCCTGGCTGTATGCGATGTGGCACCGTCTTGTTGATACCACATGTTAATCAAGCCCAAAGCATGCAGTTGTAGCGTTAAAAAGTTTTCAATCATATCACGATATCGCTCCCCATTCACAGTTACCGTTACGCCGTTTTGATTTTCAAAGAAGTAAGGTCCAATGATTCCTCCTGACCAAATTGCACACCAGACTGTCACTTTTAATGGATGTAAAGGTGACTGATGAATAATTTGAGGGTTTTCCATTGCCCAGAACCGACTATTCTGTTTGTTCACATATCCATTTAAATGAAAATGTGCCTCGTCACTCATTATGATTTTTTCATGAAAATCGGGGTTGTCATGGGCGAGCTGTAACATCCTATTGGCACGTTGGTTTATCGAATATTTTTCCATAATAAATTTGCCACGTGTGTACTTCACGACTGCCAAATATGAACTGTCAAGACTAACATTTACCACAATGGCGGCAAAACAAAGTAGTATACCTTCCCGGCGGACACCCTGTATTTTATTATCTTTACTATTTATTTGATCAATTAATTTATTATTTGTACCTGTTATTCTGGATTACCACCAACTGCCCTTCTTCTTCTGAACTCCGCTCCGCAAAAGTAACAGATTTTCTTGACGCTGACGCTAATAAAGATGTTCTCGGAGTTGATTCGACTAGAGGAGAATCTTGAAAACTATTACTTATTGAATTATTAGTTTTTCTCCTCAGCCAATCTGTTGTTATTGGAGTTTCTGCTTTCTTTTGTTTACGCGTTATAACCATAAAATTAAATTAACTTTATTTATGTAATTATACTTTTAATTTTAAATAATAATAATTTATTTTAATTCCAAAATTATTAATACACACACAAAAAAACCATAAATTTAAATTTTACTTTAATTAATTTTTTTTACTGATCAATATAATATATTTATATACAATTTATCAATTTTAAAACTTATTTAGTATTTTTTTTTTTTAAATCATTATTTTATATAATTATTCTAGTCACTATTTTACTATTGCACTATGTATTTTTTAACTAATCACTATTTAAGTTTCACTGTTTGTTATCAAAAGTTATCTATTTATTTATTTATTTTTAAAATTGTTACACTGCTTTTACTTACTCTTTAAATTAAATTTACAACCTTTTCTTTAGATTTATTTTTACCACTGTTTTTTTAAAATATATATTTACCACTGTTTTTTTTAAATATATATTTACCACTGTTTTTATAATTTAGATTTATTAATTTTCCAATCAATATTCGGTTCGATATGGACCAATTCTGCGTCTATTATTATTAAGTTTGATTCATCTACCAGATTCGCTTTCTCAATAGAAGCTCCAGTTTCGAAATCTCCTAAACAATTTTCGACGCATCCTAAATCGTCGCAATCAAACTCCGAATAATTTCCTTTACTATAATTATTTTTTCTTTCCTCATCGCCTAAATTATTTTTTGGCTAATATTTTTTCTCTGTCAGTCTCTAAATCATTATTACTTTTTACTGCTTCTATTTCTTTAAATTCCATTAAATCAATATCTGTACCTATTAAATCCCCTTCAATATTTTTATTATCATCCTGAAAAATCAAATCAATATATCTTACCTTTTTCTTTTCTGAAATATTATAAAAATTATCCTTATTACTTTTAAAAAATGAATTATTATTCTTATTATCTACTTTATTACTAATATCGAAACTAAACTCGATATCAGTACTATGTTTTTTCGGGAAGTGCAATAACTTGTCCGGTCCTAAAATATTACAATTTTGTTCAAGGAAATTGTTTCCAAGGATTCCGTCAGCTGGTAAATTACAAGTACATTTCCCTAATGTCTCGCTTCTGTCGTGTACTGTCTGTATTACCGTTTTTTCGTCCATTAAAATGTTTGCTTTCTTGTCCAATTTTTCTCTTTTCAGCAAACTTACCTGGGCCCCAATAAGGTGACCGTTTCGTCCGTCGCAATATCTAGTGGTAATGTCACCAATGGTTCAGCCCGGTTTTCTGTACTGTACCCGTTACTGATCCTAATGAGGATGAACTTTGGGGTTTTAGTTCATCCCATTGGTGTATCCCGGAAGTGTACCCCTAGCTTGGTACTTTTGTTTTGCTGTACATGTCAATTCCGTATGTCCTGCTCGGTCACACCATTCACATACAACTTAACCCAATTCTTGATGAAATGTGTTGACTTGAACTCTTGGTTGTACAGGTGGTTGCTCCAGTCTTCTGAAAGGACAGTTGATGCTCAGATGACCAGAGTTTCAACAGGATGAGCAGACCTGCCTTGACATAGTTGGTAGCTGGTTTGTCCTTCGCGGTGCTCGACATTCCATACTAAAATGACCAGGATGTCCACAATTATAACAAGTCCTGCCCGGCCCATTATTAATGTTGCTGGTTCGTGTCTCAAATGAATTGACAGGTGGTCTAGATATTAGTGGTCCTGTTCGTTGTCTGAAAATCCGATTGTCCATTCTAGGTTCTCGTCTAGCTGTCCCGTTATTTAATTTCAATTCTCTAATCATGTCTATAAGTTGCCTTGTTGTTTCAGTCATAGTTCGTTCCATTGTTGCCATCCCAATTTTCTCTAGTCCTAGAAGCTCTAAGGACTCCGATAAGCTTTATTCAGTGTTTGTTCTGGGTCCGTACAATTTTATCCAATTACGTAATGCTTAAGAGATTCATTTCGCAATCCTCGAATGAATGTTTTCCTTGCTGTCTCTTCAGCATCCCGTATAATCCCTTCAAATCCTGTGGAATATTTATGTTTGGCAGACATACACAAACAACCCAGCTTCCTTTCCACCCTGTCTCCAAACTGCTGCACAGACTCATCCGGTATCTGCACACATTCCTCTATTTCTCTTCGCAATTGTGTTATATCCTTATAGGGAATGAATGCATTTTCCAAAATTCTTTTAAAATATCTAATATTCGTTACTCCTCCGTCCTGGAAAATGTCCGCGGCTCTTCCTTTCAGCTTTTCCCTGATGATCTGGTTTAAAACTGCAGGTCTGTCCAGTTAATCCGTTTTAAAACACGCATCATGTGCCAACGATACAAAATTTTGTAGTTCCAACATTATCCTGTCCCCTTCCCCTGTAAAAATTGGCACCCCTGAAAATACGTTTTATATGTCCTTTCTAGTGGTATTGTATTATTGTGTGCACTTCCCGACTGTCCCAAATTATAAGTGTTGTCTGTAGATAATATATTAGACCTTCTTCTAAAATCTCTATTATCTAAATTATTTTGAAATCCTTCCGCCGGGAAGGTATACTACTTTGTTTGTTTATAATTTTTGATTAAATGAAAGAGAATGGATCTTATATTGATAAATGTTTTATTTAATGTCGGCAATTATGTATGGAATACAATATCAGATAAATGTCCGCCTCTGTTAGCCTCACAAATGGGAGCCCTTTTGAGCACATTTTTCATTACATTCTCACACATTTCACGCGGTATTTCATTAATTTCATCACGAATATTTTGTTTGAGTTGCTCAAGCGTTTCTGGTTTGTTTGCATAAGCCTTGCTTTTTAGTTATCCCAACAAAAAGAAGTCCGGAGCAGTTAAATCAGGCGACCGTGGAGGCCAATCAACATCACCATTTTTTGAAATAACTTGTTGTGGAAAGAGGTCTCGCAGTAATTCCATTGTAATCCTGGTTGTATGCGATGTGGCACCGTCTTGTTGATACCACATGTTAATCAAGCCCAAAGCATGCAGTTGTAGCGTTAAAAAGTTTTCAATCATATCACGATATCGCTCCCCATTCACAGTTACCGTTACGCCGTTTTGAATTTCAAAGAAGTAAGGTCCAATGATTCCTCCTGACCAAATTGAACACCAGACTGTCACTTTTAATGGATGTAAAGGTGACTGATGAATAATTTGAGGGTTTTCCATTGCCCAGAACCGACTATTCTGTTTGTTCACATATCCATTTAAATGAAAATGTGCCTCGTCACTCATTATGATTTTTTCATGAAAATCGGGGTTGTCATGGGCGAGCTGTAACATCCTATTGGCACGTTGGTTTATCGAATATTTTTCCATAATAAATTTGCCACGTGTGTACTTCACGACTGCCAAATATGAACTGTCAAGACTAACATTTACCACAATGGCGGCAAAACAAAGTAGTATACCTTCCCGGCGGACACCCTGTATTTTATTATCTTTACTATTTATTTGATCAATTAATTTATTATTTGTACCTGTTATTCTGGATTACCACCAACTGCCCTTCTTCTTCTGAACTCCGCTCCGCAAAAGTAACAGATTTTCTTGACGCTGACGCTAATAAAGATGTTCTCGGAGTTGATTCGACTAGAGGAGAATCTTGAAAACTATTACTTATTGAATTATTAGTTTTTCTCCTCAGCCAATCTGTTGTTATTGGAGTTTCTGCTTTCTTTTGTTTACGCGTTATAACCATAAAATTAAATTAACATTATTTATGTAATTATACTTTTAATTTTAAATAATAATAATTTATTTTAATTCCAAAATTATTAATACACACACAAAAAAACAATAAATTTAAATTTTACTTTAATTAATTTTTTTTTACTGATCAATATAATATATTTATATACAATTTATCAATTTTAAAACTTATTTAGTATTTTTTTTTTAAAATCATTATTTTATATAATTATTCTAGTCACTATTTTCCTATTGCACTATGTATTTTTTAACTAATCACTATTTAAGTTTCACTGTTTGTTATCAAAAGTTATCTATTTATTTATTTATTTTTAAAATTGTTACACTGCTTTTACTTACTCTTTAAATTAAATTTACAACCTTTTCTTTAGATTTATTTTTACCACTGTTTTTTTACCACTGTTTTTTTTAAATATATATTTACCACTGTTTTTATAATTTAGATTTACCACTGTTTTTTTTATAATTTAGATTTACCACTGTTTTTATCATTTTGCCACTGTTTTTATCATTTACATTTACCACTGTTTGTTTTTCTATCAATTTTACAACATGTCACTAGCACTACAAAATTATTTTAAAAATTATTTTCTTCACATTTACTATATTATTATTATCCACTGTCTATCTTATCATAACAACTTTAAATTTACTTAACACTGTTTATATATATATAAAAAAATATAAAATATATAAAAATCTAATCTATAAAATCTAATATCAAAAAATTTAAAAAACACAAATTTGATATTACCACTTATTTATTTTTTTAAATTTCTATTCACTTCTAATTTCTAATCTCTATACATATTTACTATTTAATCCACATTATTTATTATTCTGTTCTATAACTCACTGTATTTTTTTAAAATGTATTAATTCTTTTCTTTATTAATTAATTAAATTTTCACTGTTTAAAACACAAATAATCCTTTTCAACCGATTTAAAAAAATATATATCAATAATTATTAAATATTTTCACCAAATATTCCACTTTATTAAAAAAAATGTTTCCCGTCGGCAAAACAATATATATATAATTTTATATACACAACTTTATTTATTATTATATATGTATTGTCACAAATATAATTTTTTTTATATTATCAAAAAAAAAATCTTTTTTATTACTCTTTAATATTTTATTATTATTGTAATTTAATATCTTACTCAATTTTGGACTCTTTTATTTATTTCTAAATAAATAAGTTTTTAAAAATGAAAATGTTTAAGAAGTTCTTAAAAATGTATGTCGTGTATTAAACAGGTAATTGAACTAATGACCGACCATAATTTTACACAACATAACAATGTGTTTGCTTCTTGAGTGGTAGACTGGATTTATTACTAATCGTTGCGCACTTAAATTATCGCCACAAAGCTAAGTAGGACCAACCACTAATTTACTGAAGCCAATTTCATGTATCAAACTACGTAGATACACTATTTACTTCAATACTGGTGAGAGCGCCATGAATTCAGCGTCAGTCCTGATCAATGCTACGGTTTGTTGTTTGTCATACTCCCAGACAATAGCTCCCCCAGCTACAAAAAATACTAAACCAGTATATGATTTCCTATCATCAATATCTCCTGCTCAATCCGCATCTGCAAAACAAACTAGTGGTAGTCCGGTTTGTCTGAAAATAATTTTTAGATCAACAGTATCGTTAAGATATTTTAAAATATGTTTTGCAGCAGTTAACATGCGGATCAACATTAAATTGTGCCAGTTTGCTAACTGAATGTAGAATGTTTGGCCTTGTCGATATTCCTAAATAAGAATCCAATTAAAGATTGGTACATTTTCTAGTTAACTTTCATACATTTTTTTTCATACATTTTTTAATTATATTCCAGGATCTAATGGTGTTGAACATTTTCTCGTTTTCATCATATTGTAGTTTTTTAGCAAATTTTTTTATAAATAATTGTTTTTGTATTGATAGATTTATTTTTCAAATCTCTTTCAACTTAAATACCCAAAAAATAATAAATGTTTGAAATAAAAAAGATTTTCTTCCTGGAACAGCTACTATGGTTCTGTTTTTATCACGCAAGAATCTGATATGCAGCCAGCAAGTTCAATGGATTTTAAAACTGAATCCAGTTTTTAATTCCATTCTCGGTCGGATTGTTTTAGACCATATAAGCCCTTGTTGCATATATAACTTGTAGCATATATAGCTTGTTGCATATATAACTTGTAGCATATATACCTTGTCTTTCAAATCACCGTTTAGATATGCAGAAATAACATCCATTTCAAAATTATTAATTTGTTACATAAATATTGATATTTTTTAATTTACTAAAGTAATTTATAAACACTTGTTTTTATTTATTTCTAATCTATTAGAATTTTTAATTGAAATATTTTGTTATTGTTGTAATTTATTAAAACATTCATTGGATTTTTAAAAATTGTCGGCAATATAAAACTGAATAAATTAAAATAAAATAAATCAGGTGTGAATCAAGCATAAATATAAATATAATTGTTTCTTGCGTTTTTCCAAAAATTATTTTAAACATTAAATAAAAATTATATATAAAAAACAATAGATTTAATTTGCAACAAAAGTGACATAGAAACTAAATAAATATAATAATAAACAAAAAACTAACAAATTTATTGAAATAATATAATATTGTTTTATCGACATATTGTGTAAACAAAAACAGTCTTCAATATTTTTGTGTTTTTCGTGTTTGTCGTCATCTGTTATTTTTTCGTCATAAAATTTGGACTTTGAACTTTTGAGTTGGATGGATGGATGGATTGAAATATGAACTTGTAACAACTAAAGTAAAATTCAATGATATTATTGATGAAATTAAGAACTTAAACTGTAGCACAATTGAAAAGAAAATTTCAGATGACAGTACAAATCAGAGATTGCATTTCTATTTGTGAAGAGATTTTCAACATTGATAATAATTTCAATAATAACTATTATAATAGCAATAATAATCATATAATTAATAATAGTAATAATAATGATATTGAAAATAATAAAAATAATAGTAATAATAATAATACTAATGATAATAATAATAATATTAATAATAATGATAATAATAATACTTATAATAATAATAATAATATTAACAATAATAATAATCATAATATCAATAAAAATGATTATAAGAACGATAAAATAGATTACAAAATAAATAGTAGTTATGTTTCCTTTAATTTTTTTCCGGATGAAAATTCTGAAATAGCCACAAAAACAATATTAAATAAACGCCGAAAACAAAAAAGGAATAAACATGCTATTAACAAAAAAGGAATAAACATGCTGTTTTACCGATCGGTCATGTTTCTGTGTCTAGTTTAAATATTCCTCAATTATAATAATAATAATATAATAATAATAATAAAAATATCTTTATTTCATTTAAAAATTAAAACTACATATAATACAAATATTTAATAAATTTTTTATAAAAACCAAAATTGAATTTTAATTTTTTAATGAAATAGTAGGAACATTCTGTTGTCTGAGCAAGACAAGTGACGAATGTAACTTAAAGTGATATAAATGCTTTATTAAATTAAATACATATATTGATGGGGAAAAACATATCAAAAAGCAATCAAAATGAAAAATATAAATTTACAAAATATTAAAATTTAAAAAAAATAAAAAAATTTAAAAAGTATAAAAAAATTTCATTAAAAAAAAATATAACAAAATGAACAAATGAAATGAAATACTATATGAATTAAATAATTAAATTGAATTAGAAACAAAATAATATATACTTAAATTAAAGGTTTCAGTAAATTTTCAATTTGGATATGGTTAAATTCAAAAAGCCAAAGTTTAATTTGTTTTAAAAGGTTTAATGCCACTCTCTCCCATCGATAAATGTACGGTAATCTATTAAATAGACGAGGTGCAATAATATTATAGAAGTGACAGAAGTGCATCTTAAGAAATTTGGGAACAACAACGAAATTTCTGGTATTTCCTCTTAAGTTATGGTGCATATCAATTCGAGGATCATCATATCCTGATTTTTCAAAAAACAATTTTAATACCTTATAGATGCCTTAAAGGTAGAATTCCAAGTGTCCTGAAAGAATCAAAGCTGGGTGTTAAACGACTAACCTTTAATATAATACGTATAGCGTGTTTATGCTTAATTAGCAAAGGTTCAATTTTATTATAATGTGTACCACCCCAGCAGCTAATTCCATATTGTTGATTTGAAAAGGCCATGATATACAAGTTTTAAAATTTGTAAAGGGCAGTATAGACTAAGATGATATAACTGTCTAACTACTTTGTTCAAATATTGTTTTAAGTATGTTGTATGATCTTTCCAACTCATATTAACATCCATTAATACACCAAGATACTTAAAACTAGATACACGTTGAATTTCAAAACAGCTAGCATCACAGTTAACATTATCATTAAAAAAATTTATACAGGAATCATGTTCACAACATTTGTGTAAGCGAAATTTTTGACAACAAGGTGAATGGTACACAAGAGGCATATCTTCACAAACATTACCAGAACCATAAAAAACATAAATTTGGTTTTGTTGCTTATAACTAATTTATGAAATTTAAACCACCGACGAAGAATTTCCAGATAATGGTTTATATTTATAAATGAATTCAAATAATTATCAGTTGCGGATGATAAAGCAGTATCATCAGCAAAGGCTGTTATTTGACCTTTAAAACACTGAATAAACAAAGAATTGACAAAAATAAGAAATAATATTGGACCTAAAACGGAGCCTTGTGGAACACCTATATTTAAAGTTTGAAACGAACTAAACGTATTTTTAACTTTGACACTTTGCTTACGATTTTTAAGATAAGAAGCAAACCAATCATACATAAAACCTCTGAATCCCGCATTATATAATTTATTCAGCAACAATGAATGATCTACCATATCAAAAACTTTCGTAATATCTATAAATAATGCAGCGGATATTTTAGAATCATTAATGGAAGTATATATTTTACTGCACAATTTTAACAGTGCATCTTCGGTAGACCTTCCACTTCTAAACCCAAATTGGAAATTACTAAAAAATGCAGTATTTTCAAGGAACGATAAAATTCTAGTCTTTATGCCTTTTTCAAAATTTTTTGAAAAAACGGATAGCAGCGAAATTGGTCTATAGTTGTTTAAGCTGGTACTATCACCCTTTTTATGTAAAGGAATTACTATTGCAGTTTTTAGTTCATCAGGAAATATACCTTTATGCACACTGAAGTTAAAAATATAACATAAAACATCAGCAACTTGCAAAGAAATATTTTTTATTAGTTTACTAGAGATATTGTCAAATGATGTTGAATTTGAAGATTTCAGTGACATTATAATTTTATGAATTTCTAATGCAGAAAAATAATCAAAGAAAAAACTTTCAGAGTTAAAAGGTTCTTGCTTGATTATTTCACTACAATGGCAAGATAAATTATAATTATTATTATCATTATTAATATTATTACCATTACCATTACGATTATAATTAATATTATTACTAACAGTATTATTATTATTATTAATATCAACACCAGCATTTCCATCAATATTATTATTATTATTATTTGTAGTACTATTCAAAAGTGAACTACTTATAGTAGAAAATTAGAAAAAAACAGTATCAATATTTGGTTTATTATTATTAAGTATTTCATTAACAACTTGCCATTCCTTTTTAGCGTTGCCAGAACTATTTACTAACTTTCTACTATAATAATTATCACGATATATTCCAATTTCACGTTTTAATTCTCTGCATAGTTTATGATAGTACCTTTTTATTCTTAAATTATCCGGATGCTTAGTGATTCGAATACGTAATCGATTTTTCTTATTACTTTTTTTAATAGCGATAAAGACATCCACGGTTTAAGTTTTATGAATTTATTTGCATTTTTAATAATACTATGACTACAATTCGATATGTGATATTGAATCCTATTTAAAAATAAATTGAAAGCTGTAGATGGATCTGCTGCTGAATAAACATCTTCCCAGAATTCAAAGGTTAAAACTGATTTTAGAGCTATAAAATTGATTTTTTTCATTTCGTCGTAAACATTATTTTTTTTCCTATCAACATTATGATTGAGTTGAATAGTAGTTAAAGAATGATCAGTAATCTTGAAATCAAATATAGCTGTCTTGTAATCAACACGATTATTCCTATGAAGCCCTAAAAACATATGGTCTAAGCAAGAACTTGATGAATATGTTACACGCGTGGGATCTGATACTAATGAATTTAATCCAAAAGATGATAAAATTGAAAAATAATTATCGACCTCCGATGAATTTGACATAATATTAATATTAAAATCACCCATAAGTATTAAATTTTTACAGGTTTGATTTTCCAGTAAACCTATGAGAATTCATCCAAAAAGGCACCTATACTAAATTTATGTAATCTATAAACACATATAAAACAATATCTAACATCTGAAATTGTACAATTTAACACAATTATGTCGGCAGTTGTTAATTTGTTTTTAGTAATTTCGCACTTCAAGTCACTTCTGTAAAATACCGTAACACCACCAGATGAGTACATATCATTACAAGAGGCAACAAAAACATAATTAGGGATATTAAAATCTGAGATTTCAAACTCATAAATCCATATTTCTGATAGAAATATGATATCTGGCAAATTATCTAAAGATGCAAGATGAGAGAAGAACAAATCAATTTTTTTTCTAATACTTCGAATATTTTGATGTATTACTGAAAACCCTGAACTTAATTCTACATTAGAATGATCTATACAAAGACATTTAAAATTATCGGAAATAGAAGAGGAAGAACTATTAACATTTAAATTATAATGAGGATTTGAATTTGCATTATTAATATTTAACATTATATAATAATTATAATTAATAAAATAAATATTCAAATTTTAGATAAATCCTCAAAACTATTAATTTTTATCACTTTATCGCCTTCATTTTTCCTTATGAATATCGATGAATTTCTTATCCAAACATATTTATAATTATTGTTAAGTTTAAGTAGATTCGTCTTTTGTAATAAAGAAATGAGTGTACGAAGTAAGGCTATCATTTATAAATATGTTTTTGGAATTATGTTGTTCATCAAAGATATTGGTATTCAATTCAATTTTATTGGTACGTATTTTGTTCATAATTTTTTGTTTATACTCAGAAGTTCTAAATCTAACACACACAATGTTAATTGCTTTTTTTGTTATTATTTACCTTCTTAACAAAACAAGATTCTATTACATCAGCTTCCATTTTTTCGCATACTCCCTCAGAAATTAGCTTAATTACGTTCTCTTTTACATCAACGTCATTAGAAACAGGAATATTAACAATATCAACACAGTTTTGTATTTCTTTTTGTTCAAGTCTATTTATTTTTGATTCTAGAGTATCAACTTTTTTTGAAAGGGATGCATGTTGCTCTGAGAGAGTTACAGTTTGATCTTCTAAATACTTAATTTTATTGAGAGCATCAAAATTTAGCTGCTGAAGTTTTAAGATCTCACCGTAGAGCATATCTAGTGTGACGTTCACCACCTGATGATCTGCTTTTGTTGATGGTTTTGATATTGATGCTGGTGAGAGTGTAGCGCTCACAACAACATTTTGAGATGGTGGAGTTGCCTGATGATCTGCTTTTGTTGATGGTTTTGATAATGATGCTGGTGTGAGTGTAGCGCTCACAGCAACATTTTGAGATGGTGGAGTTGCACTTGCAGTAATTTTAGAGCCAGAACCAGAAATTACGGGAGAGTGCTGAGGTACTAAAGAGCTTCTCCGTAAATTAATACATTTCTCGCACTTATACCCTTGTTTAGTTTTTTCAAAATATTCCAATTCAGCTTAGAGATTCTGGCGCACCTTGTGTGATAGAATGAGTTGCAATTTGTACACAATATTTTTTGCTCATTTCTATTTACTGTATTATTACACAAATAACACTTCATTTTTAAAATAAATTTATTTTCACAAATTCTTGTTTAAAATATTTTTTTTTTCTTTCTTTTTTTATTGACTATTTTCACAGTTTTTGTTCAAAAATGACACTTATAAGTTTAGAGCAATTGTCTTTATTATTGGTAGCAAAATTATAGATTTTAATTTTTAGATTTTAACTTGGTTTTTTGTTTTAAATTCGGAGACGACTTTAACGCTTGTGTCCATATCAACACATATAAGCTTGTCAATACAACAGTACCTGATTTACATAATGTAACGTCCAAATTTACGACTAATGATCTTATCAATGTTCCTGTGTTACCGATCGATCATGTTTCTGTGTCTAATTTAAATTTTTCACCAATTTATAATAAACTTAAATGTATATTCTTATCTAAATTAGATAAATCTTCTACTTCAGAAGCATTAGAAGTATACATTAAGCATAAATTAAACATTGAATCATTTAAGATTGAAAAGATGCATAATTGCAAAAATTATAATAAATATGCATCTTTTAAACTGTATGTAACTGAAGATTATTTTTCCGTTTTAAATTATACTAAATTCTGGCTACAAGGAATGATTGTATAAGAATTCAAGCAAAATAATCAACGGAATTCTTTTCAGAAGATAATGACAAGTCTGCTGAGACGCAATTATTAAAATTTGGTATTAATATTATTTACCAAAATGTTCATGGATTAAGGACAAAGACTGATAAAGTTTCCTTTAATACATTTAATTGTAAATATGATGTAATAGCTTTAACCGAAACTTCATTAAATTCAAAAATTTTGGACTCTGAGTTATTTCACTCGTTAGGAGAGATCGTCACGCTAATACTGATATTGATACAATTGGTGGAGGAATTTTGATAGCTGTTCGCTCTAATATTAATTGTACGTTATGGTATCATTAGACTTACTTTTTTTCACGCTAGTTTTTTTACGATAAAGCCTCCGCGGAATTAAGAGGCAGATAGTGCACGCGAGACAAAGACAACACATTTGACAATTGTAAAATGTCATAACGAATAAAAAAAAAATTCTGCGAATGTCAAATTCTGAAATTTTAAAATTCGTATTGATATAAAAAATGGCAAAATTAAATTTAAATCATCAACATATTTTATATATTATTGAAAAAATACAAACTTGTGAATTTGTGTGGAACCACCAACATCCAAGTTATAAAAATAAAGGGAAAAAACAAATATTTTTCATAAATTTAGTTAAACAATTAAATGAAGAATTTAAAGAAGATGGTGTTTTTACTTACTGTTAGTGTTTTTATATTACAGTTAAAATTTTATTTTATTAAATTATATTAATGAACTGTTTTTCAGCCGAGGTTATAAAAAAATGGCAAAATTTAAAAACATACTTCGCAACTGAAACCCAGAAACTATTGAAAGTGAAGAAAAGCGGAGCTGGAACCAATGATGTGGAGATTTTGGAGAAAATTTCATCATGGAAATATTTTAAAAATTTGATGTTTTTAAAACGGCACGACCGAAGCCATGCCTTCCGTTAATAATTTTAATAAAAAGTCACTTAAAGTGAGTGTATTAAATTTTTTTTTTTCAATATTATATGTAACTTTTTTAATTTTAGGAACTATATCAAGAAGAAGAGTGGATTGGTACAAGCACCCCATCAGAAATACCTGAAAGTGAATCACCAGTCATGTCAGAATATTTACAGTTTCAACCATCATCAGCGTCATCATTTACAGATAATACACCATCACCACAACCAGATACAGAGTTCCGAGCATCATCATTGAGTAATTTTAAAAGACCAGCTGAGTCCAAATCACCACAACGAGGTACAAGTTACGCTGCCTCGCAATCTAGATTAGTTCGTCCACTTCCATTATTACATGTTAACAAAAAAAAAAAAAAGAATATCATCCAAAAATAAAGACGACGACGAAATAATTCTAGATTCTTGCATGAAAAACTCTAGGCAAATAGAACAATTATTAAAAAATAAACCGGAGGAGTACGCTTTTGCAAATTATGTTTGTTCAGATTTAGGTAAATTGTAAATAATTTATATGAAATAAAAAAGTATATAAATTATATTAAATAATTAAATTATAAAGTATATGTTTCTTTATTTATAGGAAAACTTGACGATGATATAAGAGATATAACAAAAAATAAAATATCAATTTTGCTTTCTGAAGCAACACTCCAACAAATATACCGAAATAATGAAAAGAATAACCTACACAAATAGACTTAATAATTTTAAATATTTGTTATTTTACACTTAATTTTTAATGTAGTTTTTAATGTTTATAATTTTGTATTTATTGTGACAAAATTAATTAATTAATAAGAAATTTTATTTTTGTTGAAAAATTAATGTTTTATTTTAAATTATTTATTATTTTGAAAGAAACGAGAACAGGTACATCCACAGATTTATTTGTAAGTATATACCTTCTATAAAGATGTAAATAAAGATATTCGTAAATATATCTCTTCTACAATAATTGCATTTTTGAAAATAAATATTTTTTTTTACAAAATTCATCATAGGCAAAATGTGTTTATTAATAAAAGATCATTAAAAATATTATTTTTAATAATTAATAATTTAATAAGTATCAAAATAAAAAAACCATTTTTTGTCTTCATATTTTTAATGCAATTAAATTTTATCAAATACACATTTTATATTTATACATTAATTTAAATCAATGTCATTATAAAAAGTATCAAAATATATTTGCAGATTTTTCCTTATTTGTATGGCACTTTTTGTTAGTGCACCAGATGCCACACTTTGAAATGAATTATAATGTTCATTATTTATATTATTGATTTCTTCAGCTGAATTATTTTCTAATGAAGTTTGATTATTTTTTATGTTAAACGACCTTAAATAATAATGCAAGCATATGCATGCCAGGACAACTTTGATTGCTTCATTTGGAGAACGAAAAATTGGTGCAAATAATACTTGGAATCTGTTAGCTAAAATTCCAAATGTATTTTCCACTACACGACGATTTCTCGATAGCATATAATTAAACCTTCGTTGACTGGTTGTTAAATGTATATGAGAGAATGGTTTCATTGAGAACTCCGTTAGTGGAAATGCATCATCTGTCACAAATGTATATGGAGATTGTATATCTGTTGTTGGCAAATTTGATGGATCAGGTATATTCACTCTTTTTCCTTCTATTCCATATTTTATGTCGGATCTTAACCATATACCTGCATCACTAATTCGACCATTAACACCAACATCAGCGTACACGAATCTGTAATTGGCATCAACAATTGCCATTAAAACGAATGAATGTGTTCCTTTGTAGCACCAATAATTAGAGCCAAATCCATTTAGTGGTTTAATTTTACAATGTTTACCTAAACATTAAATAAATATCACATAAATTACATTTTAATTTAAATTTTTCTTTAAATACCATCTATTGCTCCTATGCAGTTTGGAAAACCCCATAATTTATAAAAATCTTCGGATATTTTCAGCCATTAATCTGCAGTTTGTGGAAATTTTAAAAATTCCTTATTCAGCACATTGTATATGGGTGCAATAGTTTCTTTTAAGATTACTGAAATTGTTGACTGATGAATTCTAAATAGAAGCTGAAGCGACGTTTGAGTTTCACCTTTAAGCAAAATAGGAAAACATTATTATTATCATTAAAAAGGTTAAAAATAATTTAATTATTGACACTAAAATTTTCAGAATTATTATTTTTCTTTTGGTATACTTTGATGTAAATAAATCAACTACTTATATTTTATTATAAAACTTAAAAGTTCACATTTGTGAAAAATTAAAAATAGATATTACCTGTGGCTAAATATCGTTAAGTAACCTTTCAGTTGGAGAAATGTTTTTCCTTAGACACTTATCCTGTTTTACTATATGTGGCCGTACTTTATCCAAAATTTCTCCGAACTGTATTGGCGTCATTCTCAGAACTGTTCTGTACAGTTTTGTGTCCTCACATTCTATTTCTTTCAATAATTTATTTGTAAATCCTTCACTTTCTCGGTGTAATAACCACCTTGCTGAATATTTTTAGTCTTTTTACTTTTTTTTTTTTTAATAAATATTTCATCATATTCAAGTTATTTATATATTTATTAAATTTAGTATCTCCAAATCATACAAATCCATTTTTATTGCTCTATAATATAATTATATATTTTATAATATTATATATATTTTAAAATATCAAATTTTCAACTTACATTTATGTATTAATTTACAATATTATTAATTAATTTTCACAAAATTATTTTCAAAATATTTTTTTATTATAATTATTATTAAAATTTATTATATTCATTGACATTTTCAGCAACGCATCAACACAAATTTATAATATTTTGAAAATACGTCAAAAAAAAGTGTCTAGGCACTTAAAAAGAATGAAAATGACATTGTTTTTCTTTTTTGTCGCATCTATTTACGATAAAGCGGTGGTCGGCAGCAAATTTGTAGTTCTATTTTCAAATTTTTGTGTATTGTTGTGTATACACTCACTCTAGTAGAATTTTTCTATAGTTTTTTATTTATTCATTCTAATTTTATTTTAAAGCTTAGTACGCTAGTCAAATGAAATGAAACTTTCATATAAATTTAACATCGTGAAATCAGAAATGAAAAATTTCACTTCTGATTTCGCTGAAGTGGTACGCAGTTCATCGTGAAAAAGTTGTGAAAAAACCTACTTTTTTTAACAACCAACAGATAGCGCGCAAAAGTATCCAATTATTTTTCATCGTGAAATAATGTTCTGAACATTATTTCACGATGAAATTGTGACATTTACATTTTTTTTTTTTCAATAATTTAAATTTGATTTTTAAATTTGCTCAAATTTGATTTTTAAGTCAAATTTAAATTTTAAAAAAATTATAAACATAAACAAACATTTGAATTATCAAAATATTATCAAAATATTTGAATTATCAGAATGTCAAATTAACCTGTCTATTTTTCACAACTTTTTCACGACTATTTCACCGGAGACTTTGGAGAGCTTTGGAGATCGCGTTAAAATTTCACTTCATTTCACTAGCATACTAAGCTTTAAGTGTGAAAACTAGCGTGAAAAAAAGTAAGTCTAATGATACCATTAATTAGTTTTCCTGAAAATCTTAATCTTGAAATTATGTGTGTACAATTGTCTGTGGATGTATCATAAATATTCGTAGTTAATGTTTATATTCCACCTAACAGTTCGCTTTAAATATATAATAATTATTTTAAATGTTTGGAATATATTATATATATCATGTTAAAAGAACATGATGAAATTGGATTAACATGATGAAATTGTAATGCTAATATTGATGCTGATATTATTGATCAATATTATTGATCGACTGAAACTTAGAACATCATATTGATATTTTTAATGACAATGGTCGTTTACTGGATCTAGTATTTTCTTCAAATATCTATGATTTATCTGTAATACGGTCTGATAATCCACTTGTCTTCGAAGAATCACATCATCCTGCTCTATCAATATCATTAAATATTGATAAGACACTCAATTTTACTCATATTAATAATTTAAAATTTAATTTCAAAAAAACTAATTTTGATAATTTAAACATTGATTTAGAACGTCCAAATTGGTCTAATATTTATAACTGTGATAATTTAGAAAAATGTTTGTTTAATTTTTATGATATTTAATTTAATTTATTTTTAAAACATGTTCCTATTAAATGTATTTCTGACTCAGAACAATCTCCACCTTGGTATGACAAAGAAAAAAAAAATGGAAGCAATATTGTATTTCAAATGTTGCTGACGATTTCAATTCTTATATATATATATACGTAATAAATTTGATCTTCAAGTAGATGAAAAATACATGAACTATCTGTCTGATATGCAAAATAAATTAAAATTAAATCCAAAAGAATTTTGTAATTATATAAATCAAAAACGCAAATCGATTGGTTATCCGTCTTATCTATGTTATAATGGTATAACATCCACAGATCCTATTGTAATTAGCAATCTATTTGTTGATATTTTTAAGAACTCGTTCTGTGACATCAATGATGTATCTCTAGATTGTCCTAATAGTGTGGTTGAAAACATTGAATCGTTTTCATATTTAAATAATCTAAGTGTTAATATATCTAAGGACTCTATTTTGAAAGAATTATGTGGTTTGAAAGAGACTTCTACCTCTCTTTCTTCTACCTCGTTAAGAAAAATGGTTTTTAATGAAAATGGCTTCAATCATATCTCACAGATAGACCATATAGAGTCATTTTCAATGACATTATTTCGGAAAGCTTCAAAGTACACAGTGGTGTTCCCCAAGGTAGCCATCTTGGTCCACTGTTATTCATACTTTTTGTAAATGATCTACCTAATGTGATTAAGAAATCTAAACTTTTAGTCTACGCAGATGACGCAAAAAATTTAAAGGACATTAACTCTATTTCTGACTTTATTGAATTACAATCCGATTTAGATAACTTTTATAACTGGTGCTATAATAATCGCTTATTCTTAAATATTGATAAAGGTTTTGCTATGACTTTTACGCGGGAATTAAAATATGATAACTATAATTATAAATTTGACTTAACAAATCTTAAACGAACAAGTTCTTCAATTGATCTTGGGGTTTGTCTTGATTCAAAACTTTCTTTTGTTGAACATATTAATATAATAACGAAAAAAGCTAATTCTTTATTAGGCTTTGTTAAACGTAAGTCTCGTGAATTGTATGATCCTTATGTTATGAAACTTCTTTATAATATTCTAATTCCCTCCCAAATATTTGACTGCATCCTTTTGCTACATGTCTTGATTTGTATCGTTCGATTATACCATGTTTTATGTTGAAAACCCATTTTGATTTAATTTGTTGATAATTTTTTTTACAAATTAACTAGTTCCTACGTTCCATTTATACTATTGTGTATATAGGGAATTTTTATTATTAGGTCAGTTATCAAATTTTTATCATAGCGGGTAGAAAGAATTTTATTGTTACCGCGGAAAAATTTTGTTTTGTTAATAAGTTTTGTAGTTAATAGTATTTTAATAATATTTTATAATTTTTAAAGCGATTCCTTTTTTTATTATATATATATATGTATATATATAAAAAGAAAAATCTACAGTAAATCTAGAGAAATAAATTAATTGTCGGTCATAAATTTAATATGAATTATTGTATTCCGTCGGATTTACAAAAATGGCGGAAATCAGTTTTGAATAACGTGAAGTTTTAGTGATATCGCAAAAAAAAAAATTTTTGTCAAAAAAAAAAAAAGGTTTAAATTTATCGGTATTATTAAGTATTTTTTTTACCACTTGAAATTGTGGTAGATATTTTTTTGATAGATGAAAAAAAAAGAATTAATAAGTAAAATAAAAAAAAATTATCATTTTTGTGTAATTTTTTTTATATAAAATAAATAAAAAAAAATAAGGTTTTTTAAACAAAAAAAAAAACCCAGAAAAATATAATCTTGATTTTCAGATCCTGGAGAAATTTGAGCTCACATTTCCCGAAGGATTAGCTGAAATTTTATGTAAGTGAGTTATTATTTTATTTTAATTTTTATTTTTTTTTTGTATTTATAAACTAAATATTATTGAAATTGGTGTATTATTTTATATATATATCTTCGAGTTTTTGTCGGGTAATATTATATTTTTTATTTTTTTTTGGAAGTTACCCTGTAAAGTAAAAAGAAAAAAAAAGGAAATTTCTATTAGAAATTTTAGAATTTTTATATATATGAAGAGTAATTTTAAATTAATTTATTTTATATATATATATACATATATCAGATCATCTGAGTTTAAGTCTCGCGCTCAATTTTTATTTTTATCGCTTACACGGTTGTATAACAGTTTTTATTAAGGAGAACGGCGAATTCCGTTTATGTGCTTTACTTATTTATTTATTTTATCGAGAGAAAGTAATATAAATAATATTTATTATATATTCAATTATTATGTATATTAATCAGCTGTAGAGCTATATATTTTTTTTTTTGTTAAATATAAAATTTGTTCTATATATATTATACTTTATATTAAATTTTATATTTAGATAGGGTAATAGGGGTAATTTTTTTTTAATTTTTTTGTGTATTTATTTGGAGTTATAATAATTTTTTTTCTTAAATATCAATTTAAAAGTTTTTGATTATTAATTTAAACTATAGTAATATTAATACTTATTTTAATTTATATACATATATTTTTTTATATAAAATTATATTTTTTTATTTATTTATTTTTATTTTATTATTTTTCTTAATTTTATATGTTTTTTTATTATTTGCTGATTAATAAAATTTATTATAATTGATATTTTAAAGATGAAATTTAAGTCTTTATTTTCTTTATTTTTATGTTGAGATAGCATAAAGATGTGCTAAGTTTCCCTTTATTTTGTTGGTGGTGAAGAAGGGTATACTCGGAGTTTTCGAGGATACAAAAAAAAAAAATGGAAGTGTAGTGTAACTTCCATAGTGTTGTGTTTGGAATATGTAGTTGTTCGCGTGCATTGTTAAATTATTTTGTCGTAGGGCCTTTAAAAGCTTTAGAATTTTGGTCAATGTTTAAAGGCAAGGTAGGGCGGGAATCTGACCATCGCGATTAAACACCTTTCGCGCGGATTGCTATAATGTTAATTTTGTTTCAGTATTATTTTATTAGTTTTTTTTGTTTTGTTTTGTTACGACGTCCAAAGTGAATGAGTATAGTATCTCGTCTCCCAGTTCACTTGTCGTATTATATCGCGGTATGAATGTTTGTTGTTATTCTGTCCTTACGTGTGCATAATCTTTTGTATAAACAACCCACCCCGTGCTGATGCTAGTTTTGCGAGGTAAATCATACCGCAACCTAAGTGCAAAAGAACCGCTTGTTTTTTTTTTGTAGCGGAAGTAAGGAAGACCAGCAAACAACACATTTGATATCAACGAGTTATATTCTTATTTCATGGAAACTAACCATTTATTTGAATCACTTCTTTGTAATGCTTCTTCTACAGTAGTTGGATTTAGAAAATATTTATAATCAGCATTCATCATATTAATATTGTTAGATACTTTTCGTGGTCCACCTGTTAAACCAGTTCTAAGTAGTCTTGGCATTCCATCAACATTTCGTTTGATTCAATTGCCATACCCATAATCAATATTCATATATACAGCATCATCCACTGGTACATAAGCAACATTTTCATTAATATTAACAACATTATCAGCAACATTTTCCGTATCTACAATTTGTTCGACAACATTTCTCTCCAGTTGATCAATATTGTATAAATATTATATCGTCATCACATGAACAATGTTCATCACTAGGTTCAGATTTGTTGACTAAATTTATATCTGATTTAGTTGTTTTTTCACCAGTTACTTCACTTAAAAAATAAAAATCATTAATACTTTGATTTAAAGAATTATAACCTTTATGTTCTATAAATTTTACATCACGGCTTTTGTAAATTTTTCTATTGTTTGGATCATACAATCGATAACCCTTTGATTCACTGCAGTAACCAACCATAATACAATCGATACCCTTTGGATTAAATTTGGATTTTCCTGGATGCTTTTCTAATGAAACAGCTTTACTTCCAAAAATTTAAAGGTGTGAAATAATTGGTTTATGACCATTCCATGATTCATATGGCGTTATATTTCTTAATACTTTTGTTGGGGATCGATTTCTTAAATATACCGATGTATTGACAGCTTCGATTTAATTTTTTAATTTCTTTTTTCATATGCTCTACAGCATATAGTAATTGTTAACCGATTTCAAAGATATTTTATATATAGGGTAATTTTGTGATCTAGTTCGCTCTCCTGAAATTTGGAGACCTTCAAGGGGTTCCTAGAAAACAGTTTAGTTTCCGAATTTTATATAATTACGTGTTTTATAGCATGTAATTATTATATGATTTGAATGAAATTTGGTACAAAGGTAGACCTTCTGATTATGCATGTTTTGGCCATGATAGAAGTTAATACCTTTAGAGGGTCCATACTAAAGTTTCCGATTAAAATTTCATATGCTCTAGAGCATATGGTATTTATTATCTGATTTAACTGAAATTTGACACACATAGTAGCTTCCTTATGTACTTACTGTCTGCAAAGTTTAAAGTCGGTTATTCAGTGAGTCCATGTTAAAATTTCCAATTATATTTCATAAGTTCAATACTCTACACTACATCATATAGTAATTGGCACCCAATTACAAATTTATTTCAAAACACATTAACACCAACATCAGCGTACACGAATTTGTAATTGGCATCAACAATTGCCATTAAAACGAATGAATGTGTTCCTTTGTAGCACCAATAATTAGAGCCAAATCCATTTAGTGGTTTAATTTTACAATGTTTACCTAAACATTAAATAAATATCACATAAATTACATTTTAATTTAAATTTTTCTTTAAATACCATCTATTGCTCCTATGCAGTTTGGAAAACCCCATAATTTATAAAAATCTTCGGATATTTTCAGCCATTAATCTGCAGTTTGTGGAAATTTTAAAAATTCCTCATTCAGCACATTGTATATGGCTGCAATAGTTTCTTTTAAGATTACTGAAATTGTTGACTGATGAATTCTAAATAGAAGCTGAAGCGACGTTTGAGTTTCACCTTTAAGCAAAATAGGAAAACATTATTATTATCATTAAAAAGGTTAAAAATAATTTAATTATTGACACTAAAATTTTCAGAATTATTATTTTTCTTTTGGTATACTTTGATGTAAATAAATCAACTACTTATATTTTATTATAAAACTTAAAAGTTCACACTTGTGAAAAATTAAAAATAGATATTACCTGTGGCTAAATATCGTAGAGTAACCTTTCAGTTGGAGAAATGTTTTTCCTTAGACACTTATCCTGTTTTACTATATGTGGCCGTACTTTATCCAAAATTTCTCCGAACTGTATTGGCGTCATTCTCAGAACTGTTCTGTACAGTTTTGTGTCCTCACATTCTATTTCTTTCAATAATTTATTTGTAAATCCTTCACTTTCTCGGTGTAATAACCACCTTGCTGAATATTTCTAGTCTTTTTACTTTTTTTTTTTTTAATAAATATTTCATCATATTCAAGTTATTTATATATTTATTAAATTTAGTATCTCCAAATCATACAAATCCATTTTTATTGCTCTATAATATAATTATATATTTTATAATATTATATATATTTTAAAATATCAAATTTTCAACTTACATTTATGTATTAATTTACAATATTATTAATTAATTTTCACAAAATTATTTTCAAAATATTTTTTTATTATAATTATTATTAAAATTTATTATATTCATTGACATTTTCAGCAACGCATCAACACAAATTTATAATATTTTGAAAATACGTCAAAAAAAAGTGTCTAGGCACTTAAAAAGAATGAAAATGACATTGTTTTTCTTTTTTGTCGCATCTATTTACGATAAAGCGGTGGTCGGCAGCAAATTTGTAGTTCTATTTTCAAATTTTTGTGTATTGTTGTGTATACACTCACTCTAGTAGAATTTTTCTATAGTTTTTTATTTATTCATTCTAATTTTATTTTAAAGTGTGAAAACTAGCGTGAAAAAAAGTAAGTCTAATGATACCATTAATTAGTTTTCCTGAAAATCTTAATCTTGAAATTATGTGTGTACAATTGTCTGTGGATGTATCATAAATATTCGTAGTTAATGTTTATATTCCACCTAACAGTTCGCTTTAAATATATAATAATTATTTTAAATGTTTGGAATATATTATATATATCATGTTAAAAGAACATGATGAAATTGGATTAACATGATGAAATTGTAATGCTAATATTGATGCTGATATTATTGATCAATATTATTGATCGACTGAAACTTAGAACATCATATTGATATTTTTAATGACAATGGTCGTTTACTGGATCTAGTATTTTCTTCAAATATCTATGATTTATCTGTAATACTGTCTGATAATCCACTTGTCTTCGTAGAATCACATCATCCTGCTCTATCAATATCATTAAATATTGATAAGACACTCAATTTTACTCATATTAATAATTTAAAATTTAATTTCAAAAAAACTAATTTTGATAATTTAAACATTGATTTAGAACGTCCAAATTGGTCTAATATTTATAACTGTGATAATTTAGAAAAATGTTTGTTTAATTTTTATGATATTTAATTTAATTTATTTTTAAAACATGTTCCTATTAAATGTATTTCTGACTCAGAACAATCTCCACCTTGGTATGACAAAGAAAGAAAAAATGGAAGCAATATTGTATTTCAAATGTTGCTGACGATTTCAATTCTTATATA
Organism: Rhamphomyia laevipes; assembly: GCA_963920725.1. Classification (NCBI taxonomy): domain Eukaryota; kingdom Metazoa; phylum Arthropoda; class Insecta; order Diptera; family Empididae; genus Rhamphomyia; species Rhamphomyia laevipes. The sequence goes on along the minus strand of OY987255.1, from coordinate 49,274,420 downwards.
TATATATACGTAATAAATTTGATCTTCAAGTAGATGAAAAATACATGAACTATCTGTCTGATATGCAAAATAAATTAAAATTAAATCCAAAAGAATTTTGGAATTATATAAATCAAAAACGCAAATCGATTGGTTATCCGTCTTCTCTATGTTATAATGGTATAACATCCACAGATCCTATTGTAATTAGCAATCTATTTGTTGATATTTTTAAGAACTCGTTCTGTGACATCAATGATGTATCTCTAGATTGTCCTAATAGTGTGGTTGAAAACATTGAATCGTTTTCATATTTAAATAATCTAAGTGTTAATATATCTAAGGACTCTATTTTGAAAGAATTATGTGGTTTGAAAGAGACTTCTACCTCTCTTTCTTCTACCTCGTTAAGAAAAATGGTTTTTAATGAAAATGGCTTCAATCATATCTCACAGATAGACCATATAGAGTCATTTTCAATGACATTATTTCGGAAAGCTTCAAAGTACACAGTGGTGTTCCCCAAGGTAGCCATCTTGGTCCACTGTTATTCATACTTTTTGTAAATGATCTACCTAATGTGATTAAGAAATCTAAACTTTTAGTCTACGCAGATGACGCAAAAAATTTAAAGGACATTAACTCTATTTCTGACTTTATTGAATTACAATCCGATTTAGATAACTTTTATAACTGGTGCTATAATAATCGCTTATTCTTAAATATTGATAAAGGTTTTGCTATGATTTTTACGCGGGAATTAAAATATGATAACTATAATTATAAATTTGACTTAACAAATCTTAAACGAACAAGTTCTTCAATTGATCTTGGGGTTTGTCTTGATTCAAAACTTTCTTTTGTTGAACATATTAATATAATAACGAAAAAAGCTAATTCTTTATTAGGCTTTGTTAAACGTCAGTCTCGTGAATTGTATGATACTTATGTTATGAAACTTCTTTATAATATTCTAATTCCCTCCCAAATATTTGACTGCATCCTTTTGCTACAAGTCTTGATTTGTATCGTTCGATTATACCATGTTTTATGTTGAAAACCCATTTTGATTTAATTTGTTGATAATTTTTTTTACAAATTAACTAGTTCCTACGTTCCATTTATACTATTGTGTATATAGGGAATTTTTATTATTAGGTCAGTTATCAAATTTTTATCATAGCGGGTAGAAAGAATTTTATTGTTACCGCGGAAAAATTTTGTTTTGTTAATAAGTTTTGTAGTTAATAGTATTTTAATAATATTTTATAATTTTTAAAGTGGATGATCGCGATTCCTTTTTTTATTATATATATATATATGTATATATATAAAAAGAAAAATCTAGAGTAAATCTAGAGAAATAAATTAATTGTCGGTCATAAATTTAATATGAATTATTGTATTCCGTCGGATTTACAAAAATGGCGGAAATCAGTTTTGAATAACGTGAAGTTTTAGTGATATCGCAAAAAAAAATTTTTGTCAAAAAAAGAAAAGGTTTAAATTTATCGGTATTATTAAGTATGTTCTTACCACTTGAAATTGTGGTAGATATTTTTTTGATAGATGAAAAAAAAAGAATTAATAAGTAAAATAAAAAAAAATTATCATTTTTGTGTAATTTTTTTTATATAAAATAAATAAAAAAAAAAAAAGGTTTTTTAGAAAAATATAATCTTGATTTTCAGATCCTGGAGAAATTTGAGCTCACATTTCCCGAAGGATTAGCTGAAATTTTATGTAAGTGAGTTATTATTTTATTTTAATTTTTATTTTTTACCATGTTTTATGTTGAAAACCCATTTTGATTTAATTTGTTGATAATTTTTTTACAAATTAACTAGTTCCTACGTTCCATTTATACTATTGTGTATATAGGGAATTTTTATTATTAGGTCAGTTATCAAATTTTTATCATAGCGGGTAGAAAGAATTTTATTGTTACCGCGGAAAAATTTTGTTTTGTTAATAAGTTTTGTAGTTAATAGTATTTTAATAATATTTTATAATTTTTAAAGTGGATGATCGCGATTCCTTTTTTTATTATATATATATATATGTATATATATAAAAAGAAAAATCTAGAGTAAATCTAGAGAAATAAATTAATTGTCGGTCATAAATTTAATATGAATTATTGTATTCCGTCGGATTTACAAAAATGGCGGAAATCAGTTTTGAATAACGTGAAGTTTTAGTGATATCGCAAAAAAAAAATTTGTCAAAAAAAAAAAAGGTTTAAATTTATCGGTATTATTAAGTATGTTTTTACCACTTGAAATTGTGGTAGATATTTTTTTGATAGATGAAAAAAAAAGAATTAATAAGTAAAATAAAAAAAAATTATCATTTTTGTGTAATTTTTTTTATATAAAATAAATAAAAAAAAAATAAGGTTTTTTAAACAAAAAAAAAACCCCAGAAAAATATAATCTTGATTTTCAGATCCTGGAGAAATTTGAGCTCACATTTCCCGAAGGATTAGCTGAAATTTTATGTAAGTGAGTTATTATTTTATTTTAATTTTTATTTTTTTTTTGTATTTATAAACTAAATATTATTGAAATTGGTGTATTATTTTATATATATATCTTCGAGTTTTTGTCGGGTAATATTATATTTTTTATTTTTTTTTGGAAGTTACCCTGTAAAGTAAAAAGAAAAAAAAAAGGAAATTTCTATTAGAAATTTTAGAATTTTTATATATATGAAGAGTAATTTTAAATTAATTTATTTTATATATATATACATATATCAGATCATCTGAGTTTAAGTCTCGCGCTCAATTTTTATTTTTATCGCTTACACGGTTGTATAACAGTTTTTATTAAGGAGAACGGCGAATTCCGTTTATGTGCTTTACTTATTTATTTATTTTATCGAGAGAAAGTAATATAAATAATATTTATTATATATTCAATTATTATGTATATTAATCAGCTGTAGAGCTATATATTTATTTTTTTTTGTTAAATATAAAATTTGTTCTATATATATTATACTTTATATTAAATTTAATATTTAGATAGGGTAATAGGGGTAATTTTTTTTTAATTTTTTTGTGGATTTATTTGGAGTTATAATAATTTTTTTTCTTAAATATCAATTTAAAAGTTTTTGATTATTAATTTAAACTATAGTAATATTAATACTTATTTTAATTTATATACATATATTTTTTTATATAAAATTATATTTTTTTATTTATTTATTTTTATTTTATTATTTTTCTTAATTTTATATGTTTTTTTATTATTTGCTGATTAATAAAATTTATTATAATTGATATTTTAAAGATGAAATTTAAGTCTTTATTTTCTTTATTTTTATGTTGAGATAGCATAAAGATGTGCTAAGTTTCCCTTTATTTTGTTGGTGGTGAAGAAGGGTATACTCGGAGTTTTCGAGGATACAAAAAAAAAATGGAAGTGTAGTGTAACTTCCATAGTGTTGTGTTTGGAATATGTAGTTGTTCGCGTGCATTGTTAAATTATTTTGTCGTAGGGCCTTTAAAAGCTTTAGAATTTTGGTCAATGTTTAAAGGCAAGGTAGGGCGGGAATCTGACCATCGCGATTAAACACCTTTCGCGCGGATTGCTATAATGTTAATTTTGTTTCAGTATTATTTTATTAGTTTTTTTTTTTTTTTTTTGTTACGACGTCCTAAGTGAATGAGTATAGTATCTCGTCTCCCAGTTCACTTGTCGTATTATATCGCGGTATGAATGTTTGTTGTTATTCTGTCCTTACGTGTGCATAATCTTTTGTACAAACAACCCACCCCGTGCTGATGCTAGTTTTGCGAGGTAAATCATACCGCAACCTAAGTGCAAAAGAACCGCTTGTTTTTTTTTTGTAGCGGAAGTAAGGAAATGTCTGGGACTAGTAAAAGACTCAGCAACCAGACCAGCAAACAACACATTTGATATCAACGAGTTATATTCTTATTTCATGGAAACTAACCATTTATTTGAATCACTTCTTTGTAATGCTTCTTCTACAGTAGTTGGATTTAGAAAATATTTATAATCAGCATTCATCATATTAATATTGTTAGATACTTTTTGTGGTCCACCTGGTAAACCAGTTCTAAGTAGTCTTGGCATTCCATCAACATTTCGTTTGATTCAATTGCCATACTCATAATCAATATTCATATATACAGCATCATCAACTGGTACATAAGCAACATTTTCATTAATATTAACAACATTATCAGCAACATTTTCCGTATCTACAATTTGTTCGACAACATTTCTCTCCAGTTGATCAATATTGTATAAATATTATATCGTCATCACATGAACAATGTTCATCACTAGGTTCAGATTTGTTGACTAAATTTATATCTGATTTAGTTGTTTTTTCACCAGTTACTTCACTTAAAAAATAAAAATCATTAATACTTTGATTTAAAGAATTATAACCTTTATGTTCTATAAATTTTACATCACGGCTTTTGTAAATTTTTCTATTGTTTGGATCATACAATCGATAACCCTTTGATTCACTGCAGTAACCAACCATAATACAATCGATACCCTTTGGATTAAATTTGGATTTTCCTGGATGCTTTTCTAATGAAACAGCTTTACTTCCAAAAATTTAAAGGTGTGAAATAATTGGTTTATGACCATTCCATGATTCATATGGCGTTATATTTCTTAATACTTTTGTTGGGGATCGATTTCTTAAATATACCGATGTATTGACAGCTTCGATTTAATTTTTTAATTTCTTTTTTCATATGCTCTACACTTCTACAGCATATAGTAATTGTTAACCGATTTCAAAGATATTTTATATATAGGGTAATTTTGTGATCTAGTTCGCTCTCCTGAAATTTGGAGACCTTCAAGGGGTTCCTAGAAAACAGTTTAGTTTCCGAATTTTATATAATTACGTGTTTTATAGCATGTAATTATTATATGATTTGAATGAAATTTGATACAAAGGTAGACCTTCTGATTATGCATGTTTTGGCCATGATAGAAGTTAATACCTTTAGAGGGTCCATACTAAAGTTTCCGATTAAAATTTCATATGCTCTAGAGCATATGGTATTTATTATCTGATTTAACTGAAATTTGACACACATAGTAGCTTCCTTATGTACTTACTGTCTGCAAAGTTTAAAATAAGTAATTCAAACGAATTTTAAATTCAGTGAGTTATTCAGTGAGTCCATGTTAAAATTTCCAATTATATTTCATAAGTTCAATACTCTACACTACATCATATAGTAATTGGCACCCAATTACAAATTTATTTCAAAACACAGGTTGACTTTGTTACCTACTTATTGCTCCAAAAATTTGTATCAGGTAGCTTTATTGTTTTCATAGGAAACTAGTATATGAGCAACTTAGTTTCCAAAGAATATTTCATATGTTCTACACCATATAGTAATTATTATCAGTTTTGAATGAAATATGGTACATAGGTTGGATTCGTGATTACGCATGTGTAGACTAAAGTAGAAGTTAGTAGCCTGAGGTAGTCCATGCTAAAATTTCCGATTAATATTTGATATGTTCTCTAGATCATATGTTAAATATTATCCAATTTCAATAAAATTTTGTACACAGGTTGCATTCGTGATCACGCATGTGTAGACTAAGGTAGAAGTTACTAGTCTGAGGGGGTCCATGTTAAAATTTCCGATTAATATTTCATATGGTAATTATTATACCATTTCAATGAAATTTTGTACACAGGTTATAGTTATTTTAATGATATGATTTATTATTAAAGAAATAAAAATAAATATAAAATTATTAATTTTTAAATCAATAAATAATAAAGATGAGCAATTTTGAACAAAGCACTGTTTGTTACAAAGGTAATGTTAATTACAAAAAACTTTTGGACATAAATCGCTTTTAAACAAAATACGAGTTATCTGCTCCCCCTAGTTAGCAGCTTTTTTTTTAAGTAGGCCTTGAAAATTAATTGATATTCGCGGTTTATTTGAATTTGACTGATGTTTAAAATTGTTTAAATAGTTTAGTTTCGATTTAGAATTAATGTGACGAACTGTTATTATTTTTTTGTATGTTTAAAATTCGTTTGAATATTTTAGTTTCGATTTAGAATTTACGGCAGGATCTGTTTTTATTTTGGTAATTTAAAATTTGAATTACTTATTTTATTGTTTCTGTACATAAATTTATTTGACTTTCCCCAGCCCTAATCATGCGCGTTGCAAAGAAAACTAAAATCTACCGTTATCACGATGAATGGAAACATGATTATTTTTTCGTTATGTCTAATAGGAAATGTTGCTCTTTAATATGTTCCTCATCTTACAACATGGTATTATTATCTGATTTGAATGAAATTTCGAAATTGAACCTATGCATAATCATGAACTCACCCTGTGTATGAAGGTTCTAAGTCTACCATTTTGGAGTATCAACTAGAAGTAGTAAGAAGACACCCTTAGAACAAAAATACATTACGTCCGATAGGGACAAAATATAACGACAGTGGCAAGGTTTTTGACAAAAAATTGTATGAACATGATAGGTCGTTGTTTGATATATGAAATAGTATAAGTTAGAAGAATCAAAGATAAAACGAATGTAAAAAAAAGCCACTTTGCGTAAAAAATAAGCCACTTTGTTGATGTAGGTAGCATGATAGTAAATATGCAAGTAGCAAGATAGTAAATATACTGCGATGTCGGTAGTATGTATGAAGGGAAAAGAATTGTGTGTATTTTACGTTTGTCTCTGTCGCTGAGAGAGCTTTGTGTGCGTATTTGAGTTTTGTGTAAATAAGTTAGTACCATGCGCATTTTTGTTTACATTCTCGCGCGAATATGAAGAAAAGTAAAAAAGCAACTATACCAGGTAAAAAATAGAACTGCATATTGTGTATATATTCCAGTTTTTTGAAACTAAAAACAGATTATGCAATTTATTTATTATTCAATATATATAATAAAAAAAGTCGCAAGCAGTTCTTCTTCTTCACTTACGCAGATTTGCGTTGTGCATATGCATATACTGTTTTTTGCTTACATAAAATAAAAAATGAGAAGTGTTTCGAAAAAAATGTACTTTATTTACTCAACATAAATATAATTGTTATGATGTTAAAAAAAAGCCCTGTAATAGACATGATATAATAAAGAAATTTTATATTTTTAGAATATTTGCATAATATGCGAGCAGGTTCTTCACTTTCGCTGTTTTTTTGTGGCAGGTTCTTCTTCCTCTTCACTTTCGTCGAGAAGTGCGACGTCTTCTCCATCTTCCTCCTTGATTTTGAAATCGAACACTGGTGTTCTATATTCGTTGTCTTCTCGTTTTAGTAAAACCATCACCAAATTTTTTGGCACATCGGTGTCTTTATAATTTTTTAGCGCTTTGCTGATACGATCTGGAAAAAAATATTGGTTGCTTTCCAGATCAGCAACCAATTTTTTACCGTATTTTGTTTTCACTGTTTTTATCCTTATAATTGGGTATTCCTTCCCAATTATTAGCTCGTCTGTTCTAAGCGTCGGTTTGAATAGTGTTGGTCCTGCAACTAATTTCAATGTCTGGATAAAATTCTGAAAAATATGAAAAATTAAAAAATTTGATTTTTTAAATAAAAATATATTTTAAAAAAAAAATGTATGTCTTACCATTTTGATATTCCAATAAATAATGTTAAAATACAAGACAATTTTTATCCTTTTATATACATACCATAACTAAACTAGAATGTTGCAAAATAGTTATCTCTAGTATATGAAATGAAGAATTATCAATTTTTAATTAATTTTTATCCTTTTATATATGTAATTTGTATATATTCTTGTTATATTTATAAATTGTCGTTTTTTAAAAAAACTATGTTATAATTTTTTAATAGTATGTTTACTTTAATTTCACAAGAATAAGGAATAATTCTAAGATTCTTAACACGAAAAATAATAAATAACTTGTCATATAGTTTGCAATTTAATAATATGTTAACATTTTTAATATAAAAAAATCTACCATAACTAAATTACAAAGTTGCAAAATAGTTATCTCTAGTATATGAAATGAAATGAAGAATTATAAATTTTTAATTTAATAATATGCTCAGTATTACATACCGCAATCTCATTTAAAATAAATGCAATCGGTATAAAAAAAAATCAAAAAACATTCATTTACCATTAAACTCTGCGTTAAAAAGATAGATAACGTTAAAGGTATCTAACATTTTAACCTTGTAATTATGTCAGATTATCATGATGAAGATGCTAGTGACGGTAATTTAACAGAACGTTCTCGATTTTACGTAAACCAAGTACTAAAACTACAATATTTTTAATTATATATTTATTGTCCTCATGGTCTGGCTACTTTTTATATCACAAAAACATTATATAGATTTTTAGAAAAAATTCGTTATATAAAGGAGATTTTATTACGGAGATTTTTTAAACGTTGGTCATAATATAAGAAAGAAAGACCTCAGTGATCATCAAAAAAAAAAAAAAATACCGCAATCTCATAAAACTTGTGTAATTCCTGACTATCATGGATAATGTAAGTAAAACTTTATTGTTTTAATTAAAAGCGTTAGATAAAAAATTTTTTTTTTTATAGAATATGGCGTTGGTATTTAACGAGTTTGCAAAGCAGCTTAGCTCAACAATTATGAACTTCACAACAAATTTTGTACAACAATTCAACAACAATCAGCAGATAAACCAAACACCAACGATTCAAAACATCCAAACAGGTCAAGGACAACCAATTCAAACCACATCTTTAGGAACATCCAGCAGCAGTGCCGTAACAACAAAACAGTATGTTAGTTTAATTAGTAAATTAGAAGGTTTTAGCAATAAGTTTAAAGTTACAAGCAGGGATTTTATATTTAAATTATTAGACTATAACGAAGACTTTGACACTATTATAGATTGGTTAGACGTGTGTTTTAAAAATATTTTAGATATAATTAAAGCAGAATGTGCATTAAACAGTTTGATAGGTATTAAAATTTCGATACCTTCAATTGAAAACACACGTCCTATAGGTATACCATTTAAGAAACTTTCGGAAATAACTGCAAGTACCATAACTGATTTGCTTTCGGCAGTTTTACAGTCAAACGATTCATTTTTATCAACAGATTTGATAGAAATTAGTGCCAAAATTATAAATGTTCCTACAGGAACAGGTCGTGTTTGCGTTTCGACTTTAACAGAAACGGAGATACTAAAAAGAAAAACGTGTATAATAAATATTGGGGAGAGTACAAAAACACATTGCTTGCCCCAAGCTCTTGTAATAGGTAAATATCTTGCTGATAATAACACTATCAGTTTCCCAATCAAAGGTGTAAAAACATCAAAATATTTATCTTTAGAAGTGCAAAAGCTTGTAAAAAAAGCAAATATAAATGTTGACAAACACCTCGGATGCAATTTAGGTGATATTTATAAAGTACAAAAATTTTGGTATGATTATAATATCACAGTTTTTACGGATAAAACTAATTATAAAACTTGTTATCGTTTCAATGTGAAGGGTACCAAAAATATAAATCTATTTTACTTTGAAAAATTAAAGCATTTTGTTACTCTTAAAAGTGTAAAAGGTTTTTTCGGTAAAAAAAAACAATGCTTATTTTGTAGTGATCTCTATATGGATGCTCATAATTGCAAAGAAATATGTAAATATTGTAAAACATGCCCTCCTTGTAATTTTGTGTCGGCTTTATCTAAGTGTAACGCTTGTAATCGTATATTCCGTGGTGCTCAGTGTTTTGATAATCATATAAAAAATAAATATGGTTATGACACTGTGTGTTCGCAACTCAAAAATTGCGAAAAATGTTTCAAATATTATGATCTTTATAAGCGTAAAGGTCAGGTTCATTGTTGCAATGAAAAAATTTGCGAAGTTTGTCACAAATTAACAGACCAAGAACATCAATGCTTTGTACAAACTTATAATAAAAAAAGACCTACAAAATTTACTTTAATATTTTATGATATTGAATGTACTCAAAATAAAGAAATCGTTTCAAACAGTTTTCAACATGTACCCAACTTATGTGTTGCAAGTCAAGTTTGTCATTATTGCTATTTAGATAATGATGATGATATTAAATGTCAAAATTGCAAACAACGTGTCCATATATTTGAAAATGATACTAAGTCTAATTGTATTGAAAAATTTATTACGTTTTTACTCGGTGTTAATGGTAATTCGTTAAGAAAAGTTTGCTGTATAGCCCATAATTTCAAAAGCTATGACAGCCAATTTATAATCACAGAATTGTTAAAAAGAAATAAGAAAATTGTACCAATCATAGGTGGGTTAAAAATTTTGAAAATTACTTTTAATCGTGATATTACTTTTATAGATTCTTTAAATTTTTTACCAATGGCTTTGTCAAAATTTCCAAAGGCTTTTGGTATTAAAAACATTGCTAAAGGTGACTATCCCCATTATTTTAATACTGACGCCAATTACTCTTATATTGGCGAAATACCCAATATAAGCATGTTTTCGACTGAAAGTTTAAACGCAGAAGCATTAGATAATTTTAAAAAATGGTGGTGGAAATTAAAAAATTCTGGTTATGTTTTTAATAACCGAGAAGAATTAATAAAATATTGTAAAATGGATGTCAAATTGCTTCAGCAAGGATGTCTAAAATTTATGGACGATTTTGTATCTCTTCTTGATGTTAACCCTTTTTTAGAGAGTTTTACTATTGCTCAAGCAGTAATGCTTGTGTATAGAAAAAAGTTTTTAAAAGCAAATACCTTGGCGGTCGTTCCTGCTAATAATTACAAACGGTATAAGATGCAATCGTTGATAGGTCAAAAATGGTTAGAATATGAAAATGAAAAAGTTAATGGTAAAATTAAATATGAAGTAGTTATAGAAAATTGTGGATTGCAAGTTGATGGGTACAACAAAGATAGTAATACTGTATATGAATTTTTGGGGTGTTTTTATCACGGTTGTCCAACATGCTTTTATGATAGAAAGATTGTGAAACATGGCACTACTTTTGAAGAAAAATATGAAAATTATTTGCTGAGACTTAAATTTTTAAAGGAAAAAAAGTATAATGTAGTTGAAATGTGGGAATGCTCGTTTAGATTATTTTTAAAAAATAATTCTTTCGTAGATATAAAATTAAATCAAAGTCCTTATATTTTATATAATTCCTTGGTACCACGTGATGCTATTTTTGGAGGGCGAACCGAAGTCTTTAAACTTTATCATAAAATAAAACCAGGAGAAAAAATTCGTTATTTAGATTTTACTTCTTTGTATCCTTTTGTTAATAAAACTTGTAAATATCCTATTGGTGTTCCTAAAATTTATAATATCGAGCAATGTAAAAATTTAAAATTAGATATTAGTGAAATTGACGGTATTATTAAATGTTGTATTTTACCTCCTCAAGATTTATTTATACCTGTTTTACCGGTAAAAATAAATAACAAATTAATATTTGCACTCAGTAAAACATGTGCCGAAAGTGAAAATGTTGTACAAAAATGTAATCATACTGACAAGGACAGATGTATAGTAGGAACATGGGCTGCAATAGAAATTAATTTAGCATTAAGTAAGGGTTACACAATTGTAGAATTGTATGAAGTGTGGCATTATGAAACTACAATATATAATCCTATATTAAAAAGTGGAGGTTTGTTTGCAGAATACATGAACACTTTTATAAAGTTAAAACAAGAAGCCAGCGGTTATCCACAAGATTGTAATTCGCTTGAAGAAAAACAAAGGTATATTCAAGAGTTTTTAGACAAAGATGGTGTTTTATTAGATGAAAACAAAATAGAATCAAAACCTTCGTTTCGAAATATAGCTAAATTATGCCTAAATTCCCTTTGGGGAAAATTTATACAGAGAAATATAATGTCGCAAACAAGTGTAATATCTTCAGTTGACGAGTTCAATAAACTGGTTCATTCTCCTGGTGTTGAAATAACCGATTTATATATGGCTGGAGAAGAGCAGGTATGGGTTTCATGGAAATACGCTAATTCCGAATATGTGGAACCTTTAAAACATGTTTCTTTAACTGTCGGTGTATACACAACTGCACATGCCCGCATAAAACTTTATAACGAGCTTTATAAGTTTGGCAAAAATATATTGTACTGTGATACGGATTCTGTTATTTTTATTGAAAAAGAAAATTGTCAATATAAACCAAATACTGGAAACTTTTTAGGAGATTTCACAAATGAATTAAGTGAATACGGTAAAGATACTTATATTACAGAATTTGTCTCTACAGGACCTAAATGTTACTCTTACAGATATTTCAACCCTGTAACAAATAAAACAGGTGAAGTTGCCAAATGTAAAGGAGTGACGGTTAATTTAGCACACCAAAAAATTTTAAACTTTGAAAACCTTAAAAATCTTGTGAACGACCCGTTTGGAGATGGCTTTTATAACATACATACAGCCAAGAAGATCAAAAGAAAAAAACAATTTACTGTGGTAACCGAAAATGAAAATAAAAAGTTTGGTTTTACATTCACAAAACGAGTGTGTTCTTCTGAAGATTTTGAAACTATACCGTATGGGTTTATTGGTAAATAATGTTGTTTTTAAAAAAAAATTATATGTTAAATAGGGTAATTTTGTAATAATAATAAGTAGAAACTTAGCAGTAGAAACTGTATGTATATTATATAATTTTTTTAGAAACTGTATGTATATTATATAATTTTTTTTGTAAAGTTTAATGTAAATAAAAAATACATATAGTCAAAGTGTTTTTTTTACTTTCATACCATTAACCATCAAAACTTCGTTGTACAAACTTCTTAAAATCACTAGAAAATGTCTGAAAAAATTCTATTTATAGATATTCAATTTGTAGTAGGAAATGGACGTCAACATTTTGTTAAAGAAATGGCAATACTTCATCAAGGTTCTCTAGCCCCATCAGTATATTTTTTTAAACCTCCGTATCCTAAAGAAGAACTCAATGATGAAACTAACACCCAAAGCCGTTATATATATGATAATATAAACAATTTACAGTGGTGTGAGGGTTTTATTGCGTATAACGATATCGCAGATATTTTGAAAACCTATTCTCAACATAAAATTTATGTAAAAGGAATGCAGAAAAAAAATTTTTTACGGCAATATTTACAAGCAACAACAGAAATTATAGAACTGGAAAATGATATACCTAAGTTAAATTCTTTAAAGAAATACTATCCTTATTGTGAAATTCATTACAATAAAAACTCAAATTTTAAATGCGCTGTTCAAAATTGTGTTAATATATATATGTACATGTTGCGAAATAATAAAATTGATTATTAAAAAATATTTTTTTATTTTATTTTTAAAAATAGTGTTACAATTAAACATTAAAAGAATCCATTATATTTGCATATAATTTATCTGTACAATATAAAGGTATTTCAAAAAATAATCTTGAATAATTACAGTGGACGTGTGAAAGCTGCATTGGTATGTAATAGTCGTCAAACGTTAATGTAAGTAGATGCTTTTCTTTACATTTAGCCAAATACTTGTTGAAATATTCCTTTACGCTGCAGGCAGCATTGTTGTTGTAACTCATTACAACATTTAAAAATTCAATAATGCTTAAGAATTTATTATATTCGTTTTCAAACATTGTAAAAACTTTATTGTTATTACCATCCAAACTAAAGTTTAAAATATTTTTTGGTGTTGTCTCAATGGCTCTCAACATGTCTACCAAAAATTGAGTACCATCTGGTAAATGTTGTAGTTCTATTTCTTTGAAATAGTTATAAAATTTTTGCCATTCCGTATAAGAAATATACAAAGGAATTTCGTTACAACGATGCAAAATTATTTCAGCGTCAAAATTTGTAACATTAAAACCGATACTAATTTTACAGGTGTGAGCATCGTCTAAGAAGTATGTGTAAGCCAACAATAAATTTTTAGGTATAGATGTTAACTTTTTGCTGCACTTCTTTTTCGCTAAAGGCTTCTTTTTTCCTGCTGAGCTCCGTTTTGCTGGTTTTACTGCAATATTCATATTTAGAATATGGTTTGTTTTCAACTGAGTTTGAAAATAAATTGTAGATCCATTTATACACTCCAAGATGTACATAATTGCCTTTTTTGTTTGGAAATTTTCAAACATTTTCTTGTTTTCCTATGTCCAAAAACATGTTTGAACATGTTCAAAATAAGTTTATCGTTTTTTTCATGATGATATTTGTCGAACTGTTTTAAAAAATAGTTCATGCTTTGACCGCTACATCGATACCATAAATAAACGCAACAATAATGACCACATACACTAGAAAATATACTTTGTAATTGACGATTGTTTATAATGTAACATTTTGAAATACGTTTCAAAAAATGTACAAACTCTTTTTGTTGAGGTCGTCGACCATATGAGTCAAAATATTCTATACATCCTGCAGGGGGGGAGTAAATTGCAATCCAGTGAGTGCCAGGTCTTGTTGAAGGATCTGTATTGACAACAATAATTGAAGGTCTTTTTATAAATTTAGGAATTTTATTTACGGCATAAACACCTTGAAAATATTTCTTGGTATATTTGTTTGATTTTAATACATTTGTTATTTCTAAAGTGTCCATTATATTAAATCCAACGATGAAAAATCTAAAATCTTTGTGTTCTCTTCAACGAAATATTTCAAAAAGTCTTTTTTTATTTTTCCATTGATAAATATAATATCAATTTTTTTTAAAAATTGTTGAAGTTCCTTAGTTGTGACATCGTTTAACAAATTACCAAAAGAATAGTTATCTATTTTATCAATATCATTTAAATCGTCTGTTGTAGGGTATTTATATTTAAAGTCTTTATTGAGGATTTTGCACGACTCTTTAATACATGTAACCGTTATACTTTTAACAAAAACTGTATTTTTGTTATCGGAGCAAAAGCTCATATCCACTAAAGCATAATTTTTATAAACCATTTTTAGCTGTTGTTTACTTAAATGTGTATTCGAGTATGCATTAAAAAGGTTATGTCCCTCTAATTTATAGGTTTGTGTAAACATTACGATTTTTATCAATTTGCAGACTGCCATCAAACTCCCCATAAACAATGCATGTTACAGTAGAAGTTAAAGCTTTTGCAAATTTTGCCTCAATTCTAACGGTGCCTTGGTTTAATAATCTTTGGCAAGAGTCATTTCCTGATAGATCGGGTGTTAAATCAAAGGCCAGAACGTAATAACCTTTGCTAAACATAGTTTTTGTTATTTGATGTCCTCTGTCTGAATGGTGAATTCCGGTTCCATTAAATAAAGTGTAATATGCTCGTGTATCAATTGGATTTTTTTCAGCAAAATTCATTTCAATAGGTAAATTTGGTATTTGAACACCATTAACGTATACCATAAATTGAGTCATATCGAAATGCTTAAAGTTGAAAGGATTTTTTGAACGCTTTCCTGAAAATGCCTCATTATCTGTCATACAAAATATTATAGAATTTGGTAGTTGACCAATAAAAACGTTGTCAAGGGATATATTTGAACTGTTTGAAGGTACTGTGAAGGTTTTTAGCTCGATACGTTTGTAATGGTATTTTGCATTGGCTTTTTCTAGAACAGTATTATGAGCAAGCAAAATACTAGGATTCACTGTGACATGTCTCATAAATAATGTAGCTTCTAGTATTTTCAAATGACTTTCATCACTATCGTCACAAAACATGTAAAAGTCTGGTTTTTCTAATGTTAGCAAAATTCGTATATCCACATTATTTATTAATAGTGTAGGTTGATTAAACATATCGAGATGAAGTTTACCCATCAATTCGACAACCCCACTATTATTATATGGTTTTTTACGTTCCGAAGACCCACCATTTCCAGATTTTCCCACATCATGCTTATCTAAAGACCAACCAGCACATTCTAAATGTGTAGATGCAGCATCACTCCCATAATTAAGTAAAGACTCAATATAAGCTCTATAATTATAATTATTGTCAGATGATGTAATATTTTTACCATTTAGTTGAACACTACACTGTTTAATTATAGAATGTAGTAAATTGTTAACAACTGATGGTTGTGGTAATAGTCTTGGCGGTGTTGCATTATCTTTGTCATCATTCCACAAAGAACCATCTTTTTTTAAAATCTGTACTTTCAGTTTCAAATATGTTGATGACAGATCTCTATAAGTATCGCCATGACCCAAGGAAACAAATTCAATAGTCGAAGAATTATCTAGTGATGCAATGGGATTATAAGCAACTTCTTCTGATTTTAAAATACTTGATTGAATAGGAGGAGAATTAAAGATGTCTAATTCAGATTTCATACACTCCATCATCATGATTTAATCAAAAATATCTAATATGCGCTTTTTTTTATTATTAGCTTTTTTTACTTTACGTCTCTTCACTTTACTTCGCGAATGACCAGTTTTCAACAATTTTTTTCTTTTTATAGCTCTTTTTCGCCCTGAACCATACATTGTGTGTAATTTATTTACCGCTTCACGTCTTAAATTTTTAATTGCTTCTTTCCCTCTATCTTGTAAAACTTCTTTAGGATTTGCGCCTGCTGCTAAATCTGATAATACACCAATTCCACTTGACATGGCTTCTTTTTTTAAAAAATTTAATCCTGATGATAAAAGCGGTTTTATAAAACGATATAAGCCCCCAAAAATATCTCCTAAACCACGACCTCTCTGATAATTTACTGATGAACGAAACAGGGGTCCTATTTCTTCAAGATTACCCCCCGTTTGCAATAAGTAGTATCTTATATAATGACGGTTCATTGTTTAATAGTTCGTAAACTAATAATAGGATTATATTTATATTTTTTTTTTTTTTTATAAAAATGCAATACAATTTTTGTAGGTATTACACTTCTGCTGAAATTTATATCTAATCCAAATTTATCCGTTAGCTTTATGGATATGTTATCAAAAACTTTTTTTTCTACATTATGATATTGTATATGGTTATATTTGATAATTGTCGGTTCAAATGCATTTTTGGTTTCGATAATATTAACAGCTCTTACTTTTGATTCACCAATGAAGCATGGTTCTATTATATCAGCATATATAAATAGCATTGCTGGTTTTGATGTTATATTAAAAGAGCTCAAAAAGGTTTCAAAAGCGTGGATTATTTTTGTTTTATGTGTTTTAATTTCTTTCACTTGAGAAAATATAGTTTTCAAAAAAAATTTCACTGAATATGCTCTCTCAATAAGTATTTTTATTTCTATTTTCGGATTATTAATACATATTGGAATATATTGTGTGTCCTCAATTACGGTCACATTAGCAGGTTCATTGTAATTTAAATCATCTGTAATGAAATTATAAATCTCTGAAAGCAAATATCTCTCGCATTCTTTTTTGCTATAACCAGGTCCTGCAGATATATTTTCAAGTAGTGTTGGTAAAATTAGTGTTTTCCAATCACACTGTGGTTCAGTTTTAATTTAAGGAATATATGTTTTTCCTATGCCCAATTTTTTTTTATCTGTGCTACCAATTATTACAAATGCACTTTTTTCATAATCTTCATTCAATTTGTTTGGTATAAAATCATTTATATATATTTCCGAGACTCCTACTTGCCAATCATTTTGTTTCAAATTAATTTCGCTTGGAAATTTATTTGTGAAACTTGTTAGGGAATTATTTTCATAGTACTTACTGGAAGCATCACTTAAAAGTGTAATATAAAAATCGTCATTTTGATTCATAGCTGTTTTTTATTTGTATGGTTTCCACTGTGCAATTTCAGATGCAGTTGGTGGTTTCGTAGTAGGTTGTACAAATGTAGATGGTGGTTTTGACAATTTAGCTTTTTCAACTTTTTTACGAATTGGTAGATTTAATAGCATTTGAGAATCTCCTTTTCTACTAGAAGAACGTAGTTGACGATTTAAACTTGTATCTTTTTTAGGTCTATTAAATAAAGGTACCGTTATTACATCGCCTGCATCTGTCTCAAACATACGAACATCTGGTGAATTGATGGCTTTTCTTTCTTTTATACGTTTACCCCCTGGTGATGCTGAGTAAGCAATTTCCCTAATTTCATCATCATTGTCATAAAAAACATCATTATATCACAGTGCCGAAACTATCTGAAACTGCATCAATTGTGTCTAATATACCTTTAAGTCGTAGCTCTAGGGACCTGGTCCATGACCTGCTAAATACTAGATACGAGTGGCGACCAGTAGAACAATTGCGCCAGTATAATGAACAAACTTACCGAGTTGAGAGTTGAACACTACGCTAGCAACCTGGTTTTGTAAATACAACATGTTACGCACCCGAATAGAATGCCTCGGATAAATAGGATAAAACGGAAACGAACGGACTGAAATAAGGACAACGATTTGAAGTTAGAATCTTAGCAACGTGCTTAGCTGGTATAGAACAGGACCACTGAAAACATCTTTATCTGCATTAAAAAAATATAATATAGATGTAGCTGCTATTCAAAAACCCGATGGACACATGAATCCATTTTCACGTCTGGAAAGTATGTTATATACTCATTTGAAGCATTTGAAGCCATTAATGAAAGATTGTGTTACATGCGCATGAAAACAAAGTTCTTTAATGTAACATTAACATGTACTCATGCACCAAGAAGAAATTAAAGACTTGTTGTACTCACAATTAGAAGGAATAATGATGAAATTACCTGCGAATAATATTAAAATTATTTTAGGCGATATGAATGGACAAGTTTGTAGAGAAGAATGATACAAACCGCACATTGGAATACACAGCTTACACTCTATCTCTAATGATAATGGATGTAGACTTACTGATTTTGTACAGTCACATATCATGGTCATAAGCAGCACACATTTTGAGCACAAAAACATACACAAAAAAACGTGGTGCTCGCCTAGTGGACTGTTTGCTAGCCAAATAGATCATGTTGCAATCAACAGTAGAAATGCTGGAAATATTTTAGATGTGAGAAGCTTTAAAGGTGCTAAAGTGGACACCGATCACTACCTGGTATGTGCAAAATTTAGAGCTAGAATTGCATGCATTAGAAACCAAAGAGGTACTAAAGCGAAAAAATGGAATTCGCACAAACTTAATAGCGAAGCAATACGGTATTATGCTCGGTACTGCGCAACCAAGTCGAAACCAAGAAAGGTGGGATGTCGAATGCGTGACAGCACTGGAAGACAAGAATAGGGCCAGATCTAAAATGTTGCAAAGAAGCACAAGAACTAATGTTATCCAGTATAAAATTAAAAGAATTGCTCCAAATAAATTGTTTAGAATAAAGAAAAGACGTGAAATGGAAATGGAAGTAGAAGAGATTGAAAGTTCTAGAGAAGCAAAACAAGTATCAAAATTTTATAAAGATATAAAAGGGATTAAAAATGGTTTCCAGCCAAGATCAAGCAGTTGCAAGAGAGCAGATGATATAATCCTATATGGAAGATATGAAATACCCAAAAGGTGGTCTGAGTACTTCACGGAAGTATTGAATAAAGAAAATAGTAATGAAAGTACAAGAAATGTAAACTTTGAAATTAATGAAGAAGAAGTTATGGTGCCAACATATGATGAAGTATGTGAACAAATTAAAAAGCTAAAAAAAACAGCGTTTTAACACCAAATTATTAGTAATAGTATTTAAATAAAATAGAGAAAAAAATAGTAGCCAGAAAATAATACCGTTTATCAGGACAAAGTGATTTAAAAAAAGACTGCAAAAATATTGCTACATTAGAATAGGTTCACCTTGCAAAATGAACAAAAAATATGAATTTAGTTTTAAAAATTGTAATTTTTTTATTTTATTTTTTATTTAATAATGAGTATTTCCTCCTTTTTTTAAAATAACCTCATAAATTCTGCTAGGAATGGAGTCATACAATGCTTTTAAATAATTTAAATTAATTTCTTTCCAGGCATCTTTTATGGCTTGTATTAATGCCGCCTTGTCATCAAACTGTCTCCCGTCTTCATACACCTTTCGTGTCAACCATCCCCAAACATTTTCTATAATGTTTAAGTCGGGTGAATACGGCGGCCATGGTAATAATTCCACACTTTGGCTATGGATCCAACTTTTAACTATTCGTGCAGTGTGAATAGGTGCATTATCTTGCTCAAAAATCCATGGAAGTGGTCCAAAAATGCTTTGCAATTTGGGAAAAGCACTTTCCAATAAGATTTTGTAGGCATTTCCGTTCATGGTAACATTTTGAAATACCAAATCTATGGTTCCGTAGTAGGAAATTGCACCCCATACCATAACTCCACCGACTCTGCTGTGATGTTTAGCCAAAACTCGCTCCTCTTTACGTAAATCGTGGAAAAAATAATTAAAACCATCAGGCCCGTCCAAATTAAATTTTTTTTCATCAGAAAAAAACACCTTTTTCCACTCATTATTCCACGTCATGTGTTCTATTGAAAACATTAAACGCTTTTCCTTATGTGCGACCTTTAATTCTGGTTTCCTTTTTAATTTAACACGCTTAATATTGGGAGAACTCTTTATTACCCTCCGAACTGTCGAAACACTCGCAGAACATCCAGTTTTGGCTCTTATTTTTGTTGCTGATATGGCTGAATTTGATGCTGCGCGAAGAATAGATCTTCTATCTTGAGATGTTGTTGCTGTAGCAGTACGTCCTTTCATATTTTTCCCATAATTTTCAATATTTCTAAGAAAATTGTTCACTACATTACAGCTTCTAGCAATTTTTGAAGCTATAGCACGACCAGAATATCCTTCTATAAACTTTAATTTTGGTTTTTTCCTCCAGTGTTAAAGCTCTGCCTCTACCCATTTTCAATAAATCGATAAAAAATTTAATAAAAAATCACTATTTAAGTTCACTAAAATCAATTAGAGTAAAAAATTCAAAAATACTAATTATAACTTTACTATAATATAGTTTTATTACAATTAAACCTATTTAAATGGAGCAATTAAAAAATGCATTTTTCTACAATCAAATAAATAAAACAATAAAGGAAAGTAACAGTATTTCTCTCGCAAATTTTGTTCAGCATATTATTTTGTTGTTAATAATAATTAATTTATTTTATAACGGTGCAAAAATAACAAGAAATTTTGAGAATTTTTGCAAAAAAATATCGAAAAATAGGGTGACCCTATTCAAATGGACCGGAGTGTTTGTACACAAAAAAGGTAGCAAATTAGATTGCAGCAACTTCAGAGACATCACACTACTCAGCACTATGTACAAGGTTCTTGCTAGTTTGATAGCCAAGAAACTATCCCCCCACGTATGTAATATAATAGGTGACTACCAGGCTGGTTTCATGCCAAATAGAAAAACGACAGACCCATTTTTTATTTTCCGATAAATATTAGAAAAATGTCATGTGTATAACATAAGGACATATCATCTATTCATTCATTGATTATAAACAAGCGTATGATAGCATGAACAGAACATATCTTTGGAATGCTATGAAAGTATTTGGCATAAAAGTAAAATTAGTCAACCTAGCTTCGATGATCACTGAGCACAGCATAAATAGAGTGAAGATACAAGGATGTCTTTCGGATAAGTTTGAAACAAACTCAGGAGTTCGGCAAGGTGATTGTTTAGCTCCCATACTATTTAATTTCGCAGTGGAAAAAGTTATGAGAGATGCAAACATTTTACACAATGGTACCATTTGGAATACAGCACATCAATTGTTTATGCAGATGAGAAAGACTTAATTGGAAGATCAATGATTGCTGTATGCGACAATTTACTAAAATAGAAAATCAAGCCAAAACATCCGGTTTAGAAATAAACGAATCAAAAACTAAATTTATGTTTGCTGGTAGAATTGGTCAAAATGTCACAATTGATTCATATAATTTTGAAAGTGTACAGCATTTTAATTACTTGGGATCAACAATTACTCCAAATAATAACTGCAGTATATAAATATATGAAAGGATTAATGCAGGAAAGAGATGCATATTCGGATTGAAAAAGTTACTATCATAATTTAATCACACGATCATCTAAAATCACAATATATAAAACTATTATTAGACCTGTGATTACATACGCTTGTGAAACATGGACGTTGAAAAAAGCAGATGAAACAAAACTAGAATGCTTTGAAATAAAGGTACCAAGAATTTTTTTTGGGCCAATACGAAATGAAGATGGTTCCTACAGAGTTCGTACTAATAATGAATGTAAGCAGTTATATGGAGATACCAACATAACATCATATTTTGAAGTTCAGCGTCTTCGTTGGCTGTGACTTGTAGTGAGGGCAGATCAAAATCGTGCGATATGCTTAATTTTAAATATGAATCCACCCGGAAGTCGCCAAGTGCGTCGCTATAAAGCTAGATGGTTCGATAACGTGCTAAGTGATATTAGGAAAATCGTTCTAAGGAACTGGAAAAGGGGTGCCCAAGATCGCACCACACGGAAAGGCGTTTTGAAGGAGGCCAAAGCCCTTGATGGGCTGTAGCGCCATGGAGTAAGTAAGTAAGTTACTATATGATATAGAGAGTTGAACTTATGAAAAGTAATTACGGATTTTTACAAGGACCCACTGAACTACCGACTTTAAATTTTGCAGGTGCCAAGTACATACTACCAAAATTATATGTACCAAAATTTATGCTAATTAGATAATAATTACTATATGCTCTTAAGCATACAAAATTTTAATCGAAAATTTAACTATGGACCCTCTGAAGTCACAGACCTGTATCTAGGTAGGCTTGTGCACAATCATGATACCAACCTACGTGCGAAATTTCATCCAAATCTGAGACATAAATATTTTTTTTACATTTTTCCGTAGAACAAAAACACATAGGTAAATAGGGAACTCTAACATGGTCCCACTGAAAGTATCGATCTCATCTTGTAAAAGGCATCAGGATGAAGTCTGTTAGAGCCTGTGTGCCAAATTTCAATAAAGTCTGGGAGATGTTGCTGCGCACATAAAATGCTTACGCGTATGCGTACATCAGGCGTCCCCCGGACACTTTTTTTTTGCATTTCCGGACTCCCCGACCTCGGAAACGCCTAGGAAAAATTGTTGAGCGATTTTTTTTTTTTTACCATAAAACCCATCACCAGACTTCACAGTTATTCCATAACTACTCGTAATATATGAAAATCTTACGTGAATAATCATCAACAAACAATATAAAATATTGAGCACCACCTACAGATGTTACACGAATAGGACCACATATATCGCTGTGGATTATTTCTAATTTATTTTTTGTGAGACTTTGATAATTTTGGAATTGAACCTTACATATTTTAGCTTTTAGATTATGAAATCTGTAGTGAAATTATTTTCACAGGCTTTACTAATTCAAATAAAGTTTGTTGCCAACGATGGTACAAAAAATACATCCTTTAAAATAATTTTTACATAATTGGTTTCCAGCGATACATCGCAAATTCCCACTAATTTTACGTAATTATTATCAGCTAGTTGAATTTGTTCTTCATGATATATAAATTTAGAAAATAACAATTTGTCACAACAAATATAACTGGTGGTACCACTATCTAAAATCCACATATTTTTATTTAATTGTGACATTGCAAATGATATTTTATTTATCATTCCAAATGCAAATGAATTATCATTATTATTATCATTTGTTTTATTGTTTGTGTTTTTTTTTAAACTGCACTCAGCAGCGTAATGAAGGTCTCTGACCTTCTTTAACAGTTTTGTTTTCGGAATAATTGTACTTGGTAATTGATCACGTGATTCTTTTGCAATTATAAAATTTTCAAAACTTTTTGGTAGACTAGACACAAGCTAAATTGCGAGCAATTCATCTTCCATATCAATATGAATTCTTTAATTTTTTCATGTACGCCAAAGAAATTATTTATATGACTGTTCATAGTTGAAGTAACGATATGGGATGCGTTTCCGTTACCAAGAACTAAGGAAATCCTAGATCAGCTGGGAGGTTCCAGGTATTTTACAACTCTAGATCTTGCAAGCGTATATCATCAAGTTAGAATGGAATCAGCAGATAGAAAAAACTGCTTTCAGCACAGCGTATGGACATTTTGAGTTCAAGCGCATGCCATTTAATTTCACAGGTGCCCCAGCAACGTTCCAGAGAGTGATGAACTGTGAACTAACTGGATTACAAGGGTTTAAATGCTTTGTTTACCTGGACGATATTGTGGTATATGGGAGGAATATAGCAGATCACGACGAAAATCTAAGAGTAGTGTTCCAACGTCTTAGGGAACATAATTTAAAATTGCAGCCAGAGAAGTGCAAATTTCTTAGGAAAGTAGTGCTATACTTAGGGCATAAAATAACGTCAGAAGAAGCTTATCCCGACCCTGAAAAAATAAAATACGTGCAAGAACACCAAGCTTCGCGCACTACAAAAGAACTTCAGTCTTTTCTCGGTTTGGTCAACTATTATAGACCGTGTATGCCAAAATTAGCTGCAACTGGTGCAATTTTATATAAAATGGCCATTAAATCACAGAATTTCAAATGGACTAATGAACACCAGAATAGCTTTTGAAAATGTAAAACAGTTATTGGTCTATCCACCACTCTTGGCTTATCCGGATTTAACAAAACCATTCAATCTAACGACTGACCCGTGTAATTATGCATTAGGGGCTGTGTACTCACAGGGTAAGGTAGAGGAAGATAGACCAGTTGCCTATGTCAGCAGAGTATTGGGTAAAGCAGAAAGAAATTACGCTACCATAGTGAAGGAAATGCTTGCCATCTATTGGGCCATTAAGAACTATAGAACATATTTACTTGGCCGTAATTTCACTGTATTCACTGATCATAAACCATTGATAAGTGAATATGATAAAAAGACACATTGATAAGTGAATATTAATAGGTAGAAAGTTAGGCTGGCGGAATACATTGGATTAAATGGAACAAGTAGAATTTATATTAATGAAAGTTTAACGAAGAAAACGTCAGAATTACTCAAACTTGCTAACACGTATAAAAAAGATAAATGGATCTTCAAATATTATACAATCAAAGGATATCTCTATATTGTTAAAACTGAACATGCTAAACCAATTAAGATAACTGCTAAACATCAATTAATTAACAGTGGGGATACTACTGATACTGAAACACAATCAATAAGTTTAGAGCCGGTAAATAGTAATATTTAGAAATTGAAATTAATGTACTTAACTTTTTTTTTATTAACATTTATTTTTATTATATTATATTATTAGAATTAAGTCCAAAAGCTATGTTAATGCTCTCATATTTATTATTACTTTTATTTATATTATCATTTTGCTTTATATTATCATTTTGTATGAATGGAGTCATACAATGCTTTTAAATAATTTAAATTAATTTCTTTCCATGCATCTTTTATGGCTTGTATTAATGCCGCCTTGTCATCAAACTGTCTCCCGTCTTCATACACCTTTCGTGTCAACCATCCCCAAACATTTTCTATAATGTTTAAGTCGGGTGAATACGGCGGCCATGGTAATAATTCCACACTTTGGCTATGGATCCAACTTTTAACTATTCGTGCAGTGTGAATAGGTGCATTATCTTGCTCAAAAATCCATGGAAGTGGTCCAAAAATGCTTTGCAATTTGGGAAAAGCACTTTCCAATAAGATTTTGTAGGCATTTCCGTTCATGGTAACATTTTGAAATACCAAATCTATGGTTCCGTAGTGCACCCCATACCATAACTCCACCGACTCTGCTGTGATGTTTAGCCAAAACTCGCTCCTCTTTACGTAAATCGTGGAAAAAATAATTAAAACCATCAGGCCCGTCCAAATTAAATTTTTTTTCATCAGAAAAAAACACCTTTTTCCACTCATTATTCCACGTCATGTGTTCTCTTGAAAACATTAAACGCTTTTCCTTATGTGCGACCTTTAATTCTGGTTTCCTTTTTAATTTAACACGCTTAATATTGGGAGAACTCTTTATTACCCTCCGAACTGTCGAAACACTCGCAGAACATCCAGTTTTGGCTCTTATTTTTGTTGCTGATATGGCTGAATTTGATGCTGCGCGAAGAATAGATCTTCTATCTTGAGATGTTGTTGCTGTAGCAGTACGTCCTTTCATATTTTTCCCATAATTTTCAATATTTCTAAGAAAATTGTTCACTACATTACAGCTTCTAGCAATTTTTGAAGCTATAGCACGACCAGAATATCCTTCTATAAACTTTAATTTTGGTTTTTTCCTCCAGTGTTAAAGCTCTGCCTCTACCCATTTTCAATAAATCGATAAAAAATTTAATAAAAAATCACTATTTAAGTTCACTAAAATCAATTAGAGTAAAAAATTCAAAAATACTAATTATAACTTTACTATAATATAGTTTTATTACAATTAAACCTATTTAAATGGAGCAATTAAAAAATGCATTTTTCTACAATCAAATAAATAAAACAATAAAGGAAAGTAACAGTATTTCTCTCGCAAATTTTGTTCAGCATATTATTTTGTTGTTAATAATAATTAATTTATTTTATAACGGTGCAAAAATAACAAGAAATTTTGAGAATTTTTGCAAAAAAATATCGAAAAATAGGGTGACCCTATTCAAATGGACCGGAGTGTTTGTACACAAAAAAGGTAGCAAATTAGATTGCAGCAACTTCAGAGACATCACACTACTCAGCACTATGTACAAGGTTCTTGCTAGTTTGATAGCCAAGAAACTATCCCCCCACGTATGTAATATAATAGGTGACTACCAGGCTGGTTTCATGCCAAATAGAAAAACGACAGACCCATTTTTTATTTTCCGATAAATATTAGAAAAATGTCATGTGTATAACATAAGGACATATCATCTATTCATTCATTGATTATAAACAAGCGTATGATAGCATGAACAGAACATATCTTTGGAATGCTATGAAAGTATTTGGCATAAAAGTAAAATTAGTCAACCTAGCTTCGATGATCACTGAGCACAGCATAAATAGAGTGAAGATACAAGGATGTCTTTCGGATAAGTTTGAAACAAACTCAGGAGTTCGGCAAGGTGATTGTTTAGCTCCCATACTATTTAATTTCGCAGTGGAAAAAGTTATGAGAGATGCAAACATTTTACACAATGGTACCATTTGGAATACAGCACATCAATTGTTTATGCAGATGAGAAAGACTTAATTGGAAGATCAATGATTGCTGTATGCGACAATTTACTAAAATAGAAAATCAAGCCAAAACATCCGGTTTAGAAATAAACGAATCAAAAACTAAATTTATGTTTGCTGGTAGAATTGGTCAAAATGTCACAATTGATTCATATAATTTTGAAAGTGTACAGCATTTTAATTACTTGGGATCAACAATTACTCCAAATAATAACTGCAGTATATAAATATATGAAAGGATTAATGCAGGAAAGAGATGCATATTCGGATTGAAAAAGTTACTATCATAATTTAATCACACGATCATCTAAAATCACAATATATAAAACTATTATTAGACCTGTGATTACATACGCTTGTGAAACATGGACGTTGAAAAAAGCAGATGAAACAAAACTAGAATGCTTTGAAATAAAGGTACCAAGAATTTTTTTTGGGCCAATACGAAATGAAGATGGTTCCTACAGAGTTCGTACTAATAATGAATGTAAGCAGTTATATGGAGATACCAACATAACATCATATTTTGAAGTTCAGCGTCTTCGTTGGCTGTGACTTGTAGTGAGGGCAGATCAAAATCGTGCGATATGCATAATTTTAAATATGAATCCACCCGGAAGTCGCCAAGTGGGTCGCTATAAAGCTAGATGGTTCGATAACGTGCTAAGTGATATTAGGAAAATCGTTCTAAGGAACTGGAAAAGGGGTGCCCAAGATCGCACCACACGGAAAGGCGTTTTGAAGGAGGCCAAAGCCCTTGATGGGCTGTAGCGCCATGGAGTAAGTAAGTAAGTTACTATATGATATAGAGAGTTGAACTTATGAAAAGTAATTACGGATTTTTACAAGGACCCACTGAACTACCGACTTTAAATTTTGCAGGTGCCAAGTACATACTACCAAAATTATATGTACCAAAATTTATGCTAATTAGATAATAATTACTATATGCTCTTAAGCATACAAAATTTTAATCGAAAATTTAACTATGGACCCTCTGAAGTCACAGACCTGTATCTAGGTAGGCTTGTGCACAATCATGATACCAACCTACGTGCGAAATTTCATCCAAATCTGAGACATAAATATTTTTTTTACATTTTTCCGTAGAACAAAAACACATAGGTTCCCAGATAAATAGGGAACTCTAACATGGTCCCACTGAAAGTATCGATCTCATCTTGTAAAAGGCATCAGGATGAAGTCTGTTAGAGCCTGTGTGCCAAATTTCAATAAAGTCTGGGAGATGTTGCTGCGCACATAAAATGCTTACGCGTATGCGTACATCAGGCGTCCCCCGGACACTTTTTTTTTGCATTTCCGGACTCCCCGACCTCGGAAACGCCTAGGAAAAATTGTTGAGCGATTTTTTTTTTTTTTACCATAAAACCCATCACCAGACTTCACAGTTATTCCATAACTACTCGTAATATATGAAAATCTTACGTGAATAATCATCAACAAACAATATAAAATATTGAGCACCACCTACAGATGTTACACGAATAGGACCACATATATCGCTGTGGATTATTTCTAATTTATTTTTTGTGAGACTTTGATAATTTTGGAATTGAACCTTACATATTTTAGCTTTTAGATTATGAAATCTGTAGTGAAATTATTTTCACAGGCTTTACTAATTCAAATAAAGTTTGTTGCCAACGATGGTACAAAAAATACATCCTTTAAAATAATTTTTACATAATTGGTTTCCAGCGATACATCGCAAATTCCCACTAATTTTACGTAATTATTATCAGCTAGTTGAATTTGTTCTCCATGATATATAAATTTAGAAAATAACAATTTGTCACAACAAATATAACTGGTGGTACCACTATCTAAAATCCACATATTTTTATTTAATTGTGACATTGCAAATGATATTTTATTTATCATTCCAAATGCAAATGAATTATCATTATTATTATCATTTGTTTTATTGTTTGTGTTTTTTTTTAAACTGCACTCAGCAGCGTAATGAAGGTCTCTGACCTTCTTTAACAGTTTTGTTTTCGGAATAATTGTACTTGGTAATTGATCACGTGATTCTTTTGCAATTATAAAATTTTCAAAACTTTTTGGTAGACTAGACACAAGCTAAATTGCGAGCAATTCATCTTCCATATCAATATGAATTCTTTAATTTTTTCATGTACGCCAAAGAAATTATTTATATGACTGTTCATAGTTGAAGTAACGATATGGGATGCGTTTCCGTTACCAAGAACTAAGGAAATCCTAGATCAGCTGGGAGGTTCCAGGTATTTTACAACTCTAGATCTTGCAAGCGTATATCATCAAGTTAGAATGGAATCAGCAGATAGAAAAAACTGCTTTCAGCACAGCGTATGGACATTTTGAGTTCAAGCGCATGCCATTTAATTTCACAGGTGCCCCAGCAACGTTCCAGAGAGTGATGAACTGTGAACTAACTGGATTACAAGGGTTTAAATGCTTTGTTTACCTGGACGATATTGTGGTATATGGGAGGAATATAGCAGATCACGACGAAAATCTAAGAGTAGTGTTCCAACGTCTTAGGGAACATAATTTAAAATTGCAGCCAGAGAAGTGCAAATTTCTTAGGAAAGTAGTGCTATACTTAGGGCATAAAATAACGTCAGAAGAAGCTTATCCCGACCCTGAAAAAATAAAATACGTGCAAGAACACCAAGCTTCGCGCACTACAAAAGAACTTCAGTCTTTTCTCGGTTTGGTCAACTATTATAGACCGTGTATGCCAAAATTAGCTGCAACTGGTGCAATTTTATATAAAATGGCCACTAAATCACAGAATTTCAAATGGACTAATGAACACCAGAATAGCTTTTGAAAATGTAAAACAGTTATTGGTCTATCCACCACTCTTGGCTTATCCGGATTTAACAAAACCATTCAATCTAACGACTGACCCGTGTAATTATGCATTAGGGGCTGTGTACTCACAGGGTAAGGTAGAGGAAGATAGACCAGTTGCCTATGTCAGCAGAGTATTGGGTAAAGCAGAAAGAAATTACGCTACCATAGTGAAGGAAATGCTTGCCATCTATTGGGCCATTAAGAACTATAGAACATATTTACTTGGCCGTAATTTCACTGTATTCACTGATCATAAACCATTGATAAGTGAATATGATAAAAAGACACATTGATAAGTGAATATTAATAGGTAGAAAGTTAGGCTGGCGGAATACATTGGATTAAATGGAACAAGTAGAATTTATATTAATGAAAGTTTAACGAAGAAAACGTCAGAATTACTCAAACTTGCTAACACGTATAAAAAAGATAAATGGATCTTCAAATATTATACAATCAAAGGATATCTCTATATTGTTAAAACTGAACATGCTAAACCAATTAAGATAACTGCTAAACATCAATTAATTAACAGTGGGGATACTACTGATACTGAAACACAATCAATAAGTTTAGAGCCGGTAAATAGTAATATTTAGAAATTGAAATTAATGTACTTAACTTTTTTTTTTATTAACATTTATTTTTATTATATTATATTATTAGAATTAAGTCCAAAAGCTATGTTAATGCTCTCATATTTATTATTACTTTTATTTATATTATCATTTTGCTTTAATATTGTATTTATAAAATTAGGGTTCACTATGGTCATTTTCACTATTTTATCCCATGTAATATCTAAGTCAATATCGTGTACTGTTTTTCTGAGCGGGTATCGCACACCTATATTGTTGAATTTACCTATTATTTGTTTAAAATATGGTAAATAACGATGCTAATGATAATAATAGTAACAGAGTGAGTGTTCCATTGGAAAAATATTCTATTCCAAATATCATATTAAAATCTAGTCTCAAAACCAAAGATTGTCTTAATGTATGTCATGTAAATATCAGAAGTTTGTTTCCAAAAATTGATGTTATACGTGAAGCTATTTATAAAAGTAATGTACATGTTCTGATGATTTCTGAAACATGGTTAAATGTTGAAATTTCATCATATATGGTAAAAATTGCTGGGTACAAACTGTACAGAAATGATAGATCTGTTACAAATACTGATGGTAGTGTAAAAATTGGTGGCGGTGTTTCTATTTATGTTAAATGTGGACTTGCAGTTAAAATTTTATGTCAATCTCACAATATTTTTGGATTGGAATATCTGTTTATTGAGCTAAAAGTTGAACGTGAATTATTTTTATTAGGATGTGTGTATTTTTGTAAGCCTTCAGTTGAGCGTCTTAAGTATCTGAGAGAAGAACTGGATAAACTGTCACCTCAATATGAGCATATCATTATTGGAGGTGATTTCAATATCAATATCTTAGCTGAAGACGATAGTGTAAAACCTGCCTTTCTTAAATTAGTTCAAAATTTGTCTTTAAAAATTTTAAACACGTCTTGTGCTACAAGGTATGGCAAATCATCTTCTTCGCTTATTGACATGTTCATTATAAATTCAATTTTCTGTGATAAAGTCTCTAGTATTGGACAGGTCTCATTGCCTAGCTCTACTGATCATGACCTTATTTATTTTTCCTATATAGTTCCTATCAAATTACCTGATTCATATAAAATAACATTTCGTGATTATAAAAACTGTGATATCTACAATCTTTACAATGCAGCTAATATGTGTCCATGGTATTTAATTCGTTCGTCTCCTGATGTGAATGTTCAAATTGATGTTTTTAACAATATTGTTCTAAAACTGTTTGATAATTTTGTTCCTCTCCGCACGATAAATAAAAATCCTAAATATATACCTTATTTTAGTTCTGAAATTAACAAAATAACATCTGAACGTGATACTGCTTATGAATTATGGAAATGTAGAAAAACAGACGAAAGTTGGTCGACTTACACCAGACTGAGAAATAAGTCTACATTACTAATACGTAAAGCCAAAAAAGCTTATTTTTCTAAAAAACTTGACACTGAGTTATCGTCCAAGAACTTTTGGAGTAACGTAGCAAATTTGGGTATCCATAACAAAAAGTCCTCGGAAGAAATAATTGAAGTTGATATCAACAAACTAAATCAGCGTTTTTGCAGATCGTCTGTTAATGCAACTAACACTTTTGACAGTGACGTAACATTATCAGGAAACAATATTTCATCTGATAACACTACTTCAAACCAATTTTATTTTCAGGGCATTTCTGGTAAAGAGGTGTTTGATGCAATATCACATATAAAATCTAAGGCGGTAGGTCCTGATGAAATTCATTTGAGATTCATTCACATTATTCTACCTATTGTATTACCGCATCTAGTTTACATATTTAACAATATTTTATGTACGTCAATTTATCCCAAGTTGTGGAAAGTAGCAAAAATAATTCCGGTAGCCAAAAAAACAAATCCACAAATAAATGATTATCGACCACAATGCAGTAAAGCTAATCTTGAGCTACTTAACTGACAGATCTCAATATATTTCAGCAAATGGTGATATTTCTGAATCGCTGCCATTATTTTGTGGTGTTCCGCAAGGATCTATTTTGGGCCCATTACTATTCTGCATATTTATAAATGACCTACCTGAGAGTCTGTCAGAAGCGAACTGTCATATTTATGCTGATGATACGCAGATTTATCTAAGCTGTCCTGTTTCCAAACTACCATCCTACATCGGTAAATTAAATGATGAGCTGGATTCGATTTCTTTTTGGGCAAATGAGAACGAACTAAAACTTAATGCTTCTAAATCTCAAGCAATCGTAATTTTTTCTAAAAGTGTCGATACTAGTCAATTACCAGCCCTTCGTCTTAACCATGATAGCATCCCTTACTTCAACAAGGTGAAAAATCTTGGGATGATTTTTAACAAAACTTTATCATGGTCACATCGATTCAATTGCTTGTAAAGTATATGTCGTTCTTCGTAAATTGTGGAAGTTTTCTAATAATATACCTTTCGATTCTAGACGTAAATTAATATTATCCTTGGCTGTCCCACATTTTCTTTATTGTGATGTAGTTTATTCGTCTATGAATGTTGGTGAAAGGAGTAAGCTTTATGTTTTATTTAATTCTTGTACCAGATACGTAAATAATCGACGTAAATTTGACAGAATCAGTGATGTAAGCAAAAATATTTTAAATTGTCTATTCTCAAATTATTTAAAGTTTCGTTATCTTTGTTTCTTGCATAAGCTAATTTATTATAAAACACCGCAATACCTAGCAAGTAAATTAGTTTATGCGAGATCTTCTAGAACTTTTAATTTGATTGTGCCAAAGCATAAAACACACGTTCGTCACTTGTCTTTTTATGTGAATATAGTTTCCCTATGGAACGAACTACCTGTTGCTGTTAAGAGTGCAGCATCGCACAATCACTTTTGCGAACTTTGCTTTCAGCACTTCAGTTCGATCAGTTGATCGGGATGCGTGTGATGGGTAGTGGATATGACCTGATGAACTCTGTTAATGTTTTAAATTCTTTATTTGTTTATATTGTAGTACATTAATAAGTAAAATTAATTAAAAAATCATTATATATGTATTATGTTATTATTTTAAATTATGTATTTTGTTGTTAATTTGTTAATATTATAGTCTACTAATAAGTAAAATCTAAAGTTAATTATTATTATTATTATTTAAAAATCATAAATATTATTGTGAGAGCATTTGATCCAAATTCTAATGTATATGCATATTGTAGAGACTTACCGTCTCAAATGTATATCCCAATAAATAAATATTATTATTATTATTAATATAATTTTTATATCCAATACAAACCTTGCAAATAAAACAGCAATGCAGACGCGCTCAGCAGAATTCCCATTATAGTAGAAACGGATGAAAAACTAGAAAAAGGCCAGGTTACTAAAGAACGAATCAGATCAAGAAATTTCTTGTGACGAAAGTAGTTCTTCGGACTCTGATAGTGAAAAACCAACAGAAAAATTAGCAAAGAGAATGTAAATAGTAGATAAAATGGAAATTGATGAAATTATTAAACAGCATCACGATTCACCCCTAGGTGGACATCTAGGTGTAGTAAAAACTTACAACGGATTAAACTATTTGGAAAAATATGCTAAAGACTATAAGGTGGTACATTAAAAGTTGTCCTAAATGTCAATTTACCAAAAGAGGCAATGGGAATCACGGACACAGCTAAACGTCCATTTGACAAGGTATATTTGGACATTGTAGATCCTTTACCAATCACCCACAATGGAAACAAATATATTCTGAGTTTTCTAGATGACTTGTCAATAGAGAAACAGTGGTAAATTTAATTTAAAAAATAATAAAAAGCAGTGAAATCAGGTAAATAAGATAATTTGATTAATAAATATAGTAATTTGAACAGTGATTGATTAGTTGTAAAAAAAAATAGAAACTGTGGAATAGTAAATAAGTAACTTAAGTAATAATACAAAAATAAAACAAAAAATTAGAGAAGTTTAAAATTGATAAATTATAGAAAAAAAATTATATAAAAAATTTAACAGTGCAAATATTAAAATAATTAAAAAAAAAATGAATATGTTGGTGTGTAAATAATTTGTAATTTCAATAAATAAATAATTCTTTAATAATACAAATACATAGTAAAATATTTATAAATAAATAAATTTGGAGTTTAACTAAACAAATAATAATATAAAAATACTTTCCTTTTACTATACTTTACCTTTACTGAATCGCTAATCTAGTACGTTTGCAGTTAATGAAAACTCTAGATAGAAGAAAGTAAGATTATATAATTTTAGTATTTTTATTTATTAGTTTTTAGTCGCATATTACTATTTATAAAGGAAAGTATTTTTAAAAATGTTTTTCTTTTATTTATTTTTTATTTCATACTTTTTAGTCGGTCAAATATTTTAAGTTTTAGTCAGAAACTGTAGAATTTTTATAATGTTTATATATATTTACTTTAATATATATATATATATATATATACACAATAGTATATATATTATATATTTATATATATATATATATATATTTGAGCGATTAATAATAAATAGCTCTAACTCATGTTTCGCGAAAAGTCACTTATGCCACTTGAAAAATTAACGGTTCATATATATATATATATATATATATTATTTTTGGCCTCATTTCTGGGGCCCCGTATGGCCCTCTTTACCTAAAACATTACCCAACGAGATGTACTCATCGAGACTTTTAATTTCGTAGCCCACATGATTTTTATTATTTTTGGCCCCTTATCCAGGCTGCCACATGACTCTTGTTTCCCTAAATACTACAATTACTTGCCCCAAAAATATCTTTTCTTCCAGACCTATAATTTGGTACCCTATATGATATTTTTATTTTTGGTCCCACATGGAACTCGTTACCCGAAACAACACCCAACGTGATGTACTCATCAATAGCTTTAATTTGATATCCCACATGACTTTTTTTGAAAATAGGTCCAACACCCGCCCCCTCTCTGGGCCTTGAAAATTATGTGGCACCGAATGGGTCATAACACGAGCTTAAGTTCCAAATTTGAGTTAAATCGGTATAGCCGTTTAACCGGTATGCTCAGGTGAAGAAAATATGAATTTTCAGGCCCTCAAATTACCAATTTTACAGGCCCCACATGACCCACGTTGCCCCGAACACTACCATTACTTGCCCCAAAGATATCTACTCTTCCAGACCTTTAATTTGATACCCCACTTGATTTTTTTTCATTTTTGGCCTCATTTTTTGGGGGAACCACATGGTCCTACTTACCTGAAACAATACCCAATATGATGTACTCATCAATACCTTTAATTTGATACCCCACATGACTTTTTTTGAAAATAGGTCCAACACCCGCCCCCTCTCTGGGCCTTGAAAATTATGTGGCACCGAATGGGTCATAACACGAGCTTAAGTTCCAAATTTGAGTTAAATCGGTATAGCCGTTTAACCGGTATGCTCAGGTGAAGAAAATATGAATTTTTCAGGCCCTCAAATTACCAACATTGCCCCGAACACTACCATTACTTGCCCCAAAGATATCTACTCTTCCAGACCTTTAATTTGATACCCCACTTGATTTTATTTCATTTTTGGCCTCATTTTTTGGGGGAACCACATGGTCCTACTTACCTGAAACAATACCCAATATGATGTACTCATCAATACCTTTAATTTGATACCCCACATGACTTTTGAAAATAGGTCCAACCCCCCGCCCCCTCAGTGGGCCTTTAAAATTATGTGGCAACGAATGAGTCATAACACGAGTTTAAGTTCCAAAGTTCAGTTAAATCAGTAAAACCGTTTCGGAGCTATGCCCAGGTGAGGAAAACATGAATTGTAAATTCAATAAAAGGAAAGTAAAAAAAAGAACTTCAAATACAGAAAATAGATTAGAAAATAATAGTGGAGTAGATTTTACAGATAGTAATAGAGTAGATTTCCCAACGAATAAAACATTTGAATTTATAAATAATGATAGGGTAGAATTTACACACGATGATAGTTTAGGATTTCAAAATAATTTAGATAATAGAAGTTTTAGAAGAAGATCTAATATTTTATCTACAGACAACACTTATAATTTAAGACAGTCGGGAAGTGCACACAACAATACAATACCACTAGAAAGAACATATAAAACGTATTTTCAGGTGGTGCCAATTTTTACAGGGGAAGGGGACAGGATGATGTTGGAACTGCAAAATTTTGTATCGTTGGGACACGATGCGTATTTTAAAACAGATGAACTGGACAGACCTGTAGTTTTAAATCAGATCATCAGAGGAAAGCTGAAAGGAAGAGCCGCGGAATTTTAGAGATTTTAAAGCAATTTTGGAGAACGCATTCATTCCCTATACTATAAGGATATAACACAACTGCGAAGAGAAAAAGAGGAATGTGTGCAGATATCAGATGAATCTGTGGAGCAGTTTGGAGACAGGGTGGAAAGGAAGCTGGGTTGTTTCTGTATGTCTGCCAGAAATAAATATCCTACAAGATTTGAAGGAATAATACGGGATGCTGAAGAGACAGCAAGGAAAACATTTATTCAAAGATTGTGAAATGAATCTCTAAAGCATTACGTAATTGGACAAACATTGAATAAAGCTTATCGGTTTGCCACGGAGTCCTTAGAGTTTCTAGGACCAGAAAAAATTGGCATAACAACAACTGAACGCACTATGACTGACGCAACTAGGCAACTAAAGGACATGATTAGAGAATTGAAATTGAATAACGAGACAGCTAGACGAGAACAAACAGAACCACAAATATCTAGACCATCTGTCAATTCATTTGAGACACGAACCAGCAACATTAATAATGAACCGGGCAGGACTAGTTACAATTGTGGACGTGCTGTAGTAGGGAATGTCGAGCACCGCCAAGAACAAATCAGATACCAACTGTCAAGGCAGGTCTGCTCATCCTGCCGAAACTCTGGTCATTTGAGTACCAACTGTCCTTTCAGAAGACTGGAACAACCATCTGTACAACCAGGAGTTCAGGTTAACACAATTCATCAAGAATTGGGTTTAGTTGTATGTAAATGGTGCGACCGAACAGGACATACGGAATGGACATGTACAGCAAGAAAAAAGTACCAAGCTAGGAGTACACTTCCGGGATACACCAGTGGGATGAACTAAAACCCCAAAGTTCATCCCCATTATAATCAGTGGCGGGTATAGTACAAGAAAAGACCAGGGCTGAATCATTGGTGACATCACCATTAGATATTGCGACGGACGAAAGGGTCACCTTATTGGTTGATACTGGGGCCCAGGTAAGTTTGCTAAAAAGAGAAAAATTGGACAAGAAAGCAAACATTTTAATGAACAAAAAAACGGTAATACAGACAGTACACGACAGAAGCGAGACATTAGGGAAATGTACAGGGACATTTTTAACACCAAAACATCTGGACTGCGACTTCCATATTATTGGAAAAAATTGTAATTTACCAGCTGACGGAATCCTTGGAAATGATTTCCTTGAACAAAATTGTAATATTTTAGGACCGGACATACTTCGCGAAAAAACATAGTACTGATATCGAGTTTAGTTTCGATATTAGTAATAAAGTAGATAATAAGAATAATAATTCATTTATAAATAAATAAATTTGGAGTTTAACTAAACAAATAATAATATAAAAATACTTTCTTTTTACTATACTTTACCTTTACTGAATCGCTAATCTAGTACGTTTGCAGTTAACCGTACTACACAATTGACCATTAATGAAACTCTAGATAGACGAAAGTAAGATTATATAATTTTAATATTTTTATTTATTAGTTTTTTGTCGCATATTACTATTTATAAAGGAAAGTATTTTTAAAAATGTTTTTTTTAATTTATTTTTTATTTCATACTTTTTAGTCGGTCAAATATTTTAAGTTTTAGTCAGAAACTGTAGAATTTTTATAATATTTATATATATTTACTATAATATATATATATATATACACAATAGTATATATATTATATATTTATATATATATATATATTTGAGCGGTTAATAATAAATAGCTCTAACTCATGTTTCGCGAAAAGTCACTTATGCCACTTGCAAAATTAACGGTTCATATATATATATATATTACTTTTGGCCTCTTTTCTGGGGCCCCGTATGGCCCTCTTTACCTGAAACATTACCCAACGAGATGTACTCATCGAGACTTTTAATTTCGTAGCCCACATGATTTTTATTATTTTTGGCCCCTTATCCAGGCTGCCACATGACTCTTGTTTCACTAAATACTACAATTACTTGCCCCAAAAATATCTTTTCTTCCAGACCTTTAATTTGGTACCCTATATGATATTTTTATTTTTGGTCCCACATGGAACTCGTTACCCGAAACTATACCCAACGTGATGTACTCATCAATACCTTTAATTTGATATCCCACATG
The DNA here is from genome assembly GCA_963920725.1 of Rhamphomyia laevipes. Classification (NCBI taxonomy): domain Eukaryota; kingdom Metazoa; phylum Arthropoda; class Insecta; order Diptera; family Empididae; genus Rhamphomyia; species Rhamphomyia laevipes. The sequence continues at coordinate 49,235,431 of OY987255.1, read as the reverse complement.
ACTTTTTTTGAAAATAGGTCCAACACCCGCCCCCTCTCTGGGCCTTGAAAATTATGTGGCACCGAATGGGTCATAACACGAGCTTAAGTTCCAAATTTGAGTTAAATCGGTATAGCCGTTTAACCGGTATGCTCAGGTGAAGAAAATATGAATTTTCAGGCCCTCAAATTACCAATTTTACAGGCCCCACATGACCCACGTTGCCCCGAACACTACCATTACTTGCCCCAAAGATATCTACTCTTCCAGACCTTTAATTTGATACCCCACTTGATTTTTTTTCATTTTTGGCCTCATTTTTTGGGGAAACCACATGGTCCTACTTACCTGAAACAATACCCAACATTATGTACTCATCAGTACCTTTTATTTGATACCCCACATGACTTTTGAAAATAGGTTCAACACCCGCCCCCTCTCTGGGCCTTGAAAATTATGTGGCACCGAATGGGTCATAACACGAGCTTAAGTTCCAAATTTGAGTTAAATCGGTATAGCCGTTTAACCGGTATGCTCAGGTGAAGAAAATATGAATTTTTCAGGCCCTCAAATTACCAACATTGCCCCGAACACTACCATTACTTGCCCCAAAGATATCTACTCTTCCAGACCTTTAATTTGATACCCCACTTGATTTTATTTCATTTTTGGCCTCATTTTTTGGGGGAACCACATGGTCCTACTTACCTGAAACAATACCCAATATGATGTACTCATCAGTACCTTTTATTTGATACCCCACATGACTTTTTTGAAAATAGGTCCAACCCCCGCCCCCTCACTGGGCCTTTAAAATTATGTGGCAACGAATGGGTCATAACACGAGTTTAAGTTCCAAATTTCAGTTAAATCAGTAAAACCGTTTCGGAGCTATGCCCAGGTGAGAAAAACATGAATTGTAAATTCAATAAAAGGAAAGTAAAAAAAAAAGAACTTCAAATACAGAAAATAGATTAGAAAATAATAGTGGAGTAGATTTTACAGATAGTAATAGAGTAGATTTCCCAACGAATAAAACATTTGAATTTATAAATAATGATAGGGTAGAATTTACACACGATGATAGTTTAGGATTTCAAAATAATTTAGATAATAGAAGTTTTAGAAGAAGATCTAATATTTTATCTACAGACAACACTTATAATTTAAGACAGTCGGGAAGTGCACACAACAATACAATACCACTAGAAAGAACATATAAAACGTATTTTCAGGTGGTGCCAATTTTTACAGGGGAAGGGGACAGGATGATGTTGGAACTGCAAAATTTTGTATCGTTGGGACACGATGCGTATTTTAAAACAGATGAACTGGACAGACCTGTAGTTTTAAATCAGATCATCAGAGGAAAGCTGAAAGGAAGAGCCGCGGAATTTTAGAGATTTTAAAGCAATTTTGGAGAACGCATTCATTCCCTATACTATAAGGATATAACACAACTGCGAAGAGAAAAAGAGGAATGTGTGCAGATATCAGATGAATCTGTGGAGCAGTTTGGAGACAGGGTGGAAAGGAAGCTGGGTTGTTTCTGTATGTCTGCCAGAAATAAATATCCTACAAGATTTGAAGGAATAATACGGGATGCTGAAGAGACAGCAAGGAAAACATTTATTCAAAGATTGTGAAATGAATCTCTAAAGCATTACGTAATTGGACAAACATTAAATAAAGCTTATCGGTTTGCCACGGAGTCCTTAGAGTTTCTAGGACCAGAAAAAATTGGCATAACAACAACTGAACGCACTATGACTGACGCAACTAGGCAACTAATGGACATGATTAGAGAATTGAAATTGAATAACGAGACAGCTATACGAGAACAAACAGAACCACAAATATCTAGACCATCTGTCAATTCATTTGAGACACGAACCAGCAACATTAATAATGAACCGGGCAGGACTAGTTACAATTGTGGACGTGCTGTAGTAGGGAATGTCGAGCACCGCCAAGAACAAATCAGATACCAACTGTCAAGGCAGGTCTGCTCATCCTGCCGAAACTCTGGTCATTTGAGTACCAACTGTCCTTTCAGAAGACTGGAACAACCATCTGTACAACCAGGAGTTCAGGTTAACACAATTCATCAAGAATTGGGTTTAGTTGTATGTAAATGGTGCGACCGAACAGGACATACGGAATGGACATGTACAGCAAGAAAAAAGTACCAAGCTAGGAGTACACTTCCGGGATACACCAGTGGGATGAACTAAAACCCCAAAGTTCATCCCCATTATAATCAGTGGCGGGTATAGTACAAGAAAAGACCAGGGCTGAATCATTGGTGACATCACCATTAGATATTGCGACGGACGAAAGGGTCACCTTATTGGTTGATACTGGGGCCCAGGTAAGTTTGCTAAAAAGAGAAAAATTGGACAAGAAAGCAAACATTTTAATGAACAAAAAAACGGTAATACAGACAGTACACGACAGAAGCGAGACATTAGGGAAATGTACAGGGACATTTTTAACACCAAAACATCTGGACTGCGACTTCCATATTATTGGAAAAAATTGTAATTTACCAGCTGACGGAATCCTTGGAAATGATTTCCTTGAACAAAATTGTAATATTTTAGGACCGGACATACTTCGCGAAAAAACATAGTACTGATATCGAGTTTAGTTTCGATATTAGTAATAAAGTAGATAATAAGAATAATAATTCATTTATAAATAAATAAATTTGGAGTTTAACTAAACAAATAATAATATAAAAATACTTTCTTTTTACTATACTTTACCTTTACTGAATCGCTAATCTAGTACGTTTGCAGTTAACCGTACTACACAATTGACCATTAATGAAACTCTAGATAGAAGAAAGTAAGATTATATAATTTTAATATTTTTATTTATTAGTTTTTTGTCGCATATTACTATTTATAAAGGAAAGTATTTTTAAAAATGTTTTTTTTAATTTATTTTTTATTTCATACTTTTTAGTCGGTCAAATATTTTAAGTTTTAGTCAGAAACTGTAGAATTTTTATAATATTTATATATATTTACTATAATATATATATATATATATATATACACAATAGTATATATATTATATATTTATATATATATATATATATATTTGAGCGGTTAATAATAAATAGCTCTAACTCATGTTTCGCGAAAAGTCACTTATGCCACTTGCAAAATTAACGGTTCATATATATATATATATATATATTACTTTTGGCCTCTTTTCTGGGGCCCCGTATGGCCCTCTTTACCTGAAACATTACCCAACGAGATGTACTCATCGAGACTTTTAATTTCGTAGCCCACATGATTTTTATTATTTTTGGCCCCTTATCCAGGCTGCCACATGACTCTTGTTTCACTAAATACTACAATTACTTGCCCCAAAAATATCTTTTCTTCCAGACCTTTAATTTGGTACCCTATATGATATTTTTATTTTTGGTCCCACATGGAACTCGTTACCCGAAACAATACCCAACGTGATGTACTCATCAATACCTTTAATTTGATATCCCACATGACTTTTTTTGAAAATAGGTCCAACACCCGCCCCCTCTCTAGGCCTTGAAAATTATGTGGCACCGAATGGGTCATAACACGAGCTTAAGTTCCAAATTTGAGTTAAATCGGTATAGCCGTTTAACCGGTATGCTCAGGTGAAGAAAATATGAATTTTCAGGCCCTCAAATTACCAATTTTACAGGCCCCACATGACCCACGTTGCCCCGAACACTACCATTACTTGCCCCAAAGATATCTACTCTTCCAGACCTTTAATTTGATACCCCACTTGATTTTTTTTCATTTTTGGCCTCATTTTTTGGGGGAACCACATGGTCCTACTTACCTGAAACAATACCCAACATTATGTACTCATCAGTACCTTTTATTTGATACCCCACATGACTTTTTTGAAAATAGGTCCAACCCCCGCCCCCTCACTGGGCCTTTAAAATTATGTGGCAACGAATGGGTCATAACACGAGTTTAAGTTCCAAATTTCAGTTAAATCAGTAAAACCGTTTCGGAGCTATGCCCAGGTGAGAAAAACATGAATTGTAAATTCAATAAAAGGAAAGTAAAAAAAAGAACTTCAAATACAGAAAATAGATTAGAAAATAATAGTAGAGTAGATTTTACAGATAGTAATAGATTAGATTTCCCAACGAATAAAACATTTGAATTTATAAATAATGATAGGGTATAATTTACAAACGATGATAGTTTAGGATTTCAAAATAATTTAGATAATAGAAGTTTTAGAAGAAGATCTAATATTTTATCTACAGACAACACTTATAATTTAAGACAGTCGGGAAGTGCACACAACAATACAATACCACTAGAAAGAACATATAAAACGTATTTTCAGGTGGTGCCAATTTTTACAGGGGAAGGGGACAGGATGATGTTGGAACTGCAAAATTTTGTATCGTTGGGACACGATGCGTATTTTAAAACAGATGAACTGGAAAGACCTGTAGTTTTAAATCAGATCATCAGAGGAAAGCTGAAAGGAAGAGCCGCGGAATTTTAGAGATTTTAAAGCAATTTTGGAGAACGCATTCATTCCCTATACTATAAGGATATAACACAACTGCGAAGAGAAAAAGAGGAATGTGTGCAGATATCAGATGAATCTGTGGAGCAGTTTGGAGACAGGGTGGAAAGGAAGCTGGGTTGTTTCTGTATGTCTGCCAGAAATAAATATCCTACAAGATTTGAAGGAATAATACGGGATGCTGAAGAGACAGCAAGGAAAACATTTATTCAAAGATTGTGAAATGAATCTCTACAGCATTACGTAATTGGACAAACATTGAATAAAGCTTATCGGTTTGCCACGGAGTCCTTAGAGTTTCTAGGACCAGAAAAAATTGGCATAACAACTGAACGCACTATGACTGACGCAACTAAGCAACTAATGGACATGATTAGAGAATTGAAATTGAATAACGAGACAGCTAGACGAGAACAAACAGAACCACAAATATCTAGACCATCTGTCAATTCATTTGAGACACGAACCAGCAACATTAATAATGAACCGGGCAGGACTTGTTACAATTGTGGACGTGCTGTAGTAGGGAATGTCGAGCACTGCCAATCAGATACCAACTGTCAAGGCAGGTCTGCTCATCCTGCCGAAACTCTGGTCATTTGAGTACCAACTGTCCTTTCAGAAGACTGGAACAACCATCTGTACAACCAAGAGTTCAGGTTAACACAATTCATCAAGAATTGGGTTTAGTTGTATGTGAATGGTGCGACCGAACAGGACATACGGAATGGACATGTACAGCAAGAAAAAAGTACCAAGCTAGGAGTACACTTCCGGGATACACCAGTGGGATGAACTAAAACCCCAAAGTTCATCCCCATTATAATCAGTGGCGGGTATAGTACAAGAAAAGACCAGGGCTGAATCATTGGTGACATCACCATTAGATATTGCGACGGACGAAAGGGTCACCTTATTGGTTGATACTGGGGCCCAGGTAAGTTTGCTAAAAAGAGAAAAATTGGACAAGAAAGCCAACATTTTAATGGACAAAAAAACGGTAATACAGATAGTACACGACAGAAGCGAGACATTAGGGAAATGTACAGGGACATTTTTAACACCAAAACATCTGGACTGCGACTTCCATGTTATTGGAAAAAATTGTAATTTACCAGCTGACGGAATCCTTGGAAATGATTTCCTTGAACAAAATTGTAATATTTTAGGACCGGACATACTTCGCGAAAAAACATAGTACTGATATCGAGTTTAGTTTCGATATTAGTAATAAAGTAGATAATAAGAATAATAATTCATTTTTTAAAAGTAATAAGGATAATTTTTATAATATTTCAGAAAAGAAAAAGGTAAGATATAATGATTTGATTTTACAGGTTGATAATAAAAATATTGAAGGGTATTTAATAGGTACAGATATTGATTTAATGGAATTTAAAGAAATAGAAGCAGTAAAAAGTAATAATGATTTAGAGACTGACAGAGAAAAAATATTAGCCAAAAAATAATTTAGGCGATGAGGAAAGAAAAAATAATTATAGTAAAGGAAATTATTCGGAGTTTGATTGCGACGATTTAGGATGCGTCGAAAATTGTTTAGGAGATTTCGAAACTGCAGCTTCTATTGAGAAAGCGAATCTGGTAGATGAATCAAACTTAATAATAATAGACGCAGAATTGTTCCATATAGAACCGAATATTGATTGGAAAATTAAAAATAATTTTGAGAAATTGGGAGTTTTAGAAAAAATGTATTCTGATTTTATGAAATATAATTTAATGGACCAATATATTCCTGTTGAATTTAATGGACCAACCCATTTTGAAACTATTAGTGATATTACTTGGGATGATTGTCATAAGATAGAAGATTTTACTTCAAGAGCTTGACAAGTTTCAGCGGATCCTGTCGGTAAATCCAAAATTCTTGTTGATGAGAAGCCAGAATTTATAGATTTAAAAAAAAAAATGAATATAAACAATCGGTAGATGATAGAAGTATTTATTAAGGATAAAAATGTTAAAGGAGATGTTTTATGTTTATCAGTTGAATTAGAGAGCAGCGTATTTTTAGTTAATGGAATTAGTAAAGTTAAGGAAGGTAAAGTAATTGTTGGAATAATAAATATTACCCTGGAAGATCAAATATTGGAATACTTTGTGCCGGACTGGGTACATTTGAATAATTACAACGTTTTTAGAATGGGAGAAGGTGAAACAAAATTAAATTCCGGTGATGTGGAAAAAAATGTCAGTTATATAAGACATTTATTTGAATCTGAGAATGTCGAACTAAAGAACAGAATAAATATTTTAAAGGGGAAACTTTGTAATAAGGATTTACTAAATCAGGAAGAAACAGAAACCTTAGAGAGAATATTCGAAGACTACCATGACATTTTTCACTTACCTGTAGACAAATTAAGCTGTGTTGGTGACATTACGCATTCGATACCTGTAAAAGTTGAAGCGAAAGCCATTAATAGTAGTCAATACAGGTTAGCTGAATATCATAAGCAAGTAATTAATGAAGAGATGACAAAATTGCTTGAGGACGACATCATACAACCTGGTAACAGTCCATGGAATTCGCCACTCTTGGTGGTACCGAAAAAGCCTTGCCAAATGGTGAAAAAAGACATCTAGTTATAATTGATTTCCGAAAATTGAATGAGGTAACGAAAGGGGATGCGTTTCCGTTATCAAGAATTGAGGAAATCCCAGATCATCTGGGATGTTCTAGGTATTTAAGAACTCTAGATCTTGCTAGCGGATATCATCAAGTTAGAATAAAACCAGCAGATAGAGAAAAAACTGCTTTCAGCACAGTGTACGGACATTTCGAGTTCAAGCGCATGCCATTTGGTTTGACAGGTGCCCCTAATATTTGAATTTTACCACTAAAGTATGATTAAAAGAAATAAAAAGCGTTATATTGGTTTAAACATTATAATAATTTTTATTGATTGATTAATAATCTTATGTAAACTCTACAATTTAAACTCTACATGTAAACTCTACAAAGAGAAAGATTTTTAAGTTGTACATGAATTTATAACATTTCAAATAAAATTTAAGTTACGTTATTTTAAATTAAATATAATACATTTTAAAAATATAATGAATTGTGTTGAATTTCGTTTCCCGCTGTTCCCTTTATAAGGTTTTCCTTATTGTATATATGTTAAATGAAGTTAGCCACATCTCAAATGGTCGATCATGACCCGATCAGCTGGTTGATGTGTCAATCAACATTCTTCGGCGCCTTGAACAATTAGTTCAAAAAAAAAAACAATAATAAATAATAAAGTTTTTTTTCTCGTGCGGGTACATGAAAAAAAATAAAAATAAAAATTATATTTATATGGCGTAAATTAAATTAATTTAAATAAGAAAATAATAATATTCTTATTCGGTAGTGTTGTGATTAGTGTTAATAAATGTTTATAATTAATTTCTTAAGTTTTTGTTTGTAAATAAATTGTTTTTATTTGTATTCTCACTAATCACTAATAAAAAAAAAGTTCAGTGTTTGTAAATTAATTCATATATTTTTAAAATAAAAATATTTATATAAATAAAAGTTCATATATTTTTTATTTTATTTTATTAACACAAATATTAAGTTAAATGTTTTTTTTACGTTTATAACACAATAATATTAAATTAAAATATGTGGTTTTTGTATTATTGTTATTATATTGTGTTATCATTAATTATATTTTGTTCGTCGGAATAATTATCTACGATCGGTAATAAATACACCTTTTGTACAGACCGTTTAAAGGTGTTTTGCGCAGTCCGAACCGATACAACGCGAGTTAGACCATCTTTACCGGGATGGATTTCAGTAATCTGCGCGAGTGGCCAGTGCGTTGGCGGTGAATTTTCGGATTTTAATATGGCTGGCAATATCTCTAATTTTTATATTGTCATGTTGGACGTTCCATTTTGGTCGGCGTTGAATCTGGATAAATAATCATTTTTCCATTCATCCCAAAAGTTTTGGTAAATTTTCTGAATATATTGCCATCTATCTAGATGATTTAATTTTATACAAATTAATTTCAGGTGGCGTGTTTAAAGCATCCATAATTAAAAAATGTCCAGGAGTTAAGACGTTAAGATCGTCTGTGGACGATGTTAGTGGACATAACGGTCTAGAATTTAAAGCTGCTTCAATTTGACAGAGTAATGTACTGTATTCTTCAAATTATAATTTTGCATTACCTGTTAAGCGCTTTAAATGAAATTTCATAGATTTGACACCAGCTTCCCATAACCCGCCGAAATGGGGTGAAGCTGGAGGATTAAAGTGCCATTGTGTACCTAAAGTGGTCAGTTTATCAGCTATTTCGGTTGACCATTGTGATTGGATGAGCTTCATGTCTTTTAAAAATTCATTATTTGCTCCTACAAAATTTGTACCGCAATAGCTGTGAAGATTTTTACAAATTCCGCAACGTGAAGTAAATCATCTAAATGCCGAAATAAATGCTGCAGAACTAAGTTAACTGACTAGTTCTATGTGAATCGCATTGGTACACAAACAAATAAAAATAGCGATGTAACCTTTTAAAAAGGTTTCACAGCGTCCTTTGTACGCTTTAATTTCCAAAGCACCAGCATAATCGACGCCTGCGTTGTAAAATGGTCGAGCAACTTGAACACGTGATGCGGGTAAGTTTCCCATTAATTGTGTTGATTCGTTAGCTAAAAATCTAAAACAAATCAAACATTTTTTAAGATTTTCTTGATGTTATTTTTTGCATTTAAAATCCAATATTTTGGACCACCGTGTTGAGTTTTTATATGTACGTCTTGAATATTTAGATCAGAAAAATGCGATTTGTTTGGTAATAATATTGGATGATTTGTGCAAAAGGTAAATTTGAGTTTTGCAATCTGCCACCAACTCGTATAATTTTATTTTCAACCACGAAAGGACACAAAGTTAAAATATGACTTTTTTTTGAAATTTCAGTTTTTTTTAGTAAATTTACTTTTTCTGAACTAAAATGATCATCTTGAATGAAACGAATGAGAAAATTAAACGAATTATGCGTTTTAAAATTATGCACAGCTCTAAATAATTTGGTAAGTTGTGAATATTTATTTATAATTTCGTGAATATAAGAACTTGTTATTGTATTTAATAGAATTTTAATTTCCTTTTTATTCTAGATTTGTGTCGTTTATGTTTAGCTGTTGACAATCTGTAATAGTTGGATTTTTTAAAAAGTTGGGACCATTCCACCAGATTTTTCAGCTTTCCATCTGATCTGGAAGTAATCCCCGAGAAGCTACATCGGCTGGATTTTCTTTAGTACCAACATGACGCCAACAACACGGATTGGTAAGTGATTGAATTATGGAAACTCTGTTCGCTACAAAAGTTTTCCATTTTGCAGGTGGTGACTGTATGCATGCTAAAGTAATCATAGAATCTGTCCAAGCATACGAATTCATATTTTGAAATTTCATAGCCTGCTGCACAATTTTCATCAGCTTCGCCAACAGAACCGCTGCAAATAATTCTAAACGTGGTAATGAAATACGTTTTAATGGTGCTACTTTTGTTTTTGCTGTAATTAATTGGACTTTAATATTTCCGAATTCATCTTCAAAACGCAGGTAAATAACAGCAGCATATGCTTTTTCTGATACATCGCTAAACCTATGTAACTCAATTTTTTTTTAGATTTTTGTGTGGTTTGAATCCAGCGCGGTATGTTAATTTTTGCTAAGTTCGGAAGTTGTTGACGATATATTAACCATTTTTGTTGTATATCAGATGAAACAGTATCATCCCAGCTGCATTGTTGTAACCATAGTTCCTGCATAAGTAATTTCGCTGACACTATGCAAGGAGATATCCAGCCAAGTGGATCAAACAATCGCGCTATATCCGACAAAATTGCTCGTTTTGAAATTATTGTTGGTTCGTTGGGTAAGTTAACTTTGAACTGGAATACATCTCTGGCTGGATGCCATTGTATGCCCAACGCCTTGATGTATTCTTCTTTTTCGAAATCTAATGGTAAATTAATTTCTCTTGCATTTTCAGGAATCTGTTGTAATACCTTTTCGTTATTGCTGGCCCATTTCCGCAATGGAAATCCAGCTCGATTTGTTGCAGCTATTCATTCTGCTTGAGCATCAATGGCATCCTGAATCGAATCAGCTCCATACATCACATCGTCGACATAAAAGTTATTTTTTAAAACGTGAGATGCGACTGGAAAATCTGCTGGTTCATCATCAGCCAATTGATGTAAGGTGCGTATTGCTAAATATGGTGCACATGATGTGTCAAAAGTTACTGTCTTCAATGTGTACGTTTTGATCTCCGCTGCCGTATTATCTCTCCTACATATGATTTGATACATAGAATCTTCAGGATGTATCCAAATTTGTCTACTGTCCCACTATGTACATACAATGAATAATGTATAAGTTTTTTTTATTTATTTAAAATATTACATTTACCTAAGATGGGTGGGAATTATTAATAATTACCGGCTTATGTGATAAATTTAATAAATTCTGTCCAAATTAATCACTTTGACCTTTCTATATTGGTTATTATTAATAATGTCCGGTTATTCAAGTGCATACAATAAACAATAATTTAAAAATAAGACATTGACCTAAAAGTGCCGGGGAAAAAAAGAATACAAACTAATCATATAATACATATAATTCATAGTGTTTTTCTACTGTATGGATATACCGCCGCGTTAAAATTCATATAGAAAACAGCTGTTTTAATATTTACCTACTTTTCATTTTATTTTTCCGTTTTAAATTACGTCACACAATTCATACAATAATTGTATCAAAAGCCGCCAAAAAATATCAAAGTAATAATAACAACAATAATAATAATGGGTAACTTCCTAAATTGGCTTTTCTACAATAAGTTGACTATAAATACTGAAAAAACAAATAACATGATTTTTCATCAACACAATAGGAAAAATATACCCATATGTATCAATATTAGATAGTCAAGAACTAAATAGAGTAGATTGCACTAAATATCTGGGCTTGATAATTGATGACAAATTAAATTGGAAAACTCATGTTACTTATATAAGAAAAAAATAGCACCATTAATAGGTATAATGCGAAAGAGAGATTTTTTCAACAAAAAAACAAAGAATTTAATATACAATTATTATATACTACCGGTGATATTGTATAACAGTACTAGTTGGTCACATTGTAGCGAGGCACTAGTAAATTCAGTACAAATCATAATGAATAAAGCAATAAAAGAATTTACAATCTACCAGTTTTGACACCAAGCAGTACACTCTATAAAAACTTAAACCTACTCAATGTAAGGCAACTTATCTTCATAGAAAAATCAAAACTTATCTATAAGATAAAAAACAATCTTATTAAAACAAATGTGAAACTCTGCACGAACAATGAAGTACATATGCATAATACGAGAACAGCGCAGAACCTAAGAACATCATTGGCAAGAACAGATCGTAAATTAAGAGGTCTGAAGCACACTGCGATAAAATGTTTTAATAAATTACCAGTTTGTACCAAAGAAGCAAAACCCATACATAGTTTTAACAACACAATTAAACATTTTATTTCAAATAAATTTGTACTACAATTATCTTCAAAATCAAAATTGATTTATATAATTAAGCAATAATGCTTCACTATTATTACTTTAATTTTGTTTTGTTAAAATTTTTAATTTAGTATTTAAAATGTAAATTACGTGAACTAATTAAAAGTAATGAGTTATATATAAGTAATGAATTATAGCATCAAATATATTGAACCTATACTTTAAAATTATTTCCCTTCTCTTATACCGACCGTAATGGTTGTTTGAGAAGGTAACTATATATATATGTATTTCTAATTATAATAAAAAAAAAGAAAAAAATTGTAAATAAAGAAATATATACTAAAAAAAAAAAAAGTTAGAATTTTTTCACATATACCGAATAACGCGCGTTTAATGTTATATCAAGAAAGAAAGTTATAAATTAACAAGAAAAAACACTTTTTATTTTGTACTGAAAAGCGCACGTCGTAGGTTACTGGTACATTAATATATGAGAATTTATTTTGATACAAAACAATTATTTATTAAATAAAAATTAAATATATATATTTTACTAACAAAATAAAATATTATACTAATTCAGTTGAAAATTTAAATATTTCGTTCTGAAAATTTAAAAATTGGTTCCTGAAATAATAAAAAAGTATTCCTGAACGTTCGTTATTGTTCCTGAAAATTTAATCTTTTTGGTTCCTGAAATCTAAAAAAAAAATTTTTGTATGTTCCTGAAAATTATAATATTTTAGTTCCTGAAATTTAGAATTTTTTTTGTTCCTGAAAGTTAAAATATCTTAATATTAAAAAAAAAAAAAATTTCAAAACATAATAATAAATAAAAAATAAATTTTGGTGTTTTATTAACTTTTATTTCATATAATTATTTTTATTGATGTAATACAAAATAAATAATATATAATAACAAAAAATAAATAGTATATTTTACATTTTTGTTTTTTCAATATACAAATACAAATTTACATTTTTAAATTTATTTTTATTTCAATAATATAAAAAAATATTCATAATTTACAATGCCAAAAACATTAGCCGGTGGTATTGAATACGTAGAAAATTTAATTTATACGAACAAATTAAAGCTGATGCACTATCGTTTGCTAAAGCTGAAGTAAAAAAACGGCGCGCTGCTTATATCAATAATACGCGTTTACGAGAACTTCAAACCAATTTTAATGATGCCAAAACTCTTCATGTAAAAATCTTAGCTGCAACAGAGGAGAACGGTATTAGAGAAAAATATTTAAATAAAGAAGTTTACAATCGCTTAAATGACACTTACTTAGTTTATAGTGGTAAACTACAACAAGCGTTGCTCGTCGCAAAAGCGTTAGAAAAACCTGGTGAATTAAAATTATGTCAGATTAAATTACCACCATTCGCAGGTGGATATGAACATTGGAAACCATTTGCTGATTTATTCATCTCACTTGTTCATTTAAATACTTTGGTTCCAATTATTCAATAACTTCATTATTTAAAAACTTCACTCAAAGGTGAAGCAGCTCAGCTTCTGCAGCATATTTCCATCGAAGAAACGAATTATGAATCGGCGTGGAAGATATTAACTGAAAGATATGAAAATAAACGGGTATTAGTTAATACGCAACTAAAAATATTATCCAACTTAGGTAATATTTCCTTCGAATCTGCTGCGGGAATTCAAGAAATTCTAGACACTTCAACAGAATGTCTACATTTTCTTTAAAATTTAGGAATCCCTGTGGATTCATGGGATGCAATTTTAGTTTTTATGTTGGCTGCTAAGTTACCACCTAACACTCAGCAACTGTGGGAAGAATTTCAAGCTGGTAGCAAACTTCCTGCAGCATTTGAAAGTTTTCGAAAATTTTTAGAAACTCGTTTTCGAACACTAGAATCGGTTGAACAAATTCAGTCATTTTCTAAGAAAAATAATAAAATAAATAATATAAATCAACCTATAAATTATTCAAAGGTTAATAAAAATTTTCATATTGGAACGCCAATCATCAGATTTATAAGTGTGAAAAATTCCTAAAACTGAATGCTAAAGAGCGGCTAGAAATTAGTCAAAAATCCTCAGTCTGTACAAACTGTTTGGCTTCTATTCATATAAAGCCACATTGTCCTAGCAAAAAAATTGTTTCACATGCAACAAACGACATCATACATTATTACATTTTAATTCTACACAAAATGTAGAAAGCAATTATCAAAATCGAAATCACAATTCACAACGTACGGTACAACATAATTTAATTAATGCTAATACAAATAATAATAATCCTGGTTTTCAACCCACAAATTCTGATACATTTATTGGTACACCTGGTACCAGTCAAAATACAATACAAAATTATTATACAAAAATTTAAAGTACGTCAAGGGTACTATTAGCTACAGCATTAATTAATTGTTTATCCCCCAGCGGAAACGTCCAGACGTATAGAGCATTGATTGATCCAGGATCCGAAGCTACGTTTGTCACAGAACACGTAGTGCAAAATCTAAAATTAAAAAAAATTAAAACGTTATTAAATGTCACAGGTATAGGACAAACGTCTGCTGGTACAGTAAAAAATAAAGTTTTACTTACATTATATTCGCAATACAATAAAAATTTCGAATTAAAGTTAGATGCTTTCGTATTTCCAAATTTAACCAATGAACTGCCATCTGAAAAAATGAATTTTGTTAATTTGGATCATTTAAATGGTTTAGATTTAGCTG
>OY987255.1:49038007-49220401 GCA_963920725.1 Rhamphomyia laevipes | reverse complement strand
GTCATTTGTTCGATTTATTTTTCATCGAAATCGAAAAGAACCGAATGTGCCACTAATGCCTAAAATTATGTTATAAATATTTTGAATTTCATTATAATAATATTACGATTTACGAAAATTCATCGCAGTCACAGGGAAAATTGCTGGGATAAATATTCCGCGTTTGATTTTTGTGTAATGAATTTAATATTTTATAAACCCTTATAAAATTATAATGTAATTGTAAATAATATTTATAACATAATTTTAGGCATTAGTGGCACATTCGGTTCTTTTCGATTTCGATGAAAAATAAATCGAACAAATGACTTGCTACGAACATTTTCTTGCGACGAATTTTCCGCGATGAATTTTCCGCGATAAATTTCCTGACGCGTATTTATAAGTAATAGTAACTAACCATACAAATTTTCAGAAATTTAAATATTATATACTAGATTTAGACAAATGATTTGATTATTCGACTTATTGCATTCGAAATATTATTAGCTCACCATCAGTTGCTAAGCTTTTATTTGTTATAATCTGAAATTAAACTTAAAAATTTTCTTCATATATATATATATATATATTTACCAAAAATTGCATTTTTTACTTAGAACATAAATTTGTTAAGTTTGTGTTAATTTGAATTAAAATTAATTGTGAAAATTAGGTGCATTAAAATTATAATGAGTAAGATAGAACACAATGAATACGACAGTGACTCGACGTATTGCTCTGAAGTTGAGAAAGGTAATTATAATAATTGATTGCTTAAACATATATTGAAAATATTTTTTCAGATTTCGAAATTGATTCAGATTGTACGGAAACAGATAGCGATGCCACTTACTGTTCAGAATATGAAAAAAGTATTTTTATAGATCATATTTATATTATTTGTAGTATATGTATATTTGTTATATTAATTTCAGATAATGATGTAATCTATATTGAAAATGAGCCTGAAGAAATTATAACTATTAGTGACAGCGAACACAGAAACCCTTTTTAGTAAAATGTAACTAGCTAATCTTTTTATTCAAATGCAATAAAAATATAATTATAAAATGAAGAAAAACAAAATGTTATGCATTTTTATACTTTTTAATAATTACATAAAATTATTTATATGTTCTTGGTAGTACTAATTGATGGTTTAGCAATAAAAAAAATATACTCAAATATTTACTTTGGTAACTGAAAATATCAAGTAAAATACTTACTCAAAAAAAAGTATCTGAGTAAAAATACTTCGAATACTTTGTATTCAAAAAGTATTCACAATAAATATTCCGATATTTGACTAGTATTTAAATATTTTGGAATAGAATACTTACTCAAAAAAAAAGTATCTGAGTAAAAACACTTCGAATACTTTGTATTCAAAAAGTATTCACAATATATATTCCGATATTTTGAAAGTATTTGAAATTTTTTGAATAGAATACTTTTCCTAGAATAGAGTATTTTAAATATTACTTCTACAAAAAAAATTATATATAATTACTCGAATATTTATTATCAAATACTTTTACTCGTCGAGTAGTATAGTATTTGTATTTTACCCAGCTCTGAATGGTAATATCTTTCTATGCTGAAGGTTTTCTGAAAACCTTTACTAACCGTTTTAGTTTTAAATATATATTTCCTACTATTTTCATAAATAATTTTTATGATTATAATTCATTTTCATGGAAAATTCCCTAATTTAATTCTGCTATAATTAGCCATAATTTATTCTAAAAAAATTTCAGCCCTGGCAAATTTAATTATTTTTAAGTTGTCCCTACTGAATTTTATTTATTGAGAGTGTTTTCGCGTAGTTATTTTTTTCTCGCTTGCGCCGCTTACATCTCGCTCGCACTTATAAGGGTTTTCCTTTAAGTTAAAAAACATAAATTCTATGTTTTATGTTGGTTTTCCGCAATTTTCCTTAACATAATTCGATTCGCGATTATGTTTTCTACCGGGTAGTGAAATTTCGTAAAGTTACTGCGACCCGTCTATTAGTTATTGAATCAACAAGTTTCGGTTTGACAGATAAAATGCCGGCATTTTATCTGTTTATATTTTACAAATATTGGATTATTTCCAACAAATAGCGAAGGTAAGTTAATAAAATTCAAATTAAGAATTCATTTGAATTCCAAATATTTATATATATCATGGATGTCAGCTATTTTGTGGCTGATATTTACCTAAACTTTTTTCCCTATTTTTCAGATTTGTTGGTGCAAACCCAGAATTGGTTTGTGGTTTGTGACCAACATGCATGATGGATTGGCTGCATTTTTGTTCCAGTTGGAAGCTAAGGTAAGTGCCTTTCAATTTTGTAGATTAACTGTAGAAACAATCAACAATCATTCATGGATTATTGATGTGAATATTTAATGTGTGGTTGTTGTTGTTTTTATTTATTTTTGTGTGCAAAATAATGTAGATTTTTTTTTTTTTTTTTTAGTTTATTTTCAATATTCTTGGAGACACCAAGAATTCTTGACAATCACAGCCATGTAAGTTTTCAACATAATAATGTATATATGTTGCAATTAATAGATTTTTCTTTTTTTAGGGGTGCTGGCTGAACAATATATATAATATATATATATATATATATATATTAATTTAAGACCTATGAAAATTTATCAGTAGTCAAGGTGAAATTCATTAAACAACACAAATCATTACCTGTAAATAATTTAGATATAAAAATAAAAGGAAACGATTGTAAACCAAGAAAACATGGTGAATTACTAACAAATAGTATACGAGGATTAATAGTGGGCCCATCTAATTGTGGAAAAACAAATGTTATATTAAGCTTATTAGAACAACCCAATGGATTGAAGTTTGAAAACATTTACATATATTCTAAATCATTACATCAACCAACATATGAACTTCTTAATCAAGTTATGGCAACTATTCCAGAAGTCGGATACTACACCTATTCTAACAACAGTGATATAATTCCACCTGAGGAAGCAAAATCATATTCTATATTTATTTTTGATGATGTCGCATGTGATAGACAAAATAATATTCGAAAATATTTTTGTATGGGTCGTCACAATAATATTGATAGTTTTTACTTATGTCAATCTTATACTCATATTCCAAAACATCTCATTCGAGATAATGCAAACTTTTTAATAATATTCAAGCAGGATGATATGAATCTAAGACATATTTATACAGATCATGTTAGCAATGATATATGTCTTAATTGTTGGAGAAAAAAAATTCATGAAATATGTCTTAATTGTTGGAGAAAAAAATATGGTTTTTTAGTTATTAGATAAGGATAGTGAAAAACAATATGGTTGTTATCGTAGAGGGTTTGATGAATTCTGTTATATAGACTAAGAATAGCATATATATAATCAGAACAACTCAACAGATCTACAGATCAACAGCTAAACAGATTAACAGCTCAACAGCTAAACAGACTAATTAAATATAATATACATTAACAAATATGAATGAGAAAATTATAAAAGATATTATTAGAACTAGTAAAGCAGTAAAAAGAAAATATAGATCTTTAAAATCCGGTCAGGTGGAAGCAGAACATGTATTAGAAGAACATTTTAAACCAATTACATTGCCACACAAAAATGTTGCAAAAGCATTAGAAGAGAAATCACTTTATCCTGAAATAAAACAAGAGAAATCAATTGGTGAAATTATAAAAGAAAAAAATCAAGATTTTATGATGATGTTTCTAGTATAAGACAATCAAACAAAACTGATTCTGATGATAATGATGATTATGATAGTGTGGATGAATCTAAAACTTTATTTCATTCATCTACTCCTAATAAATTTACATCAAAACATTTATTATCCCCAACACCTATAAAACATTTAGTTGAAAACCCTAATACTATATAAAAATATACTAAAATATTTGAATCTACTATTTCTATACCGAAAAATTTTGATTCAACTTTTGGACCATATTTTGATCAAAGTTCTGCTGAATGGAAAATTGGTAATAAACAAATAGTAGTAAAACAAAATGAAATAATTATTGATAAAAGTTCATATAAAAACACAATTGGATTGCAAGAGTTAATATTTATGAAAAATCCAGATACAACTATATATACTGATGAAGACTTAAACACATATACAAAAATATTAACAGAAACTAATGCACATAGACGTGGATGTGATTCTAATCAACAAATGCGAGGAAATAGTGGTAATAAATATAATTTAATAATTAAAAAAATATTTCCACATCAGTATAATACTCGAAAGACATCATCAACATCAACAGCATTAGGTAGGGGTCTTATGATGAAAGTTCCTAAAAGAAAGCTTGATTATGTTTACTGGGATGATCCAAATGAATTAGTTGACAGATTGCAGTTGTTAGTAAGTTCTCAAAAAGCTGGCCATAATAATCGTAATAATGAAATTATTAGTATTTTGGATGAGTTGAGAGAGGCTAATATTATACAATAAAAGGAAATAATTTAAAGAAATCACATCATTTGCAAATATGCCTATAGATAAGTTTGGTCGTACTGGTCAACCAGTCAGAAAACCTTTACGAGGATTAATGGGACCTGCTGGACCTATTGGACCTGTTGGATCAGTTGGACCTATGGGACCTACAGGACCTTATGGAATTGGATTTATATTGGATGAGAAAAATGATTATGACATTCAAAATAAAAAAATTGTTAACGTTCACCAACCAATTCGCAAAAATGATGCTGCAACAAAGGGTTATACTGATGATATAATTGAAAAAAAGGTTTTTTTGTTTGTATTAGATGTTTTACAAAAGGAACAAAAAGCTTTGCTAGAAAAATATGATACATTTGAAACTTTTGTATTTAATCATATAAAAACAATAGCAGATACAAGAAAGGTTGACAATACAATTGTTACTAAGCCTTTTAAAGTTAATACTGAACCAAAGTATGAGTGAAGTTCATCCAAATATGTATATAAATAAAAAATCGAATAGTATAATAATCATTTTACATCAAAATGAGTAAGAATGAAGTAGTTAATGAATTACATAGACCAGCTCGCAAAAACTTTCACAGACGACGTGTTATTATTAAAGGATTTGATGATCTTGATTCGGTTGAAATGGGTGCATATGCGAAATTTAATAAAAATTATCGATATCTTTTAACAGTAATTGATACATTTTCAAAATTTGCTTGGGCAATTCCAATTAAAAACAAAACTGGTAAAGAAGTAACTAATGCAATGAATACAATATTCCAAACTAGAAGAAAACCTGATAATCTTCAAACAGATCATGGAACTGAATTCTTTAATAAAATATTTCAAGATTTAATACAAAAAAATATATAAATCACTACTCTACATATAGTTCTTTAAAAGCATCAATAGTTGAACGTTTTAATAGAACTTTAAAAAATATGATGTGGAAAAACTTTAGTTTGAATGGTTCTTATAAATGGATTCATATATTAAACCAACTAATTAACGAATATAACCATAAAAAAACATAGAACAATAAAAATGCGACCGTATGATGTTACAAAAGTAAATTCTAATTATTTACTCTCAACTGTGTATTCACATATAAAACAATTTACAGCAGGCAAATATAAAATTGGAGATAATGTCCGCATAAGTAAATACAAACATGTTTTTGAAAAAGGTTACACACCAAATTGGACAACAGAAATTTTTAAAATACGTAAAATTCAAAATACAAATCCTATAACATACTTACTTGAAGATTATCAGGGTCAACCTATTGAAGGAGGATTCTATGAACTAGAACTAAATAATGTAAAACATAATAACATGTATTTGATTGAAATTTTTTTTAAATAAATAAGGATAAAGTATTTATAAAATGGCTTGGTTTTTCAAGTCAACATAACTCATGGATAAATAAAACAGAAATTCTAAAATAAAAAACATATTTCTTTTATTCACTAAAATTAGATTATTTCACAATTTCCAATAATCGTTCTTATTTATATATAAATATATCAATACATTGCCAGGTATCAAGACTGGTTGTAGCAATATCAGAAGACCACAAACAGCGAGAGAAATGATTTCCATGTATTGATAGTTTCATTTCATCATAATTAGATAATATTGTTAATAACTCTGGATAATTTATAAATTTTTCTTTAAATTCCTCAAGTACAAAATCATTATATTTATATAAAAACTTATTTATGTTTTCTAATGAAAACGATGATTCATCATCAAGATCGAACTCAGCAATTGTTTGAATATCTTCAAACGACGTCACGCACCAGCTCAATTAACAATAAAACTCATAAATTATTTACATAATGATTTTATACATATATTCAGGCACCCTTAAAATCCCATACAAAACAAACCATCTCCAACAAAAATTACACCCAAACAAAAAACACCTAAAAATATGCAATAAAAATTAATTCACATAAATTATATTTAAAAAAAAACAACCTACAAATATGCAACAAAACATAATTTGATCCATAACCGGCCTAGCATTCACTACTTGTTAGTATTGACAGTTCATATTTGGCAGTCGTGAAGTACACACGTGGCAAATTTATTATGGAAAAATATTCGATAAACCAACGTGTTTTAATCGTTAAAACATTTTATCAAAATCAATCATCGATTACTGTGACGATGAGAAAGTTACGTGAAATTTTTGGGAGAAACAACGTGCCAACAAAACGCACTATTTATCGTGTAGTGAATGATTTCGAAGAAAGAGGGTCTGTAAGTGATAGGCTCAAGCATGGGCCACAACGTACTGCAAGATCGGCTGAAAACATTACTGCTGCTCAAGAAAGTGTTCAAAACAATCCATCAACCTCAATTCGACGCCGTGTTCAGGAGCTTGGTCTTCAAAGAAAAAGTTTGGCCACAATTTTGCACAAGGATTTGCATTTGTTTCCATTTAAGATTCAGTTGACACAAAAGCTTCTTCCACAAGACCATTTACGCCGCCGTACATATGCCAATAGGATGTTACAGCTTGCCCATGACAACCCCGATTTTCATGAAAAAATCATAATGAGTGACGAGGCACATTTTCATTTAAATGGATATGTGAACAAACAGAATAGTCGGTTCTGGGCAATGGAAAAGCCTCAAATTTTTCATCAGTCACCTTTACATCCATTAAAAGTGACAGTCTGGTGTGCAATTTGGTCAGGAGGAATCATTGGACCTTACTTCTTTGAAAATCAAAACGGCGTAACGGTAACTGTGAATGGGGAGCGATATCGTGATATGATTGAAAACACCACAATTGCATGCTTTGGGCTTGATTAACATGTGGTATCAACAAGACGGTGCCACATCGCATACAGCCAGGATTACAATGGAATTACTGCGAGACCTCTTTCCACAACAAGTTATTTCAAAAAATGGTGATGTTGATTGGCCTTCACGGTCGCCTGATTTAACTGCTCCGGACTTCTTTTTGTCAAGATATCTAAAAAGCAAGGCTTATGCAAACAAACCAGAAACGCTTGAGCAACTCAAACAAAATATTCGTGATGAAATTAATGAAATACCGCGTGAAATGTGTGAGAATGTAATGAAAAATGTGCTCAAAAGGGCTCGAATTTGTGAGGCTAACAGAGGTGGACATTTATCTGATATTGTATTCCATACATAATTGCCGACATTAAATAAAACATTTATCAATATAAGATCCATTCTCTTTCATTTAATCAAAAATTATAAACAAACAAAGTAGTATACCTTCCCGGCGGACACCCTGTACTATGCTTTTTCCATGAGTAGGCCAAAATTTTTGTCGTATGATCGCTAGCAATGCCTGCGACCCTGCATGCAAATGTTTTAAGTGTAACTGTTGTACCATCATTTTTGTAAATGGATCTGACCCTGCTAAAAGAATTGGGTGTTTTGCATTGAAAGGAAGCGATGACTTTTCAAGCCTTCCCCCACGCGTATAACACCATGGTCATCTATGAAGGGTGTGAGCGAGGCCAATTTGCTATCCTTTGACACGACCTTTTTGGATGTTAACTCCTAAATCTCCTTTTTGAAATTTCTCATTTGGATATGCTTTGTAATCAATTCCAGCTAGTCTTCCATTTCTTGAGGGTTGGGTTTGATACTTAGTGTCCGCAAATCCTCAGGTTGTTTCGCGTTTTTCCAAAATCGTGTCATAAATGCCAGTGTTTCTTGTAAGCGCTGGAAATTGTTGTTGTGTTTAATTGAGTCAAGCACACTCTCCTTTGTTGTTGCTAGCAAAGCTGATTTTATGTATCTGGCTTCAGGCATTTCATCTGTAAGAGCGAGAATATTTGTGGGCCATTTATCTTCTGATAACCCGAGAAATTCAGGTCCTTCAAACCATAAGCTGGAGTTAAGTAGTTGTTCAGGATACATTCCGCGAGATGCAAGATCTGCTGGATTTTGTTTAGAGGCAATATGGCACCATTGATTAATATTGGTGATTTTTTGAATATAAGCGACCCTGTTGGCAACAAATGTGTGAAAAGAGGCTGATGGTGCTGCTATCCAAGATAACACAATGGTGGAATCGGTCCAAAATTTCCATTCCTGTATTTCGACACACAGTGTTTTCCTTAAACGGTTTGCGAGTTGCGTTGCTAATTTGGCCGCAAACAATTTCAGACGTGGAAGTGTTGTTGTTTTTGTGGGGGCCACCTTTGATTTCGCACACAGCAGTTGCACCTTGAACCTTCCTCTTTCATCGACGGATCGTAAGTACACTGCTGTTCCATATGCCTTTTCACTTGCATCAGAAAATATATGTACTTGGGTGCACTTGCGTTTTTCAAATGCTAAGTACGTGCCTCTCAATATCGATGTTCTGTATTTTTGTCAATTCATTTCTAAAGCGAATCCACTTGGTATGAAGCTCTAATGGTAATGCAGCATCCCAGTCTAGTTTCAATTTTCAGAGCTCTTGAATAAAGATCTTGGCCAATGTTATAACTGGGTTAACTAATCCCAATGGATCGAATAGATGGGCCGCATCGGACGTCACTGTTCGTTTGGTAATTTGTTTGCGTTCCGGCTAAATAGTTTGAAATTTAAACTGATCGGTGGTTGGTAGCCAAGTTAGGCCTAATGTCTTAATGCTGCCTTCCGTAGAATTTTATATCGTAACGAGCTTTTCTCGATTATTATTATTATTTTTATTATTATTATCTTGTTGATCTTGTAAATCAACATTTCGAAGTAATTTTGAATAATTGGCGCACCATTTTCTTAATATGAAGCCACCACTTGAGAGTAGCTTTTTTAGCTCGGTTTGCAGATTTAAAATCTTGTCTAAATCATCACAGCCGGTCATAACGTCGTCAACGTAAAAATCTCTTTTTGTTATCTGTGCTGCAAGTGGAAACTCATTAGCACATTCATCCGCCAATTGGTGTAAACATCTGATTGCAAGGTAGGAAGCGCTGGTGGTTCCATATGTTACTGTTTTTAGTCGATAATATTTAAGCGGCTCGGTTGGCCCTTCTCTCCATATTATGAGCTGATACCAAGTGTCAGTGTCCTCGATCATAATTTGCCGGTACATCTTGGAAATGTCAGCTGTAAAGACGTATGTATGTAGTCTGAAACGGATCAATACTAAAAAAAGATCATCCTGTATCGTGGACCAGTCATTAATATGTCTTTTAATGACTTGTTGTTTGTTGTTTTGGCTGATGCATCGTATACCACTCTTAATTTGGTGGTACTACTTTCAGGTTTGAGTACGCAGTGATGCGGTAGAAACTAGTGACCGGTAGGTATGTCTGCTTCTTGTACCTCTTCCATATGATGCAATGCTTCATATTCACGCATGAACTTGGTGTATTCGATTCTCACCGAAGTTTGGATTCACCCAGCTTTTCTTGAGTTTTAAACGGTAGCCGGACTAGAAACCGTCCAGTTTCGGTTCTCTGCATCGTTTTCTTGAATATGTCTTCACAATTTAATTCCATGGTTGTCATAGTCTTGCTATCCTCTCCAACTTCCTCTATGTCCCGAGAACGAGCCAGCTGTTTGTTGAGAGATATTTCTTCATGCGCACTTATACCACAGAACATAGAACCAGCTGATATGTTTTTGGCTCTTCCGAGAACAACCCAACCGTGCAGAGTATTTTGAAACATAGGCGCATCTTCTCTTGGTCGAAATTGTCCAACAGACATTAGTTGGCAATAAATATCGACGCCAATTAGCAAGTCTATTGTTTGTGGATCCGCTAATTGTATGTTGTTCGGAATATTCCATGACTTTGTATCAATATGACGATGAGGCTGGTCAGTAGAAATTTTTGGTAAAATAAATGCTTCTAATCGTGTTGTATAGCCTGTTATGTTAGATTTAAGTTCTACATTAATTTTTCGCTGCGATTTGCTCAACTGAGTTCCGATTCCAGTTAAGTCTAAGCTGTGTGGTGTAGTTCTTATATTGAGCTTTTTCGCAAGCTTATCGATAATAAAATTCAACTGCGAGCCGGAGTCAAGCAGCGCACGGCAGCTGACCGATTTGTTAGTTTTGTCCGTTAAAGTTACCATTGCGGATTAAATTACCATTGCAGATTAATAAATGGCAGATTAAGCGACTTGCCTCGCCAGCAAGATTGGCCTTGAGATAGTAAAATTTCTCAATTGCACTGATACTCGTCTGACTATGTATCATTTGTTCGAATATATCTTGGAATTGTTTTCACTTTCTGCTATTTCCATCAAAAATTGATATAACAATTTTTGGGAGCTTCAAATGTGTAGCGCTGGTACTGCTTGTACGAGGAGCCATAATAGAATGATCTACAGCTGTTTTTAGTTTGGCTGTAATTTCAAAATACTGGTCCTCTAAAGCTTCAAAATACTCGCTTTTGTAGTCTCCCATATAGGTTTGGCACATTAAGTTTTGATGCCGTGATGAGACGTCAGCGTAGTATTTGCTGCATGCTTCGAACTTTGCATTGAGGTACGCTACTGCGCTGTCCTTCTCAATATCTTGTTGCAAACCTTGCAGCAATCTCTCTAGGGATGTCATAGCAACTCTCTGTAACTTTATTTGTAGTACTTCAGCCTCATTTGTTGGTTCATTAGTGAGCTGGTTGATGTCGGATTGGCTCTGTACTGGTGTTGCGGGGGAACACGGCAGGTTTAGATATAGATTCTTCCAACAGTGACTTTTGTAGTTCCAGAATACCCTTATATTTAATATATGCTTGCTCGATCTTTTCCTTGTAACCTTGCCGCAGATAGGCATGATCGGAATCTAATACGGGAATTATCGCTGCATGATTTTCACCAAATTCATCATATAAGCTTTGTAGAATCTCAAGTCTGTTCTTAAAGTATGCTACCTTCTGTTTCCGTTCCTTGGAATCCTTGTTGTAATTGATGTAGTGACGTTCGATCTCCTGTCCAATCTCTGATTGCCTCAGTATGGCAGCGTCTAGCGCAGTTGTCATGATGATGATGGAACTTAGCAAAAGTTTTCGTAAAATGTGATAATTCTGACGTTGTAGCACGTAGAATCACATCGGGGTCACCAATGTTTTTTGTAGAGCGATAGAACTCTTTTGTTCTACCGCGTAAATATTCGTTGATGAATAGATTGGTTCCTACTAGGAACTTAGATTAATTATACTTGTCGCGGTCGGGCCTGTAAAGTTTAAGAAAACTGTAGAACTGTCTGTCTTCAGACTCAAAGACAGAAATAAAAAAATAAGTAAGTCTTGGAACAGTTCTAAATAGACTGATTTATTAATTACAAATTTTGCTTCTTTTATATCCTAAAATTGCAAGCTGGCACTTAATACTACTACAAATATAATTCACATAATGTACTTAATTCTAATTTCTAGAATGCAACCTTAAATATAATTCCCATAATATTAATTTGCATATATAAATTCTTGAAATAGTTTTCCCATAAATCTAATTAATATGATAATAAAAAAATTATATTATTTTATTTAAATTTGTATCATGTTACACTAAAATTACGGATATTTGAAACCCCCAAATTTAATTTATTTCCAAAATATTAATTTTAAATTATGTAAAATTATATCTAAAAAATGCATTAATTATTATTGTGGGAATAATAAAATTATATCTAAAAACTATACTAATTATTATTGTGGGAATTATAAATGATTTTTAAACAATATTTATGTATATATGTAATATGAGACGTTAATAATAAATAGCTTATGATACCATAATTGGAGAGTTTCGAACGAAGAATCCTTATCGGAGCACAGATATATACGTTTCCTTATAGAAACCCGGCAAAAACTGACTAGGATTCTTTCAGGAGCAAGATGGAATCAAAATTAAATCTCTTATTTAACTTCCCCCATACATTGTACTCGGTGTAGATATTGACAGAGAAGTAAATGTGATCACGAGCCTGCTTATGGATTCCTATGAAAAGTCATGTCCCTTGAAACGGGCCATATCTGACTCTGACACAGGACCTCAAAGATAAACGTAAACGGGTACGCAGGCTTTGCAACAAAGCGAAGAAGTGCAATCGTGATGAAGATTGGAACGCATATCAAGCTGCGCTCAAAGGGTATAAGTACGCCATCCACTCAGCCAAGAGACAATCTTGGAGATCGTTCTGTGATGGTGTAGATAGCGTAAATGAGGCGTCATGCATTAAGAAATTTCTAGCGAAAACCCACATTCAACCTGAACTCCTGATCAATAGTGAAGGTATCAAGGCTGAATCGGCAGGGGAGTCACTACAAATGCTAATGGAAGAGCATTTCCCGAAATGCTTTGACACCTCTGTTATAATAGATTCTTACCGGCCTAGCACTAGGTTGGAGAATACGGAATACGGGCTGTTTTTTCTTTCAAACCATTTAAATCCCCAGGTAAGGATGGGATCTTCCCTGCATTCCTCCAAAACTCATGGGATTTCATAGCTGATAGATTAATAAACCTTTTCAGCTGATAGATAAATAAACTTCAGCAAAATGGCAGGAGGTTAAAGTGGTCTTTATACAAAAACCAGGTCGCGATGACTATTCATCCACCAAAGCATTCAGACCAATCAGCCTTACTTTTTTTAAAAAAGACTCTGGAAAGAATCTGCGAAAGAGAAATACGAGATTAGCTCCCATCGACAGCCATATCTAGCAAACAGCTCGCCTATTTAAAGGCTAAATCGGTGAAAACCGCTCTTCATGAAGTGGTTCACACCATTGAAAAAGCCTTTCTTTTCAAAGAATCTATGCTTGGAACCTTTATAGACCTGGAAGAAGCTACGCAAACGCCCTGGTCATTCCGGTCAGAAGCAAATTTGAATCGGAACTCTCTGGGCTAATGCATCCTGCAGTGAATATTGTTAGCCAATGGGCAGACAATTGTGGGCTGAACATTACCCTGTTAAGAACCGATATCAGTTTATTTTCATGGAGAAGGAAAACTCAACTATTGAGTCTTCCCGTCATAAAAGGCACCCGGCAAGCACTGAAAACTAGTGTTAATTATATGGGCGTTATTTTAGAAAAAAAATTGAACTGGAGAAGAACGAGCTACAAAAGCCCATAGGATTTTTGGCATGTGTCGGGACGCGATAGGAAAGAAATGGGGATTACAACCGGATATGATTCGCTGGCTCCACACCAGTATCGTCCGCCCTACTCATTCCAATGGATCTCTCGTCTGGTGGAAGCCGATTGAGAAACTCTCCAATCTTAAGTTGTTGAAAAAAGTTCAACGTTCTTGTTGCCTCAGTATTACGGGCGCAATGAGAACAGCACCAACAGCAGCACTGGAAACCATTACGGCTATCCACCCAATTGCGATCCACATTAAAAAAAGTTGCTGCGGGGGCTGCATTGAGACTTCACTTAAACCAGACATGGACTCATGCAGGCTCTTCTGTTCCTCATGAATCCTGGGATTTGTAAAATCCATCATACCCAATGTTGAGAAACCTAGCGATTCCCAAAAAGAAACCTTCCTGGAATCAAATGTAAAACTTAGTATCCCTTCTAGAGCTGATTGAAACACTGACATAGTTAACAGCATAACTGACGGCCTGTTAACAGCATATACCGACGGCTCCAAAATGGGAAACCTGACTGGCGCGGGAATGGACTGTGTGGTGTACCACATGGTACACCTTGTATAAATATTTGGAAATGCAACATGGTGCACCCTGTATTTAATTCTTTTTAAAATAAAATCAATTTTGTTAAATTGACAAAATAAATCAATTAAATATTATTTATTAATTAATAAATATTTCAAATATAAAATGCTTATTTAGCAATTTGCTAATTAAGCATATTTACTAATAAATTATTAAAGATGAATTACCTAAAAGCATTTCAAAATTAAAGTAATTCGAGATTTGCGTCCGATCAATTAATCAAGTAAAAATCATATAAATAGAGTGAAATTCGATTGTAAATCATCAGAACAATGTTGATCACCAGCATACTAAGTTGAGTTAACTGATCATCAATTAACTTAAAGTTGTATTTCCAACTCAAAATAAAAAATCACTTAACAACAATTGTACTGGTTTTTCCTTCACTAAATATAGATTACCAGTGGTTTGGTCACCAGAGCAGTGAAAGATAGCAAAGATCATCAATATAGAGGATATGCCAAAAGGCAAAGCAGAACCACGACATATGGCGCAGCCGGTGAAACGGAAAGTACGTTATTTCTGCTGAACCACATCAAAAAGGCTCTATAAGAAGAGGTGAAAACTCTAACAAATAATTTTATATTGACGCAAATTTGAAAAGTAAATCCCACAAGCATTAAAGCTTTTTCCAAACACACATACTAAAAAAAATCGTATTATTTCGCGTATTGCCGACTTGATAGCGAAATGTTTTATCTTTTAAAAGCTTTTATTTTGCATGCTATGAAAAATTAAAAATTAAATATGATGATATATTTTTTTATTTAACATAAAATATAAATAACTACATTATATATTGAAAAACAAAATTCAGAATTTTATTTTTGTATAAAAATATAAACATTATATATACATATACATATATTATTATTAATTTATTATTATCTTATAAAAGCAATTTATGTACATAAAATTAAAATAAATGTTAAGTACATTATGTCTATTTTTATTTTCTTTAAATTTTTAATTTTCTTGTAGCTGTACCATTATTATTATATGGTTTACTTTCATTAATTAATTTTTCTTTTAGCCATATGTAGCATTCTTCCTAATTAAAAGTAGGATAATAAAATCTAATAATTCTTTTCTATGGTCAAAACAATTGTTGTCCGAAGAAAAGTAATTTAGAAAGTCAGGATGTTCATTAGTTTTTGAAATACATAAATTAATGATATTTTTTTTCAGATTTATCGTATGACATTTTCTTTTAAAATATTCCGAATTTTTTTTAATATGGTATTCTGTAGTTAAAAATAAATCGTCAGATGGAGCTTTTAAATAAAATTTTCCTGCATACCTTACGAATAATTTTTATCTTTTAGAAATACTTCTGATTCAAGTAATAAATTATGATCTTTTTTTAACATAAAATTTTCGCATTCGAGGCATTTGTTCTTTTTTAGTTGTTTGTACGAAGCATAACTACAAACGTATCTAATGGTACTTTGATCAATTAAATTTATTACTCCAATTCAATCAATTTTCTTTTCAATTACCTTAAAATATAGATATAAAAAGAAGAAGAATTATAGAAGTATAGTTTACATAGAAATAAAGAAAATATAAAATTATGGTGGAGAAATACTTTTAATTATTATTGAATAAATTGATCATTATTGAATAAAATATTCAATTTTAAGACATGTAAAAAAAATATATTGTTTTATATTTTTATTTATGAATTACTTTTTTCTACTTTAGAAAAAAATAAATAAATAATATAGCCTTGAAAAATATTTATCATACTATAAATTAAAAAATGTAAATAAATAAATCTATTTTTTTAAAATCTGAAATCTTTTGTATTACCTCACTCAATTTTTGGCTTTCTTCGTCATCTTCGGAAACATTTAACAATTTTTTCATTAGATTCATTTATAATTAAATGATCTTCGTCTGCTTCACAATTAGCATTTACTGAGTGGCTATTAATTACTTTCAATGACATCATTTTCGCCAAAATGTAATTAAATTCTGACACTGATGGATTAACGTTGTTTCCACCTAGTTCACGAACCATTGCAAACATATTCTCTAATGCATCTTGATTTAATCTAGATAATATTAAGTAATATATTTCATTTCCGGAATAGTCCTTCCATATTTCCGAAGCTAAACCTATAATAATTGATAAAGAATTTTGTAAATATTTTCACATTTTTAGGAGTCAATACATTACCTAGAATTGCTTTTAAACTATGAACGACTCCATCAATACAATATATTTTTGATTTTGATCTAGGTTTAACATTTTCAAAATATGTTATCATTTCTTCCATATAATGGTTAACTTCATTCTTTTGTTGCATAGCGCAACGGTACAAATTGGAATCATATAATGTCTTGCTGTTTATACAATCGAACAAACTATTATTTTTTTGTACAAAAGAAGCTGTGGAAAGAGCAACAGCTATACGTCCGGAACTTTCAAATTTATCCATTTTTACTAGGGATTGTATTGCAACAGAAACAGTTCTACTCATTACTTCAGTAGTATATTTTACTCTCATTTTTTGAAAAGTGTTTGGATTAATATGTGCTTCTGTTAATTTTGGGCACATTCTAGTAGCTCTGGTGGTATTACTGTCCATAGAATATGTTGATCTAATAATACCTTAATCTACAATTCCATCTGGCGTGTCAAACATACATTTTGATAACGTATTTTTTACTGATGACAAAATCATAAATTGCAAATATTTTTTTGCCTTCATAGAAAAAATATGGTGAAATTTTAACGATAACTCCTAAACTTTTGAAACAACTTCTGTTATTCGAGCCTTGGTCGCATATAACTGCTCTTACATTCAAACCTAAAGTTTTATTTGTCATATCAATGTTCATTTTTAACATTTTGACTAATTCTTTTCCGGGTGTACTAGTATTTGAAACATAAAAACTTAGGACATGTTTCCAATTTTCGAATAATCCGCGGATCATGAAAACATTTATTTGTTTTTCTAACTTAATCTCTCTTTTATATGAATAATCTAAAAATCCAATTAGCTCATCATAATACGAATCATATTTCAGATCTCTGGCAATGGATATTTCGTCAAATAAAATAACTACTTCCCTGCATTTTAAATGCATATTTGATATGATTCCATGTAAATGTTTAATATTATCTTCGTTAAATCCAACATTCATGTGCTTAATTGGAATCCAATTTCTTAACGATTGTTGTGATGGCAAATGCAATTTTAATGTTATTCTCAAATAATTGTACACACGGGCAGATTTAAAATTTATGCTTTGAGCTATAATTTTTTCTTCTTCAGACCACACTTGTTTTTTTTTAATTAGCATTTTAATTAGCGTTTTAGAGTGTCCTGATATATGTGACACACTATCAATATCTTTATTTAAATATTTCATTTTATACTTTTTCTTTATAGAAAATATTTCACTTCTACAAAGTTTTAAACGTTTTTTTGATTTTTTAATAATTTCTTGATTATTTTTTCTTTCAAGGGACATTTTTTTATTTTTTTTCAAATGTTCTGCAGTTAATTTTCTATAATATTGTTCATTTTGTTCTCTTTTAAGACAATATTCACAAAATGGATTTGAATCATATTCTTCATTCATGGATGTGTAACAATCCATATTTTCATTATCGTTTATCGGCTGTGAACCTGGTTCATTATTTGTAGTTGCGGTGGAATGATAAGGTTTAATAGCTTCGGACACATTATCATCAAATTTAAAAGGATTGATATCAATTTCGTTAATCGCAGCTAAATTTGAAACATTTGAAACTAGTTCATTATTGGTAGTAATATGTTTTAAAATTCTACATTCTGAATTAAAATTGTCTAAGTACAGAGTTGGTATAGAGCCCTTTTTTAAGTTTTTATTTAAAAAGCATTCCTTTTCAAAATGTCTTTGGCAAACAAAATAATTTGTCGTTTCAAAATTGATAACCTTGCATTTAGATGCCCAAATATTTCTCAAAGTTTCATTTTTTTTTTTGGTAATGAGAATAATCGAATATCATTTTCAAAACCATCCCTCTTGCTAACTTTACATGATTGCACACAACATTTATTTCCAGATCTTCTCTTATCTGCCCGTCGTGGAATCACAACCTGTGACATTTATGTTCTGAAAAATATTTAACACCTTAAAATGTGCCAATATAATATATTTTACAATCAAATTGACTTTAAAAACTTGACTTTCAAACCTACTTGATTTTTTCCGTAATATGTTAATAATTAACTATATATTCAAAATTTGAAAATACCACAGTAGATATTTTCAAAACAAATTCACCAGAAATTACTTTATGAGTCAACTAAATTTAACGGTTCAACAAGATTACGTTTTTTGAAACTGTAAATACAAAAATTATTTTCTTTATAAAATAAATTTAATTTTCCAAAATACCTTAAAATATATTAATGTACTTACATATATATTATATAATTATAGTTTAGTACACTATCTGAAATTTTATTATTTTTTGCATAAAAATTATTTGACACAAAATTTTTAAACAATCACAATAATCAAAATATTTTTTTTTGGTAAATATTATTTTTTTTGTTCTTCCGAAATTCAAATATTGCAATTGCAAATAGCATTGCAAATTTTCTTATTTTTTATGATATCGCAAAAGCTTTTTTCGATACACACATACATCATATTGTTGTGTATACATATTTTGTGGGATTTACTTTTTCATAAAAATAAATTCAAATTATAGATTGAATTTCATATTAGAGATTTTATCTCTTCTTATAGAGCCTTTTTGACCATATACACTCAAATGAGAAAAAAATCATTTAAAGTAGCTTAAATGCTGCGATTACGAGGCATATTATTGCTTTATAAACGAGATTTTTTTTTCTATACAAAAGGTGTACGTAGACCCTCTGCACGTAATTTTAAAAAACCAGCCATCAGCTTGTCCAAGGCCAATTAGTATAGAAGAATACAGAAGAAGATTTGAGGGAAAAAAGCTACCATCAACACTGCACCAGTTAATAGTATAAAAACAAAGAGAGGAATTATAAAGAAAACGAAAAGACCAATAGCAGAAGAATACAGGTTGATACGTCTTCCAACCTGAAGCAAAGAAGAAGCAGTCGAACATAGAAGAAAGATTAAGAGCTTAAGGCAATTTTTGGAAGAGCGAAAGAGAAGGAGAATCTAGATTAATAATAAATAAATTTGTTCAATTAAAATTGTATAATGCAAAATTTAGTGAGATTTCACGAGCTAAATTCTTATAGTATATTTTTAATATCAGAAAATATAATTGTAATAATTGAAAGAGGTATGGTTGCGACATTAAACAACCAAAGTTAAAATAAATTAAAAAGAATTTAAAAATGTCTTTTTATGAGAAAATGATTTAAGTTTATAAAACAATTATTAAATAAAAAATTTATTGAATTGAAAATATTATTATAGACAATTTTTATTTTATGGAAATCAGTTTTTAAAGTTATAAAACAATTATTGAATAAAATTTACTTAAAATTTTTTTTTTCAATTAAGAACATTATTTATGGACAAATTTTTAATACTGAAATCAGTTATTGTTTGATATTAATAAAAAGACATTACAGTAAAAAGAAATTTTATTTGAAAAAAATGTTGAAAAATATTTTGGTTAAACCTTAAATGAATGAAGAGAAATTTAATAGGGTAATTGACTCCTTCACTTTCGAGCAACCAAATCCAGAAATATCTACAAGCTCCAACGAGGGAAGCAGAATAATATAAATAACTGAACCAGTTTACTTTTAAGGGTATAGTTAATAAGAATTTGATGCATAATTATAATACTAGAAGTAGAAACAGAATTAGAACAAATTTTAGAAACACAAACCCCAAATACACAAAACATACCCACACAACACACTCCACAACAAATAAAGACACAATTACCGTTTAGTAATACCCACTAGGTTCATAAACCAATACAATACTTATAATTTAAGACATAACATGACGTTACCACTAACGACAACCTACACTTTGTATTTAGCTGGAATTTCAAATTTTGCAGGAGAAGGTGATAGGATAGTATTAGAGTTGCAAAGATTTATAGAGCTAGCTCACGAAGCTTATTTTAAGACAGACCATCGGTATTGCGACAATTAATGTGGGTAAAATTAAGAAACGATGCCGCGGATTTATTTCAAGACAAGACAGTTAGTACTTTTAGTGAGTTTAGGGAAATTCTTGAAGTCAATTTCGTGCCAGGGAAGTCGGTCGCACAACTGAAAACAGAACTGGAAGACTATTTTCAGACAATAGATGAGTCGGTAAACTCGTTTGGAGATAGGATAAATAGAAATTATGCTTGTCTTAAATTAGGTATCAGGAAACGGTATAGCATTGAACCTGAGGAAACGGCTCAATGTGTGTTTATCAGAGGGTTAAGGTCAGAGACCATTAAATAACACATTGTGGGACAAGATTATAGAAGTTTTGAAGAATTATTTAAAGGAACAAAACGATTTGCAGAACAATTTGATTTAGTAATACCAACACGAAGAGTTAACCGCAGAAATGAAAATAGTGATAACAAAATAGAAATAATGTTTGGGGAACTGGTTACTTTATTAAGAAATAATCAAATTGCTCAAGTACCACATAAAGCAACGGGGAACAACGCTGGTCCACCAACATTTAGGAATAATCTTTACAATAACAGAATTCCTAATAGTAGGGCATATTATCCCAATAACACTAATAACCACTTCAGTAGGAATCCTACTAACCATAATAATCCATTCAGACAAAGTCCTGTAACAAATAATAATCTAAGATCGTTCCAAAACAATAAAGAAATGGTGGACCAATTACATGTTTTCAATGTGGTCAACCGGGGCATATCAGTAGAGATTGTAAAAATAAAATGCGCTCAAACCAGATAATTAAATGTAACCTTTGTGGAATCGAAGGACATTATGCAGATACTTGCAACGTAAGGAGAAACGCCGCTGCAAAAGTAAACGCTTTAACCAACACAGAAAATGATTTGTGGTCTGATTGGTGTGATCGCCGAGGTCATTTGGAACTAAATTGTACTACAAGACAACGTTACCAATCAAGGTGCGAAACAAACGCGGGAAACGACGGGGGAGTGGCGCAAAATACCCGTGTTCACTCCTAAATCAGAGTATGGGGCGGTCCCAAAATAACCAAACATTGGACCTGAAACTTTAGACACATTACCATTAGACATAAGTAAAAGGAAGTAACGTTATTAGTAGATACAGGCGCCCAAATCAGCTTGATAAATAAAAATAGCTTAGCTAAAGTAAATACAATAGATAAAAATAGAAAAATGAAAGTAACATCAATTCACCGTGAAAGTAACACCATGGGTACTTGTACAGGAATCTTTTTGACTCCTAGTAAGTTAAGTTGTGAATAAGTTGTGTAATTGGCAGTTATCGTAACGTATGGACGATAACTGCCAATTACCAGTGGATGGAATATTAGGAAATGAATCTTTAACAGCAAATTCCAACATAGAAAGGCCAATGCAACAACTGCGTTTCCATATCACAGAGACAAATTAAAAAGAATTTACCGTACTATTAAGGTTGAGACCAACAACAGCAAAAGAGCCAGTTACAAATAAAATAAATCAATATGCGATATCGTCAGAAGCGAGCATTTTTAGTTTTTATATTGGTAAAAATAGGGCTCCAGTTTTCGAAACAAATTGTAGTACCAAGGCTGATGACCAGGAACAGCGAAAACCTGATTTAAACAGTTTGTAAAATCGAAATCAGTTGTAAAGTTGAGAACAGTTTCGAAGGAACTGATCAGTTGAATTGTATCACTAAGGTTGATAACAAGTGTAATAACAAAAACAACGATAACTTAGAAAATACAAAATTAACAAATCAGAACAGTGCCAAAGAGATTGATCAATTGGAGACAACCAAAAAAGAACAAAGTAATGGCAAATTCAACGAAATAATTTTTACTGAGAATGAAACAATATGTAAAACTTAAATTAATGCAATTTTAGAAGCAAGACCTTTGGGAGTTGTGAACAGTAGCAAAGAAACTAATCATGTGAATTATTACACTAAGGCTGATAACAAGGTTCCAAATTATTGGACCAGTAACAGCGAATAATTAGGAAAAATAATTCCAGTACATGCGAACAGTTTCAACAATATTGTACAATTCAGTATTTCTAAACTATTGCAAAAGAAGATTTAGAAGAAATTAAAATAATAGGCAGAGTAGAAGAAATAATTAAAGTAGCTTGTGCTAAGGTAGGGGAATTTTTATGTGAAAGTGGAGAAATCCATCTAGGAGTATTTGTAGGAAATAGTTTAGTTAAGGCTAGTAATGGACAGGAGGTACATATTAGTGTAGTAAATATTAATGAGAATGAGGTAATATTAAAAAATCCAAAAATTAATTTGAAGAATATAGAGGATTTTGAAATGTTTGATATTAATGAAAATGAGGAAATTAAGAATTTAGAAAACTTAGAGGTGTATGGAGAATTAAAAACACTTTTTGCGGAAGAGTATACAACACCTGAGAATTGTCCTAGAATTGAAATTACTTAAGGAAAAATTGGAATGGGATAAAAATTGGAATGAGGAAGAGCGATCAGCTCTGTTTGCTACTTTATATGAAGTAAAATTTTTGTTTGCTACTTAATTATGAAAGAAAGAAATAATTATTATGTAATTTTTACTCTTTGTTGCTTTGACTGCTTCGATCATAATTCTCTTATTTTTCTTTTCTGTCTACACTCTTAAGAATATTTAGAATGCATAAATTAAAATCAAAATTCTAATTCTATCTCAATAGAAGAAAATTCAGTATTGAAGAAATTATCTTTAAATGGTAAAATTTAAATGAGTGAATTTATTCTATCTATGTAAAATTATATATTATTATTAATAATAGACCGTTTTGTTCTCAAAGAGCGTAGAATTGAATTAATCTTTAAAAATTAAAATACATATCCAATCCATATAATTTCTAAACAAATAAACTCAAACTATTTCATCTCTATATTTCATAAGATTTCGACCTCTTGTCCTACTTATTATTCTGTTCATTTATAAGTCTCAAAAACATTAAATTCTATTAGTGTGCTTTCCGTTCTTAAAAAAGTCGCGCTTCTTGTCTGATATATTAATAAATAGCTCTAACTTATGATACCATAATTGGAGAGTTTCGAACGAAGAATCCTTATCGGAGCACAGATATATACGTTTCCTTATAGAAACACGGCAAAAACTGACTAGGATTCTTTCAGGAGCAAGGTGGAATCAAAATTAAATCTCTTATTTAACTTCCCCCATACATTGTACTCGGTGTAGATATTGACAGAGAAGTAAATGTGATCACGAACCTGCTTATGGATTCCTATGAAAAGTCATGTCCCTTGAAACGGGCCATATCTGACTCTGACACAGGACCTCAAAGATAAACGTAAACGGGTACGCAGGCTTTGCAACAAAGCGAAGAAGTGCAATCGTGATAAAGATTGGAACGCATATCAAGCTGCGCTCAAAGGGTATAAGTACGCCATCCACTCAGCCAAGAGACAATCTTGGAGATCGTTCTGTGATGGTGTATATAGCGTGAATGAGGCCTCACGCATTAAGAAATTTCTAGCGAAAACCCACATTCAACCTGAACTCCTGATCAATAGTGAAGGTATCAAGGCTGAATCGGCAGGGGAGTCACTACAAATGCTAATGGAAGAGCATTTCCCGAAATGCTTTGACACCTCTGTTATAATAGATTCATACCGGCCTAGCACTAGGTTGGAGAATACGGAATACGGGCTGTTTTTTCTTTCAAACCATTTAAATCCCCAGGTAACGATGGTATCTTCCCTGCATTCCTCCAAAACTCATGGGATTTCATAGCTGATAGATTAATAAACCCCAGCAAAATGGCAGGAGGTTAAAGTGGTCTTTATACAAAAACCGGGTCGCGATGACTATTCATCCACCAAAGCATTCAGACCAATCAGCCTTACTTTTTTAAAAAAAGACTCTGGAAAGAATCTGCGAAAGACAAATACGAAATTAGCTCCCATCGACAGCCTTATCTAGCAAACAGCTCGCCTATTTAAAGGCTAAATCGGTGGAAACCGCTCTTCATGAAGTGGTTCACACCATTGAAAAAGCCTTTCTTTTCAAAGAATCTATGTTTGGAACATTTATAGACGTGGAAGAAGCTACGCAGACGCCCTGGTCATTCCGGTCAGAAACAAATTTGAATCGGAACTCTCTGGGCTAATGCATCCTGCACTGAATATTGTTAGCCAATGGGCAGACAATTGTGGGCTGAACATTACCCTGTTAAAAACCGATATCAGTTTATTTTCATTGAGAAGGAAAACTCAACTACTGAGTCTTCCCCTTATAAAAGGCACCCGGCTAGCACTGAAAACTAGTGTTAAGTATAAAAACTCTCCAATCTTAAGTTGTTGAAAAAAGTTCAACGTTCTTGTTGCCTCAGTATTACGGGCGCAATGAGAACAGCACCAACAGCAGCACTGGAAACCATTACGGCTATCCACCCAATTGGGATCCACATTAAAAAAAGTTGCTGCGGGGGCTGCATTGAGACTTCACTTAAACCAGACATAGACTCATGCAGGCTCTTCTGTTCCTCATGAATCCTGGGATTTGTAAAATCCATCATACCCAATGTTGAGAAACCTAGCGATTCCCAAAAAGAAACCTTCCTGGAATCAAATGTAAAACTTAGTATCCCTTCTAGAGCTGATTGGAACACTGACATAGTTAACAGCATAACTGACGGCCTGTTAACAGCATATACCGACGGCTCCAAAATGGGAAACCTGACTGGCGCGTGAATGGACTGTGTGGTGTACAACATGGTACACCTTGTATAAATATTTTGAAATGCAACATGGTGCACCCTGTATTTAATTCTTTTTAAAATAAAATCAATTTTGTTAAATTGACAAAATAAATCAATTAAATATTATTTATTAATTAATAAATATTTCAAATATAAAATGCTTAGTTAGCAATTTGCTAATTAAGCATATTTACTAATAAATTATTAAAGATGAATTACCTAAAAGCATTTCAAAATTAAAGTAATTCGAGATATATGCGTCCGATCAATTAATCAAGTAAAAATCATATAAGTAGAGTAAAATTCGATTGTAAATCATCAGAACAATGTTGATCACCAGCATACTAAGTTGAGTTAACTGATCATTAAATAACTTAAAGTTGTATTTCCAACTCAAAGTAATAAATCACTTAACAACAATTGTACTGGTGTTTCCTTCACTAAATATAGATTACCAGTGGTTTGGTCACCAGAGCAGTGAAAGATAGCAAAGATCATCAATATAGAGGATATATCAAAAGGCAAAGCAGAACCACGACATATGGCGCAGCCGGTGAAGCGGAAAGTAAGTTATTT
Organism: Rhamphomyia laevipes; assembly: GCA_963920725.1. Taxonomy (NCBI): domain Eukaryota; kingdom Metazoa; phylum Arthropoda; class Insecta; order Diptera; family Empididae; genus Rhamphomyia; species Rhamphomyia laevipes. The sequence continues at coordinate 49,194,838 of OY987255.1, read as the reverse complement.
CTGCTGAACCATATACACTCAAATGAGAAAAAAATCATTTAAAGTGGCTTAAATGCTGCGATTACGAGACATATTATTGCTTTATAAACGAGATTTTTTTTTCTATACAAAAGGTGTACGTAGAACCTCTGGACGTAATTTTAAAAAAGCAGCCATCAGCTGGTCCAAGGCCAATTAGTATAGAAGAATACAGAAGAAGATTTAAGTGAAAAAAGCTACCATCAACACTGCACCAGTTAATAGTATAAAAACAAAGAGAGGAATTATAAAGAAAACGAAAAGGCAGATAGCAGAAGAATACAGGTTGATACGTCTTCCAACCTGCAGCAAAGAAGAACAGTCGAACATAGAAGAAAGATTAAGAGCTTAAGGAAATTTTTGGAAGAGCGAAAGAGAAGGAGAATCTAGATTAATAATAAATTTGTTCAATTAAAATTGTATAATGGAAAATTTAGTGAGATTTCACGAGCTAAATTATTTTAGTATATTTTGCGATATTAAACAACCAAAGTTAAAATAAATTAAAAAAAAAATGTAAAAACGTCTTTTTATGAGAAAATGATTTAAGTTTGTAAAACAATTATTAAATAAAAAATTAATTGAATTGAAAATATTATTATAGACAATTTTTATTTTATGGAAATCAGTTTTTAAAGTTATAAAACAATTATTGAATAAGATTTACTTAAATTTTTTTTTTTTTCAATTAAGAACATTATTTATGGACAAATTTTTAATACTGAAATTAGTTATTGTTTGATATTAATAAATTTAGGATTTAGGTGTTCGGGTGGACGACTAACCGCAAAAGTCTTGCAGCCTAATGGCTCATTGTGACGCCCCTTCAATTTGTATCACGTCTGTATCAGTCCTGTACTGCATAAAAAGCTGTACAGCTGATTGAGTGATAATGTTTGTGTTTCTGAGGGAGATATCACATACCCTGTAACACCGCACAGTTCGGTTGACAAATTGCAACAGAACCGGAGGACATCACTTGGCTTTGACATGTTAAATTTAATTAATTTAATTCTTATTTGTGGGGTGGCAATGGTACCCGGCACCATTAAACCCTTCGACCAAAATAATATAATTTTGGTCCACTCAACAAAAAATTTTTGAGCGCCACTGGTTTTTTCAACCACAAAAAAACTATATAAAAAAATAATAATTTTTACAAAAAAATATAACAAAACCAAGTGGGTCTGGTTACTACACATTATTGCGGAGGAGACGCGATTTAGAAACTTCCAAGGATTTCTATTATGCGGGCGCCAGGTCTTGAGTGATCCACAACCGCGGACCACCAACAGAACAAGACCGAATTTCTAAAATAAAACCTTGAAAGTTTCAAGGACCGATTGGGATTTCCTCCTTTTTGCCGGCTTAGCTCGTCTTTGGGGCGTGAGTCAACCAATCGATCCTACCTGCAAATCAAATCATCATCAACAAGGAAAGGGGATAAAAGGGAATGCGGCGACGTCATCAATCCTGGGTGGGTATGGTGGCCTTAGTTCACCCTACTACAACCAACGAAATCTAAATAAATCAACATTCCAATAATAAAAAAAACTGATTTCAAAAAAACAAAAGTACCTAGCCCATCCGACTAGACTTTTTTTTTTTTATTTATCTATTATTATATTTATTTATTTTTTTTAATTTTTTTAAAAAAAAATAATCATTTTTACGGCAGTAATTTTCAATAAAAATTTTATTTGGCCTTTTACCAATTTACTAAAAATTATTATATTATAATCAAAACATACCTTTTTATATTTTTTTTTTCTGCACGGTGCCTGTCCTGACATGTCGGGATAGTCCGGCTAAAAATCAATATTTATTTGGTTGAATTAAAAATTAAAAAAAACTACCACAAAAACTACCAAAAAAAAACAAAAAATAATACAAAAAAAATTACTTCAAAAAAAAATTAATTACTCTACCAATCTAATCAAAATCAAAATCCACAAAATTACTACTCTACTATATTAAAATTACAACTTAAAACAAAAAAAAAACTACTCTACTCATTTCATAAATCCAAAAATCACCAAAAAAAAAATTACTACTAATCAATAACATCCAATTATAACTACTTTACTATTCAAAAAAATTTTTAACAAATTGCACCACCACTGTGGAATTTTTTCCTGGTGGATTATTGCGGATACACAATAAATTTTTTCTTCTTTCCATGAATTAAATTTTTCATTATCCTGCGAGAGGGTCCTGGTATAAAATCCTGCTCTGATCAACCTGCTTTTCTTAAAACTGCTTCAACCACTAGCTCGGTTGATCCCTTCTAATTTACCGGCTTCTCGGAATAATTTATCATACTTTATGACAATCGACTTTAAATTATAAGTTCCACTTTCGGAACATTAAAAATTTTACCAAATTTTTTTTTTCTTCACCACAAAAAAAATTTTCAATTTAAATATAATATTTTTTTTTTATTTAAAAAAAATAATGGTGAAAAAAATACTTCTTTTCTGCAGATGCAGATTACACGTCTGCTCTCCTGTTAGCAATTTGCTAATTAAGCATATTTACTAATAAATTATTAAAGATGAATTACCTAAAAGCATTTCAAAATTAAAGTAATTCGAGATATATGCGTCCGATCAATTAATCAAGTAAAAATCATATAAATAGAGTAAAATTCGATTGTAAATCATCAGAACAATGTTGATCACCAGCATACTAAGTTGAGTTAACTGATCATTAAATAACTTAAAGTTGTATTTCCAACTCAAAGTAATAAATCACTTAACAACAATTGTACTGGTGTTTCCTTCACTAAATATAGATTACCAGTGGTTTGGTCACCAGAGCAGTGAAAGATAGCAAAGATCATCAATATAGAGGATATATCAAAAGGCAAAGCAGAACCACGACATATGGCGCAGCCGGTGAAGCGGAAAGTAAGTTATTTCTGCTGAACCATATACACTCAAATGAGAAAAAAATCATTTAAAGTGGCTTAAATGCTGCGATTACGAGACATATTATTGCTTTATAAACGAGATTTTTTTTTCTATACAAAAGGTGTACGTAGAACCTCTGGACGTAATTTTAAAAAAGCAGCCATCAGCTGGTCCAAGGCCAATTAGTATAGAAGAATACAGAAGAAGATTTAAGTGAAAAAAGCTACCATCAACACTGCACCAGTTAATAGTATAAAAACAAAGAGAGGAATTATAAAGAAAACGAAAAGGCAGATAGCAGAAGAATACAGGTTGATACGTCTTCCAACCTGCAGCAAAGAAGAACAGTCGAACATAGAAGAAAGATTAAGAGCTTAAGGAAATTTTTGGAAGAGCGAAAGAGAAGGAGAATCTAGATTAATAATAAATTTGTTCAATTAAAATTGTATAATGGAAAATTTAGTGAGATTTCACGAGCTAAATTATTTTAGTATATTTTGCGATATTAAACAACCAAAGTTAAAATAAATTAAAAAAAAATGTAAAAACGTCTTTTTATGAGAAAATGATTTAAGTTTATAAAACAATTATTAAATAAAAAATTAATTGAATTGAAAATATTATTATAGACAATTTTTATTTTATGGAAATCAGTTTTTAAAGTTATAAAACAATTATTGAATAAGATTTACTTAATTTTTTTTTTTTTTCAATTAAGAACATTATTTATGGACAAATTTTTAATACTGAAATTAGTTATTGTTTGATATTAATAAATTTAGGATTTAGGTGTTCGGGTGGACGACTAACCGCAAAAGTCACTGCAGCCTAATGGCTCATTGTGACGCCCCTTCAATTTGTATCACGTCTGTATCAGTCCTGTACTGCATAAAAAGCTGTACAGCTGATTGAGTGATAATGTTTGTGTTTCTGAGGGAGATACCACATACCCTGTAACACCGCACAGTTCGGTTGACAAATTGCAACAGAACCGGAGGACATCACTTGGCTTTGACATGTTAAATTTAATTAATTTAATTCTTATTTGTGGGGTGGCAATGGTACCCGGCACCATTAAACCCTTCGACCAAAATAATATAATTTTGGTCCACTCAACAAAAAATTTTTGAGCGCCACTGGTTTTTTCAACCACAAAAAAACTATATAAAAAAATAATAATTTTTACAAAAAAATATAACAAAACCAAGTGGGTCTGTTTACTACACATTATTGCGGAGGAGACGCGATTTAGAAACTTCCAAGGATTTCTATTATGCGGGCGCCAGGTCTTGAGTGATCCACAACCGCGGACCACCAACAGAACAAGACCGAATTTCTAAAATAAAACCTTGAAAGTTTCAAGGACCGATTGGGATTTCCTCCTTTTTGCCGGCTTAGCTCGTCTTTGGGGCGTGAGTCAACCAATCGATCCTACCTGCAAATCAAATCATCATCAACAAGGAAAGGGGATAAAAGGGAATGCGGCGACGTCATCAATCCTGGGTGGGTATGTTGGCCTTAGTTCACCCTACTACAACCAACGAAATCTAAATAAATCAACATTCCAATAATAAAAAAAACTGATTTCAAAAAAACAAAAGTACCTAGCCCATCCGACTAGACTTTTTTTTTTTTATTTATCTATTATTATATTTATTTATTTTTTTTAATTTTTTTAAAAAAAAATAATCATTTTTACGGCAGTAATTTTCAATAAAAATTTTATTTGGCCTTTTACCAATTTACTAAAAATTATTATATTATAATCAAAACATACCTTTTTATATTTTTTTTTTTCTGCACGGTGCCTGTCCTGACATGTCGGGATAGTCCGGCTAAAAATCAATATTTATTTGGTTGAATTAAAAATTAAAAAAAACTACCACAAAAACTACCAAAAAAAAACAAAAAATAATACAAAAAAAATTACTTCAAAAAAAAATTAATTACTCTACCAATCTAATCAAAATCAAAATCCACAAAATTACTACTCTACTATATTAAAATTACAACTTAAAACAAAAAAAAAACTACTCTACTCATTTCATAAATCCAAAAATCACCAAAAAAAAAATTACTACTAATCAATAACATCCAATTATAACTACTTTACTATTCAAAAAAATTTTTAACAAATTGCACCACCACTGTGGAATTTTTTCCTGGTGGATTATTGCGGATACACAATAAATTTTTTCTTCTTTCCATGAATTAAATTTTTCATTATCCTGCGAGAGGGTCCTGGTATAAAATCCTGCTCTGATCAACCTGCTTTTCTTAAAACTGCTTCAACCACTAGCTCGGTTGATCCCTTCTAATTTACCGGCTTCTCGGAATAATTTATCATACTTTATGACAATCGACTTTAAATTATAAGTTCCACTTTCGGAACATTAAAAATTTTACCAAATTTTTTTTTTCTTCACCACAAAAAAAATTTTCAATTTAAATATAATATTTTTTTTTTATTTAAAAAAAATAATGGTGAAAAAAATACTTCTTTTCTGCAGATGCAGATTACACGTCTGCTCTCCTCGAGATCTCGATTCCGAAGCCCCAACCCACGTTTTTTCTTCGCCTTCCTTTTCGAACGTTTTCGAATTTCCGCCTGTCCCGATTTTAACCCGATTCGAAACCCGCGGTAATTTTCTTTAATAGTTATTAATTCTCACCAACAGAGGGGATTTATTATTTTCGAATCTTCCCAATGAAATATATATTTGTCAGTATGACATTTATACTTGTCAATTGTCATAACAACCATAATACATTTCAGCCACCATGTTGACTAAAAATAAATAAATCAACTGGAATTCCATTAAAGTTGAAGGTAAATTTTTACTTCATTTAGGTTATTAATAATAATATTTTTAAATTTTTAGGACCCACAAGAAATTATAGAAACAAAAAAAAAAGAAAAAAAAAATACAAGAAATGTACCAACATAACCTGTTGGCTATACATTATTTTTTTCTATATGGTCGTTTTTGGACAATCATATTGGAACTTATCCAATAAGATTTTGTCTACAACCAATGTTCCGCGCCCGCAGGGCCACAAAACAGACTTGTAACCCGTTTTTCAAAGTGGCTACAAGTCTGAAATATTATTTTATCTAACCTCTATATAACTTATAACTAACAACTATCCTGAATTATTCTACATACTTATCCTATAAATTCATTTTTTCTTAAGCTACTATAAATTCATTTTTTTTCTTAGGCTACTTTACTAAAAATATCCTTAACTAACTTAACCTAAGTAACCTTACTACTATAATACAAAAAAAATTATAATTATTACTATTAATCTAAATGTAATTCTATTTAATTTCCTTAACCTATCCATAACTATAATCCTAATTTAATAATTCATTTCCTACTACTAAATTTAACTACATTAAAACAATATATTTATTTATATTTGCCACATCTCAACGTGGGGCTGTCCTACACCCTGAGCCGTCTCATGCTCTACCGACTGAATAGCCGGGCATTACGCTTGTAGATATTTTGCCTGTACTATGGCTGTCCTGGTATTCGCCTCCTCTGCGTCCAGTATCGACGGATCCATTTCACCCAATTCCTATTGCAAAATCTTTGGCCAATGCAAACTTACTATTGGTTCTCAACCCAAGACACACACTGAATGATTTGCAGCGAAATATTATTTCAAATAAATTGTTTTAATTTTAATCCAAAATTCCTAATCTATCTATATAATTCTAATTCTATCCTATCCTAAACACAATTTATTTATTTTGAAATAATATATAATTTTAAAATTTATTACTTATAATCTAAATTCCGAATCTCAAAAAAAAAATTATCAAACAAATTATATATAAAATATAATATATAATGAGAAAAAAAAATTTATTTAAATTTACTTATAACTAATATTTTCAAAATTATATATATTCTTACTTCTAAATCTATAACTATTTCTCATTACTAACTACACAATAATACTAAACTAATCCTACAAAATTTTTAATCTACAAAATTATTAAACCTACAAAAATTCACAAAAATACTAATCCAAATAATAAAAATATTAAAATCTATTTTTATTCATAATAATTCTTAATTTCTACAAATTTCAATATATAAAATGAAAAATTAATTTGATAAGTAATTCTGACCAGGCGGTAACCCTAATTCATTTCTACCATCAATATTTGTTAAATTCCAATATTTTAATAAATCCAATATAATTCAATATAATATAAAAATTCCCCGATACAAATAATTCGTTTATACAAAAATTCCATCCGTTCACTAAACGTACTCCCGATACACGAACCCAACAAAAAATCCAACAGAATCGATATTATACCCCGACGACACTACCATTTATTTCTCGAAAACCAGGTTGACCAGATTCAATAAAAATAATTCTAGAATTATATTTAAATTCCATCAAAGATTAATTCAGTCAATTCGCATTAAAAGGAAAAGGACAAAAGCAATGTAATAGGAATTGGAAAAGGAAACAAGGTACGGGATAAAGGAACTTCATCATCATATTTCACACACTAAGCACGAAAAAAAAATCAAAATCAAAATCCAATTAAAAAAAAAATCTAATCAAAACAATTTACAAATTCTACAAATACATGTACTAGGACGGACATTTTCGACTACGAAAATAACGTCTTACTAGCCTTTAACAAAACGAATGAGGAATATTATTATGGACAACCATAATATTTTCTAACTCAAACACAATAAATAATTTAACCGCATACGGATTATCTTCCTCAGGAAACATAAAATAACCGCTGACGCCTTATAACGTCAGGAAACACAAAATCCCTAAAAATAATTTAACCGCTGACGGAATATTAAGTGGACTACCAAATAAATCTTCTTACGTCAGGAAACACGAAACTTTAAATTACAACATAATTTTACTCAAAAATTTTTAATTAATATTTTTTTTTTTTTTCCAACTTCAAAACCGAACCCAATGCATGAAATATTCTGATGAAGGGGAACGTTGTTGATGATTTGATTTACCTACAACGCAATAGGGCCACTAGTTTGGTTCAACGATGTTTAGCTACTAGTTTCGCTGGCCACTATTTCTGTTCGTGCCACTAATTTGGGCGCCATTTGTAACACCGCACAGTTCGGTTGACAAATTGCAACAGAACCGGAGGACATCACTTGGCTTTGACATGTTAAATTTAATTAATTTAATTCTTATTTGTGGGGTGGCAATGGTACCCGGCACCATTAAACCCTTCGACCAAAATAATATAATTTTGGTCCACTCAACAAAAAATTTTTGAGCGCCACTGGTTTTTTCAACCACAAAAAAACTATATAAAAAAATAATAATTTTTACAAAAAAATATAACAAAACCAAGTGGGTCTGGTTACTACACATTATTGCGGAGGAGACGCGATTTAGAAACTTCCAAGGATTTCTATTATGCGGGCGCCAGGTCTTGAGTGATCCACAACCGCGGACCACCAACAGAACAAGACCGAATTTCTAAAATAAAACCTTGAAAGTTTCAAGGACCGATTGGGATTTCCTCCTTTTTGCCGGCTTAGCTCGTCTGTGGGGCGTGAGTCAACCAATCGATCCTACCTGCAAATCAAATCATCATCAACAAGGAAAGGGGATAAAAGGGAATGCGGCAACGTCATCAATCCTGGGTGGGTATGGTGGCCTTAGTTCACCCTACTACAACCAACGAAATCTAAATAAATCAACATTCCAATAATAAAAAAAACCGATTTCAAAAAAACAAAAGTACATAGCCCATCCGACTAGACTTTTTTTTTTTTATTTATCTATTATTATATTTATTTATTTATTTTAATTTTTTTTAAAAAAATTAATCATTTTTACGGCAGTAATTTTCAATAAAAATTTTATTTGGCCTTTTACCAATTTACTAAAAATTATTATATTATAATCAAAACATACCTTTTTATATTTTTTTTTTCTGCACGGTGCCTGTCCTGACATGTCGGGATAGTCCGGCTAAAAATCAATATTTATTTGGTTGAATTAAAAATTAAAAAAAACTACCACAAAAACTACCAAAAAAAAAAAACAAAAAATAATACAAAAAAAATTACTTCAAAAAAAAATTAATTACTCTACCAATCTAATCAAAATCAAAATCCACAAAATTACTACTCTACTATATTATAATTACAACTTAAAACAAAAAAAAAACTACTCTACTCATTTCATAAATCCAAAAATCACCAAAAAAAAAATTACTACTAATCAATAACATCCAATTATAACTACTTTACTATTCAAAAATTTTTTTAACAAATTGCACCACCACTGTGGAATTTTTTCCTGGTGGATTATTGCGGATACACAATAAATTTTTTCTTCTTTCCATGAATTAAATTTTTCATTATCCTGCGAGAGGGTCCTGGTATAAAATCCTTCTCTGATCAACCTGCTTTTCTTAAACTGCTTCAACCACTAGCTCGGTTGATCCCTTCTAATTTACCGGCTTCTCGGAATAATTTATCATACTTTATGACAATCGACTTTAAATTATAAGTTCCACTTTCGGAACATTAAAAATTTTACCAAATTTTTTTTTTTCTTCACCACAAAAAAAATTTTCAATTTAAATATAATATTTTTTTTTTATTTAAAAAAAATAATGGTGAAAAAAATACTTCTTTTCTGCAGATGCAGATTACACGTCTGCTCTCCTCGAGATCTCGATTCCGAAGCCCCAACCCACGTTTTTTCTTCGCCTTCCTTTTCGAACGTTTTCGAATTTCCGCCTGTCCCGATTTTAACGCGATTCGAAACCCGCGGCCTGCCCGAGGTAATTTTCTTTAATAGTTATTAATTCTCACCAACAGAGGGGATTTATTATTTTCGAATCTTCCCAATGAAATATATATTTGTCAGTATGACATTTATACTTGTCAATTGTCATAACAACCATAATACATTTCAGCCACCATGTTGACTAAAAATAAATAAATCAACTGGAATTCCATTGAAGTTGAAGGTAAATTTTTACTTCATTTAGGTTATTAATAATAATATTTTTAAATTTTTAGGACCCACAAGAAATTATAGAAAAAAAAAAAAAAAAAAAAAAATACAAGAAATGTACCAACATAACCTGTTGGCTATACATTATTTTTTTCTATATGGTCGTTTTTGGACAATCATATTGGAACTTATCCAATAAGATTTTGTCTACAACCAATGTTCCGCGCCCGCAGGGCCACAACCCGCCAAGGTACCTTATGCGTTTTGACATTAAGGCATCACACTGGCAGATTATGTGTTCTGCAGTTTCCTCCTCAAATTCACAGAATCTGCACACACTGGAATCTGATATCCCTAGTGTGTTCATATGTTTTCTCAAACTACAGTGGCCTGTTAGGAATCCTACTATAGTTTTGGTTCTTCTTCTGCTACCTATTAATAAAAAGACATTACAGTAAAAAGAAATTTTATTTGAAAAAAATGTTGAAAAATATTTTGGTTAAACCTTAAATGAATGAAGAGAAATTTAATAGGGTAATTGACTCTTTCACTTTCGACCAACCAAATCCAGAAATATCTACAAACTCCAACAAGGGAAGCAGAATAATATAAATAACTGAACCAGTTTACTTTTAAGGATATAGTTAATAAGAATTTGATGCATAATTATAATACTAGAAGTAGAAAACAAACCACAATGCCTGAAACAGAATTAGAACAAATTTTAGAAACACAAACCCCAAATACACAAAACATACCCACATAACACACTCCACAACAAATAAATACACAATTACCGTTTAGTAATACCATAAACACTACGTTCATAAACCAATACAATACTTATAATTTAAGACATAACATGACGTTACCACTAACGACAACCTACACTTTGTATTTAGCTGGAATACTAAATTTTACAAGAGAAGGTGATAGGATAGTATTAGAGTTGCAAAGATTTATAGAGCTAGCTCACGAAGCTTATTATAAGACAGACCATCGGTATAGCGACAATTAATGTGGGTAAAATTGAGAAACGATGCCGCGGATTTATTTCAAGACAAGACAGTTAGTACTTTTAGTGAGTTTAGGGAAATTCTTGAAGTCAATTTCGTGCCAGGGAAGTCGGTCGCACAACTGAAAACAGAACTGGAAGACTATTTTCAGACAATAGATGAGTCGGTAAACTCGTTTGGAGATAGGATAAATAGAAATTATGCTTCTCTTAAATAAGTATCAGGAAACGGTATAGCATTGAACCAGGTTCTATGTTACAGGAAGCTGTAACATGTGTTACAGGCTCAATGTGTGTTTATCAGAGGGTTAAGGTAAGAGACTATTAAATAACACATTGTGGGACAAGATTATAGAAGTTTTGAAGAATTATTAAAAGGAACAAAACAATTTGCAGAACAATTGGATTTAGTAACACCAATACGAAGAGTTAACCGCAGAAATGAAAATAGTGATAACAAAATAGAAAAAATGTTTGGGGAACTGGTTACTTTATTAAGAAATAATCAAATTGCTCAAGTACCACATAAAGCAACGGGGAACAACGCTGGTCCACCAACATTTAGGAATAATTTTTACAATAATAGAATTGCTAATAGTAGGACACATTATCGCAATAACACTAATAACCACTTCAATAGGAATCCTACTAACCATAATAATCCATTTAGACAAAATCCTGTAACAAATAATAATCTTAGATCCTTCCAAAATAATAAAGAAATGGTGGACCAATTACATGTTTTAAATGTGGTCAACCGGGTCATATCAGTAGAGATGGTAAAAATAAAATGCGCTCAAACCAGATAATTAAATGTAACCTTTGTGGAATCGAAGGACATTATGCAGCTACTTGCAACGTAAGGAGAATCCAACACAGAAAATGATTTGTGGTGTGATTGGTGTGATCGGCGAGGTCATTTGGAACTAAATTGTTCTACAAGACAACGTTACCAATCAAGGTGCGAAACAAACGCGGCAAACGACGGGGGAGTGGCGCAAAATACCCGTGTTCACTCCTAAATCAGAGTATGGGGCGGTCCCAAAATAACCAAACATTGGACCTGAAACTTTAGTCACATTACCATTAGACATAAGTAAAAGAAAAGAAGTAACGTTATTAGTAGATACAGGCGCCCAAATCAGCTTGATAAATAAAAATAGCTTAGCTAAAGTAAATAAAATAGATAAAAATAGAAAAATGAAAGTAACATCAATTCACCGTGAAAGTAACACACCATGGGTACTTGTACAGGAATCTTTTTGACTCCTAGTAAGTTAAGTTGTGAATAAGTTGTGTAATTGGCAGTTATCGTAACGTATGGACGAATTTTCGTAACGTATGGACGATAACTGCCAATTACCAGTGGATGGAATATTAGGAAATGAATCTTTAACAGAAAATTCCAACATAGAAAGGCCAATGCAACAAATGCGTTTCCATATCACAGAGACAAATTAAAAAGAATTTACCGTACTATTAAGGTTGAGACCAACAACAGCAAAAGGACCAGTTACAAATAAAATAAATCAATATGCGATATCGTCAGAAGCGAGCATTTTTAGTTTTTATATTGGTAAAAATAAGGCTCCAGTTTTCGAAACAAATTGTAGTACCAAATCTGATAACCAGGAACAGCGAAAACCTGATTTAAACAGTTTGTAAAATCGAAATCAGTTGTAAAGTTGAGAACAGTTTCGAAGGAACTGATCAGTTGAATTGTATCACTAAGGTTGATAACAAGTGTAATAACAAAAACAGCGATAACTTAGAAAATACAAAATTAACAAATCAGAACAGTGCCAAAGAGATTGATCAATTGGAGACAACCAAAAAAGAACAAAGTAATGGTAAATTCAACGAAATAATTTTTACTGAGAATGAAACAATATTTAAAACTTAAATTAATGCCATTTTAGAAGCAAGACCTTTGGGAGTTGTGAACAGTAGCAAAGAAACTAATCATGTGAATTATTACACTAAGGCTGATAACAAGGTTCCAAATTATTGGACCAGTAACAGCGAATAATTAGGAAAAATAATTCCAGTACATGCGAACAGTTTCAACGATATTGTACAATTCAGTATTTCTAAACCATTGCAAAATACCAAAAAGAGGAAAACCTGTAGAAATGAAGAAGAAAATGAGGTAGTTAATATAAATGAGGATAAAAATATTGAAAAGTTAATAATTGTTAATACAGGTAAAATAGAGGAGAATAAAATGGAGGATAAAATTGTAGGTAATATGCAGAAAAAAATTGATGAAGAAGATTTAGAAGAAATTAAAATAATAGGCAGAGTAGAACAAATAATTAAAGTAGCTTGTGCTAAGGTAGGGGAATTTTTATGTGAAAGTGGAGAAATCCATCCAGGAGTATTTGTAGGAAATAGTTTAGTTAAGGCTAGTAATGGACAGGTACATATTAGTGTAGTAAATATTAATGAGAATGAGGTAATATTAAAAAATCCAAAAATTAATTTGTAGAATATAGAGGATTTTGAAATGTTTGATATTAATGAAAATAAGGAAATTAAGAATTTAGAAAATTTAGAGGTGTATGGAGAATTAAAAACACTTTTTGCGGAAGAGTATACAACACCTGAGAATTGTCCTACAATGAAATTACTTAAGGAAAAATTGGAATGGGATAAAAATTGGAATGAGGAAGAGCGATCAGCAGTTAAAGACATTTGCAATGAATTTAAGGATATTTTGCATCTACCAGGCGACCATCTTGGTTATACAACGTCCATAGCACATAAAATACATACAAATAAAAGATTATAGTCCACCAATTACCCAAGCTAATTATAGGTTACCATAAGCACATAGAAGAGAAATTCAAGAACAAGTAGAACAAATGTTGGATAATGATATAATTTAACCCAGTCGAAGTGCTTGGAATTCGCCACTTTTGGTAGTACCAAAAAAACTGGGACCTGATGGTAAAAAGCGGTTTAGGGTAGTCATAGACTATAAGTAGTGTAATTATATAGGTTCTGGGACAAAGGAAATGAGCAAAAATAATGAGCAAAATATTGAAAATAAATTCTATACTGCATACAAATAAATGAGCATTTTAAGAATTTTTGCACATTAATTATTAAGTAATTTTCACCTTAATGTAATTCGATACCTCTTTAATTTAATTAAAAATATTATTTATACTTAATTATAATTCCATATTGTTTTCTACTTCCGGTCAAGAATAATTATGTAATATGATCCAAATTGATTTACTTTTCTAAAACTTTTGGTAATTTTAAGGGTCAATGAATTGCAATTTCATTTTTTTTTCTACTTCCGGTTAAGAATAATATGTAGCTTGATTAATTTACTTTATCAAAAGTTTTGAGAGTTTTAAGTGACAATGAATTGATTCGGATGTGCGTGCTATAATATCGTTTTTCTTACGTTTAAAATTTAGTATAACCAGATAATTAATTAAAATGGGCAAAATATTGGAAATAAAATCCATACACCATACAAAATAATGTACATACATTTTTTGCACATTTTTTGCTCATTTTCGCACATTTTAATAGTTTATATGAAATAAGTAATTTTTCGCAAATGTGCAAAATATTGAAAATAAATTCCATACACCATACAAAATAATGTACATTTTGCTCATTTTCGCATATTTTAATAATTTATATGAAATAAGTAATTCTTCGCAAATGTGCAAAATATTGAAAATAAATTCCATACACCATACAAAATAATGCACATTTTGGCCATTTTTGTACATTTTAATAATTTATATGAATGAAATGAGTAATTCTTTGAAAATGGCCAAAAATAAATCTCCAACTCCATACAAAATTATAAACATTTCGTTCATTTTTGAACGCATTAAGTTTCGATTAAAAATATTTATACTTAAGCGTAATTTTAAATGTTTTTTTACTGCCGGGCTAAAGGTAATATATAGCACGATCTAAATGGATTTTTTTTTACTTTTCCAAAAGTTTCGGGAATTTTAAGGGTCAATTAATTCAGACTCAACTGAAATGGGCGAAATATTAAAAATAAATTCCATACTCCATATAAAATAATAAACATTTTAATCATTTTTGCGCATTTCATATATACACTATTGGAATTAATTCGTCTAAAATATTGAAAATAAGAAATTTGACACCGCATTAACTTTCGATTAAAAATACTCCTCTGGCAGAGGGACAAAAGCACTTAAGTCATGATTTATAGTTTTCCAGAAAAGCGTTTTTATCGAATTTGTTCTGCTACTTTTACATTTGACAATAGTATTATATTAAGATTTTTTATCCATATGTGGCTAGTTTTACAATTAATTCTAAACTTCCTGGGAAACTAAACGGTTAAATGCTTGGAAACCTATTTTTTTGAAGTCTTTTTATTAAACTTCTCGAGAACGGTCGTATAATTATTTAGCGGAAAATATTTTTCAATAAACTCAAAAAAAACGGAAAGTTAAATTTCATTTTCTTTAATAAATACTATTAAAGTTGTTTTCAATAAATTAAAAAACGGAATATTGTTAGAATTGTTCTTAAAACACGCGGTTGTTTTGATTTTAACAAACATCTGTCAACGAAAAATCATGACATTGACACTGCCGGCGTATTTAAATTAGTGTTGCCAATAATAAATAATAATAAAAACATCTAGCACAACAGTTTTGCCATTTATTAATATACACAAAGCATGAGTCACAATATGCAACGCACACCACCACCAGCGTCAGCATCAGAATTAGAGTCAGCGTCTTCTAATTACAACGTCCATCATACACCAGCGTTAGAGATGGCATCACAAACACTTCTTCATAGAAATTTAATTTCTGAAATGGAAACAACTCAGGAAAATCCAATGATCAATAACAACACCTGTGCCACATCACAGAATAACAATGAATTTATTGAAGTCAAAAATAAGAAAAGAAATAGAGATAGTCCAGGCGAAAAACCACAAATCAAGCAACAAAAAATGTCAAATTGGTTGAAAATAAACCCTGCAAGCAGTACTAGTTCTAATAGATTCACAGCTCTAGCTCAAGAAGACACCAATGAAATTGATGCTGAAAACCCTCAACTTAAAGTGCCAAAGCCGCCTCCGATATTTATAGCAGGCATTCAAAATATAGCTCCACTTACCGAACTTCGTGAAACAATGGTTAAAGGTAATTACGAAATCAAAGTAATTAACAGCGATGAAATAAAAATTAAATGTAAAACCCCAGAAACTTATAGGTTAATTGTTCAAGAATTTACTAACAAAAATCAGGAATTTCACACATATAAACTGAAATCCGAAAGGAGCTTCAGAGTTGTCATTCGTGGATTGCATCCGTCCACAGAAATTAATGCAATTAAATCTAAAATTGAATCTCATGGGCACATAGTCTCTAATATTTATAATATTAAGCAACGAACAACTAGGCTTGCCAGATCCAAATTTTGAAAAAACAGTACATTCAAAAATACATTCCAATTTGTTTTATTTAAAAAAAAAAAAACTATATAATTCTTTATGTCTTATAAATGTTTATTTATAAATCACATAAATTCATTAAAAATAAATAAAAAACGCTATGCATTACATTTTACAAAAAAAAAAATTAATTTTCAAAATTAATATTTTTTTAAATATATTTTTATATTTACAGTTTAACAATTTGCAAAATTAAATTTAATTTTTGGTAATTCATTTTATTTTATTTAAATGCAAAGCATATTCTAAATTAATATTTATAAATATAGAAAATAAATTATTAATAATATTACTATTTGTACTTTTCGTTTCGTTTAATTTGATTTAATATGTTATTTTCATTTAAAATAAACTTGCAAAATTCTTGACAAGTTTTGTTATAGTTATGCTTCACTAAAATTTCCGCTTCTGCGTTCTCTACACTTAAACGACTTCTATCTGCTCTCCAGGCTTTAAACAAGAGACTAAACAGTCTCTCACTCATTGCGTTTGAGTGGGGAATAGCAAATATGAATTGCACAATTTTTACCATATTTGGAGCATTATATTTTTTAAAAACTGAAATCCACTTTTCCTCATACGATAATTCTATCAATGATGGAACCATTTCTTTTAAATGGGAAAACTCATCAATTAGAACATCAAAATCGATATTCAACTTTGACATTGGAAATACTTTAACAATATTGCACAGTGATTCGAAATTTGGTGTTTCTTCTAATTTAAAAAAGCTTAACTTTTCCAATTTATTGTTATTAAAAGAAAACCTAGCTTCTATATATTCAACTATTTTTTCAACAAAACGAGTTGCTCTCTTGATAAATAAGTCCTTTTCGGTCAAGTTATCACATAATTCCAACTTGCTCTTTGCAATAGTGCCGAAATATCCTTCTTTAACACGATTATTTAGAACTGTACGTAAATTTTTCATTACATCATACATTTCAATAATAACAGGACCTTCTTGCTCAAATTTTAAAATAACATTTTGTAATATTGTACCTATATGTGAAATAAAAGTTAAATTAGCTTAAGCCAAATTTTAAAATATCATTTTGTAATATTGTACCTATATGAGAAATAAGAGTTAAATAAGCTTCAGCCAAGTCATGATTTAAAACTGCAACACTAAGGGTGGTGCAGATTTTCTTGAATTAAAATACGATTTAATTGGCTCAAAATTTTTGTAGAGCCGATCTATAGCTGGAACTAACGAAAGCCATCTCGTAGAAACATGTCGCAACATCTCGGAATATACAACATCACAAAATTCATAAAATTCCAATAATTCATGTTTTCTTTTCGTATGCGAGCTGAATTCATTATATATTTTAATAATAATATATTCTAAATCGAACTTTAGGCACTTATAGGCATTTTTAATGGAGTTTGAAAGCATGTGGCAAATGCATCCCATATCTATAATATCCGGGCTCACTTTTTTTAATTCTGTAAAAACACTTTGTTTACTACCAAAATTAACATTGGCATTCTCAGCACAGTAACTATTTATTTTTGTAGCGTCTAAACCAGAATTTATGATTCTAGTAATCAGTGCACTAGAAATGTCTTGTGATTTTTCGCTCGAACTTTCAAAAAAATTTAAGATTTTCGTTTGTACTCCATCTTCTTTTAAAAAATACCGCAGCACTAAAGGGAACATTTTTATGTTTCCTTTGTTCGATGCATCAGTTGCGATACTAAAAAAAACGTCATTGTTGCGAATATCAGCAATTATTTTCTTTTGGGATTCAATAGCCAAAATATTTGTTACGATTTTGGAACATTTTGTTCGTCCACAAGAAAATGTAGAAGCAATTTTTGAATCGGAAAATATTGTACGAAATAATCCACTAGAACAATTTGCTGAGTTATAACTATGAGCGTGCTGCACGGTGTGGTAAACAAAAGTTGCCTCTGCTGCTGCTGTTTTTCTTATAGAGGACAATGACGATGATGGTGATACCAAAAAGGAGCTTAAATTAGAGGAACTTCCTAAACTTTTCATATTTTTTTGGTGTTTCTCAGTTTTTAAGTGTCGTTTCAAATCTGAAATACCCGCTTTCGAAATATTTATTTCAGAACTACAATAAATACATTTTGCATGCAAATTATTCTTTCCCAAAACAATCCAAGGAAATATTTTTTTCCATTCGTCGTTGAAATGGTTTTGTCCTCTTTTCAATCTTTTAGGTTTTGAAGATTGACACTCGTTAGGTTAGGTTAGGTTAAGAAGGGTGCGTGAAGATATAAGTTCAACACGCATCACGAGAGATCTCGATGGATCCATTGTGGTCCCTATGCAAGGTTCAAAAGCTAAGCACCAATCCTATCAAAAATTCTACTTACCTTTATGAAGAGAATAGTTCTCCATAAAGATAGTGTTGAAAGAGACATCCAACCGCGCAGTACGTCACGTCCGAAGCATTGATATCTGACGCGCGCAAGTCTTTCACAATCACACACTAGATGTTCCAGTGTGGGTTCTATAGTTTCATCCCCACAGCGGCATAAGCTGTCCATGGGAATTCCAAGGTGAGTACCGTGTTTACCGATCCAACAGTGACCAGTAAGGAGACCAATCAGTTTCCTACAGATATTTCTATCTGTGGATAGAACGATCTCGGATTTCTTCTTGGATAGGCGCGGCCAGCATAGTTTGGTTTGACGACACTGAGGATATTGGTCCCAAGTATCGTTGACAATATTGTACGCCGCCAAATCGATAGATAATTTTGCAGATTCAATTGGACAGCTAACTTGCGTGGCAATATGCTCGAGAGATATTTCAACGCCTTTCCGAGCAAGTGAATCAGCATTCTCATTTCCCTCAATGCCGTGGTGTCCTGGAACCCAGCATATTCTTACCCGATGCCTTTGTGCCAATTGATTGAGCAACCCTTGGCACTGTCGCACCAGTCTAGATTTCGTTAAATAGGATCCAACTGCTTTGGTAGCAGCTTGGCTATCCACATATATAGATATTCTGTGGGCGTTCAGGTTCCTATCAAGCAGCTTTTGCGCCGCTTTCAGAATAGCTAAGATCTCAGCCTGAAAAATACTCGAATTATCGGGTAACCGGTATGATTCACCGAGATCTAGGTCAAGCGAGTATACACCCGCTCCCGTTCCTGCTTCCATTTTCGACCCATTCGTATAAACAGCCACCTCGGAGCTTGTCGTGACACTATTGCAGTCCCACTGTTCTCTCCGAGGTATTGCTATCTTATAGGACAGGTCAAAATTGAAAGCTGGAGTTACATAATCAGTAAGGTTGGGTAGCGTCAACGCCATGGTGTCGACTAGTATCCTACCGTGTCCCTTTCTAGATAATTTCCATTGCCCAGACTCTCTTAGTCTGAGGGCACTTTTAATTGCCATGGATTTAACATACAATTCTATCGGAAGTATATGGAGTATCATTTCTAGAGCTCTAGTGGCCGTAGTTCTGATGGCTCCAGTGATTCCGATACAGACCATTCTTTGTATTTTCGTCATATGCGCGAGATTCGACTTAATATCCAGGGCATGCCACCATACTAACGAACCATAAGTAAGAACAGGTCTTATTACGGACGTATACATCCAGTGGACAATTCTTGGAGTGAGTCCCCACGTTTTCCCTATCATTTTCTTACATGCGAAGTAAGCATTAGAGGCCTTCTTTGCTCTGTCCGCGATAGTATGTTTCCAGTTCAACTTGGGATCTAGAAACAGTCCCAGATGTTTGGCACCTGCCGACAAGGGAAGAGATACACCATTTAGGCATGGATGCCTAAACAGTTTCGCCCTTTTCTTTGTGAAAAGCACAAGTTCTGTCTTTTGTGGATTAATGTTTAATCCACATTTCTTGGTCCATTTTCCTAGAGCCTTTAGTCCAGACTCTAAGATGTCGCTTAATGTATCTAGAAATTTTCCACACACAAAAATTGCTATATCGTCCGCGTATGCAACTACCTTTACGCCTAAGCCCGGCAGCGCCTGCAGAATTTCGTCAACAACCAGAAGCGAAAGAAGTGGGGATAAAACCCCAGCCTGAGGAGTGCCTCTGGTGGTAGTTATTTTTATCTTCCCTGTTCCCAAGGACGAATTAACAGTTCTCGACCGAAGCATTGATGCAATCCATCTTGTCACGAATGGATTAATATCCATTCTTGAAAGAGAGTTCTCGATTGCATCCATCCTCACATTATTGAAGGCACCCTCAATATCAAGGAACGCTGCCAAGGTGTATTCTTTAAGTAGGAGAGATTGTTCCACAGTGGAAACTACCTCGTGTAAGGCCGTTTCCACCGATTTTCCTTTAACATAAGCGTGCTGAGCACTCGAAAGATTTTTCTTTTCTAGAACTGTTCTAAGATGGTAATCTATTAGTCGTTCCATTGTTTTCAGCAAAAACGATGAAAGACTAATGGGTCTGTAGTCCTTAGGCGTGGTATGACTTGGCTTACCTGCCTTAGGAATAAAGGTAACTCTAACTTCTTGCCACAATTTCGGAATATGTCCCAAAATTAAGCAACTTTTAAAGATCCTCACTAGAGAAGGACCAATTAGTGGCATGGTCTTTTGTAGCATGATTGGCACCACACCATCAGGCCCCGGTGACTTATAGGGGGAGAACGACATAATAGCGTGCTTTACTTGACACTCGTTAAGGCCGCTTTCATTACCGGTATTATAAGAATCTGTATCGGAATGATTTTCGAAAGTTCGTTTATTTGTCGTCATTTCACCTATTAAAAATTTGGGCTATAATATCTAATATATTATGATAATCCGCGAACTACAAAGGATGCAGCCATTACAAAATGTTACAAAACAAATCTTTTCCTGCCCTAAGAAATTAAACATTACTAACCAAGTCAACAAATCCATTACTTAAAACCGTCACTGTAAATCCGCCACAAATCAAAAAACAGATTCAGAAATAAGCTACGCCGACACACTAAGAAATAGTCCAGCAAGCAAAACAAAAAACCAAATTGCCTCACAAGGAGCTGCACCTCCAGTCAACACAAAATATCAAAACACATCGACATCGCAAACAAATGATATAAATGAGCTAAAATCAATGATGAACGATCTAATGCACCAAATGAGTTCTATGCTAGGACTTTTAACTACTATTGTCAACAAATTACATTAATGCCCCAGTTACTAAAATTAGCTCACTGGAATGCCAACTGTCTGTCTCATCATGGGCAGGAAATTAAAACTTTTTTAACTCAACATAAAACAGATATTCTTATGATTTCCGAAACTCACTTTACTACAATTACTCTCTCTACGATACCAAACAATCTGATGGAACAGCACATGGTGGTTCTGCAATAATAATCACAAATTCTATAAAACATCACGAATTACAGAAATACGACAAAGACCATCTGCAAGCCACAAGCATAACAGTAGAAAGTTGGAATAGTCCAATAACACTCTCCGCACTTTATTGTCCACCAAAACACAACATTAAATTATCACAATTCATTGAATATTCTAAAACACTTGGCAATGTATTCATAGCAGCAGGTGATTTTAATGCTAAGCATACTCACTGGGGTTCTAGGTTAATAACACACAGAGGTAGACAACTTAAAATAGCCATGGATGATCTAGGATTAAATAGCTTATCCACAGGTGAACCAACATATTGATCTACCGACAGAAACAAAGTGCCAGATCTAATTGATTTCTGCATAATAAAAGGAATTGATTGTGAAAAATTAACAGCAAAATCATCTCTTGACCTCTCGTTTGATCACTCGCTAGTTATAGTAGAAATGACGACAAAAATAACTTACCAAGCAATATCGAGTAAATTATATTCAAATCAGACAAACTGGTGTAGTTTTCGCACAAAGGTAAATCATAATCTTTCTCTTAACATCCAAATAAAAAATGCTGATGATATATCGACTGCGCTAGATAACATGAATGGTATCTTAAAAAATGCTGTTATTGAAGCCACTCCAGAAAGATGTCATACTAAAGTACTAGAAATCTGTCCATCAACTATTAAAATAAAAATTAATGATTACGCAGCGAATTTGGCAGCGAACCAGAGCTCCAGCAGACAAACAAAAACTAAACAAAGCAATTAAGGAGCTAAAAATAATTATGCAAAAAATTAAAACCGATGAAATACAAAACTATCTAAAAAACTTATCAACATCTAAGGCTAACATCTGATTACTCCTTATGGAAAGCAACCAAAAAATTTAATCGTCCACAAAAACATATTCCTCCACTAAAAATGGTAAATGGCGACTGGGCAAGAAGCGACGAAGAAAAAGCTTTCGCATTCACCGAACATCTTAGCAAAACTTTTATTCCTTACGATCGCAATCCGGAAATTACAGAAGATGAAAATAATAATATCATTGATTCCTTATATACACCTTTTCAAATGAGTCGACCAATAAAAAGTTTCACATTCACGGAAGTTCAGTATGCAATAAAAAAAGAATTAAACCATAAGAAAACACCTGGTTTTGATAAGATTGATGGTAAAATTTTAAAGTAAGTGCCTGATAACTGCATAACTTACATAATGTACATCTTCAACGCAATATTAAAAACGCATGCTATTTTCCACATCAATGGAAATTAGCTGAAATTATCATGATTCCGAAACCAGGTAAAGATCCGAACAAAGTTGACTCATATAGACCGATCAGTCTACTTTCAACCCTATCAAAAATATTTGAAAAATTGTTCTTAAAAAGACTTAGGCTGTCCTCATTGCCAATAATGTAATACCAAATCATCAATTTGGTTTCAGACAAGAACACGGAACAATAGCACAAATACATAGAGTTACTGATAAAATAAATAGCGACTTACACAACAAACGTTATTGTTCAGCAGCATTTCTAGATATAACACAGGCCTTTGACAAGGTGTGGCAGTGGCATCAAGGACTACTCTGTAAAATAAAACAAAATCTACCTCATCATTTCTACGAAATCCTGAAAGTATATCTACATGATAGAAAATTTATGGTAAGATTTAATAGTACTCATTCGTCAGTACAGAACATAAGCTCTGGAGTACCTCAAGGAAGTGTTTCATGGCCTGAGTTATATCTAATCTATACCGCAGATCTTCCAACGACTAGAAATACTCTAACAGCTACTTTTGCATTCAATACAGCTATTCTCGCTTCTAGTATTTGTCCAACAACTGCCTCTCAAAATCTGCAATATACAATAAGCAAAATCGAACACTGGTTAAAAAAATGGAGGATCAAAGCAAATGAAAATAAATTCGTACATGTTACTTTCACCACAAGAAGAAGTACCTGTCCTACAATAAAATTGAACAACAAAATTCTACCGCAAACTGAATCAGCAAAATATCTTGGACTGCATCTAGACCGTAAACTTAACTGGAAAAAACATTTTTTTAATAAAGTAAAAGAATTACGAATAAAATTCAATAGTTTATATTGGATGATTGGTCGAAGTTCGCAACTGTCACTCGAAAATAAAGTTACCATATATAAATGTATTATAAAACCAATGTGGACGTATGGCGTTGAACTTTGGGGGACTACATGTAATTCAAATCTAGAAATCCTAGAAAGATTCCAATCAAAAGTAATTAGATCAATCGTTAATGCGCCTTGGTACGTACGTCATTCTACTATAAGGAAGGATTTAAATATTCGATCTGTCAAAGATGAAATAAGACTATTATCTAACAAATATATCAACAGACTCAACAATCACCCTAATCAACTAGCGAAGTCCTTACTAAACAACAACCAGATCAAAATACTAAAAAGATTTTCACCTCTGGTTCTAGCAGAAAGATTCGAGCATCGTTCTCTAACATGAAAGTTTCTAAAATAATTAATTATCGCTATTAACTAACATCATATATCTTAATCTACTTATATTTATAAATTATAATAGCTTGTTAATAAACATTGAGTTATATAAAAAAAAACTATTTTGGCCCGCAATTAGTTTTAGTAATTTGGCTTGGTTGATCAATGTAGAATTGCGCAAAATATTACATTCAGATCGAGTTAGATGTTTTAGCTAAAATATTCGATTGTCATTGAACTTGGCTTAGGTGAAGTAAAAAAAATTTTGAAATTCTGAATTAAATGGTTTTGCTCCGTAGTCAGCGATTTATACTTAAGTGTAATATTAATTTTCTTTTTACTTCAGGGTCAAATTGATAAGTATTTGTGAAAATTAAAAATATTTATACTTGAGTTTAATTTTTTTTTTACTTCCTAAATTCAATTCAATAATTATTATTAATTATTGGTTGGTTGGTTGGTTTGAGAAGGGGGGAATGGAAGCGACCAAACCACGTACCTAGACCGTACGACCCGTTGTACCGCCTTACGAAACGTTGACCATTTTCACCACGAATCATGCCATCCCACTTTCTTTATAATGTTTGTCAACTTCGCAGGTTTTACACTGCTTAATTCCATTAAATCTCCTACAAAATAGGAACCGAAAAATTTTAACCTTTTATTACACACATAAGGACAGTGACATAAAAGATGTTCAACTGTCTCATCATCCTCAAAGCTGTTTCAGTTGTCATTCTGAGTCGCCCGGCATGTTTACGTAATAGTAAATGCCCCGTGACAGTTCCTGTGTACAGTCTGAGCATGGGTTTGGTCATGTTCAGAATACTTCTCGATTGTTTAGCCCTGGGGTTACTCCAGAACAGTTTTGTGTGAAGACAACTGTTCAGCGCAACCCATTTTAAAGTGTTTTGTTCAACAAGCCATAATTTAAAAAGTCTTTTAATCGAGCTGACTGGATAACCGATCTAGCAGATTGAGAGACTGCTATTTATCGCGCCATTTAGCCAATTCATCCGCTTTCTCAATTCCCATTATATCCCTATGACCGGGAGACTAGATGATAAACAAATTATTATTTTTTGCCTTCACTTGCCTAAGGATAGTACGACCTTTAAAAACCAATTTGTAGTAAATCGATTTGTTTTCCAGTGCTTTAATAGCTGCTTGGCTATCCGAGCAAATTACAATATTCTTATTAAACAGATTAGTTTCTACCATAAGTTCCGCGGCAGTTTTTATAGCTGCAATTTCAGCTTGGAAAATTGAATATTTTAAAACACTTGGCAATGTATTCATAGCAGCAGGTGATTTTAATGCTAAGCATACTCACACGGGTTCTAGGTTAATCACACAGAGGTAGACAACTTAAAATAGCTATGGATGATCTAGGATTGAATAGCTTATCCACAGGTGAACCAACATATTGGCCTACCGACAGAAACAAAGTACCAGATCTAATTGATTTCTGCATAATAAAAGGAATTGATTGTGAAAAATTAACAGCAAAATCATCTCGTGACCTCTCGTCTGATCACTCGCCAGTTATAGTAGAAATGACGACAAAAATAACTTACCAAGCAATATCGAGTAAGTTATATTCAAATCAGACAAACTGGTGTAGTTTTCGCACAAAGGTAAATCATAATCTTTCTCTTAACATCCAACTAAAAAATGCTGATGATATATCGACTGCGCTAGATAACATGAATGGTATCTTAAAAAATGCTGTTATTGAAGCCACTCCAGAAAGATGTCATACTAAAGTACTAGAAATCTGTCCATCAACTATTAAAATAAAAATTAATGATTACGCAGTGAATTTGGCAGCGAACCAGAGCTCCAGCAGACAAACAAAAACTAAACAAAGCAATTAAGGAGCTAAAAATAATTATGCAAAAAATTAAAACCGATGAAATACAAAACTATCTAAAAAACTTATCAACATCTAAGGCTAAGCTCTCTGATTACTCCTTATGGAAAGCAACCAAAAAAATTAATCGTCCACAAAATCATATTCCTCCACTAAAAATGGTAAATGGCGACTGGGCAAGAAGCGACGAAGAAAAAGCTTTCGCATTCACCGAACATCTTAGCAAAACTTTTATTCCTTACGATCGCAATCCGGAAATTACAGAAGATGAAAATAATAATATCATTGATTCCTTATATACACCTTTTCAAATGAGTCGACCAATAAAAAGTTTCACATTCACGGAAGTTCAGTACGCAATAAAAAAAGAATTAAACCATAAGAAAACACCTGGTTTTGATAAGATTGATGGTAAAATTTTAAAGGAAGTGCCTGATAACTGCATAACTTACATAATGTACATCTTCAACGCAATATTAAAAACGCATGCTATTTTCCACATCAATGGAAATTAGCTGAAATTATCATGATTCCGAAACCAGGTAAAGATCCGAACAAAGTTGACTCATATAGACCGATCAGTCTACTTTCAACCCTATCAAAAATATTTGAAAAATTGTTCTTAAAAAGACTTAGGCTGTCTTCATTGCCAATAATGTAATACCAAATCATCAATTTGGTTTCAGACAAGAACACGGAACAATAGAACAAATACATAGAGTTACTGATAAAATAAATAGCGACTTACACAACAAACGTTATTGTTCAGCAGCATTTCTAGATATAACACAGGCCTTTGACAAGGTGTGGCAGTGGCATCAAGGACTACTCTGTAAAATAAAACAAAATCTACTTCATCATTTCTACGAAATGCTTAAAGTATATCTACATGATAGAAAATTTATGGTAAGATTTAATAGTACTCATTCGTCAGTACAGAACATAAGCTCTGGAGTACCTCAAGGAAGTGTTTTATGGCCTGAGTTATATCTAATCTTTTCCGCAGATCTTGCAACGACTAGAAATACTCTAACAGCTACTTTTGCATTCGATACAGCTATTCTCGCTTCTAGTATTTGTCCAACAACTGCCTCTCAAAATCTGCAATATACAATAAGCAAAATCGAACACTGGTTAAAAAAATGGAGGATCAAAGCAAATGAAAATAAATTCGTACATGTTACTTTCACCACAAGAAGAAGTACCTGTCCTGCAATAAAATTGAACAACAAAATTCTACCGCAAACTGAATCAGCAAAATATCTTGGACTGCATCTAGACCGTAAACTTAACTGGAAAAAACATATTTTTAATAAAGTAAAAGAATTACGAATAAAATTCAATAGTTTATATTGGATGATTGGTCGAAGTTCGCAACTGTCACTCGAAAATAAAGTTACCATATATAAATGTATTATAAAACCAATGTGGACGTATGGCGTTGAACTTTGGGGGACTACATGTAATTCAAATCTAGAAATCCTAGAAAGATTCCAATCAAAAGTAATTAGATCAATCGTTAATGCGCCTTGGTACGTACGTCATTCTACTATAAGGAAGGATTTAAATATTCGATCTGTCAAAGATGAAATAAGACTATTATCTAACAAATATATCAACAGACTCAACAATCACCCTAATCAACTAGCGAAGTCCTTACTAAACAACAACCAGATCAAAATACTAAAAAGATTTTCACCTCTGGTTCTAGCAGAAAGATTCGAGCATCGTTCTCTAACATGAAAGTTTCTAAAATAATTAATTATCGCTATTAACTAACATCATATATCTTAATCTACTTATATTTATAAATTATAATAGCTTGTTAATAAACATTGAGTTATATAAAAAAAAACTATTTTGGCCCGCAATTAGTTTTAGTAATTTGGCTTGGTTGATCAATGTAGAATTGCGCAAAATATTACATTCAGATCGAGTTAGATGTTTTAGCTAAAATATTCGATTGTCATTGAACTTGGCTTAGGTGAAGTAAAAAAAATTTTGAAATTCTGAATTAAATGGTTTTGCTCCGTAGTCAGCGATTTATACTTAAGTGTAATATTAATTTTCTTTTTACTTCAGGGTCAAATTGATAAGTATTTGTGAAAATTAAAAATATTTATACTTGAGTTTAATTTTTTTTTTACTTCCTAAATTCAATTCAATAATTATTATTAATTATTGGTTGGTTGGTTGGTTTGAGAAGGGGGGAATGGAAGCGACCAAACCACGTACCTAGACCGTACGACCCGTTGTACCGCCTTACGAAACGTTGACCATTTTTTTCACCACGAATCGTGCCATCCCACTTTCTTTATAATGTTTGTCAACTTCGCAGGTTTTACACTGCTTAATTCCATTAAATCTCCTACAAAATAGGAACCAAAAAATTTTAACCTTTTATTACACACATAAGGACAGTGACATAAAAGATGTTCAACCGTCTCATCATCCTCAAAGCTGTTTCAGTTGTCATTCTGAGTCGCCCGGCATGTTTACGTAATAGTAAATGCCCCGTGACAGTTCCTGTGTACAGTCTGAGCATGGGTTTGGTCATGTTCAGAATACTTCTCGATTGTTTAGACCTGGGGTTACTCCAGAACAGTTTTGTGTGAAGACAACTGTTCAGCGCAAGCCATTTTAAAGTGTTTTGTTCAACAAGCCATAATTTAAACAGTCTTTTAATCGAGCTGACTGGATAACCGATCTAGCAGATTGAGAGACTGCTATCTATCGCGCCATTTAGCCAATTCATCCGCTTTCTCAATTCCCATTATATCCCTATGACCGGGAGACTAGATGATAAACAAATTATTATTATTTGCCTTCACTTGCCTAAGGATAGTACGACCTTTAAAAACCAATTTGTAGTAAATCGATTTGTTTTCCAGTGCTTTAATAGCTGCTTGGCTATCCGAGCAAATTACAATATTCTTATTAAACAGATTAGTTTCTACCATAAGTTCCGCGGCAGTTTTTATAGCTGCAATTTCAGCTTGGAAAATTGAGGCATGGTTTTCTAATCTGATGCTAACACTCAGATCTAGATCAACGGAGAAGATTCCTGCACCACATCCTGATTCCATTTTGGAACCATCAGTGTAGAGCACAGTGCTATTAAGGGGAATGGATGAACTGTTGTCCCACTCCCCTCTAGACGGTATTCTTGTATCATACCTCATCAAATATTGTCATATTTGGAAGGTAATCATTAGACATATTCAGATTGTAGCCCGACGCTTCAATCACACGAATGATTGTAACATGAGGTGTGAGCGAACCTGAGGTTACCACATTATTATTCAATTTCAAGCCGTATATTTCACAAAAAGATCTATATTTTGCATACCTAGGATGGTTTCCAAGGCAGGCGTCGCTGTACTAGCTGTGGCTCCAGTAATACCTAAGTAACATTGCCGGTGAACTCTTTCTAGAATCTTTAAATTATTTCCAATTTCTAGAGATTTCCACCAGACCACGGATCCGTAAATGAGGACCGATATAATTACACAGGTATAAAGCCAGTGTATAATCTTCGGTGACAACCGACATTTTTTCCCAATTGCACCTCTACAGGCCCAGAAAGCTCTGAATGCTTTATTTGCTTTGGTTTCGAGGTGTACCTCAAATTAAGTTTCTTATCAATAATAACCGCTAGGAATTCTAGTCTATCAACTAAAGTGATTGATTTAGTTCCAATTTTTGGTAGTATAATACTGGGTTTACTACGTTTATTCGTGAAAAGACAAGTCTCAGTTTTTTCCGGGTTTACCTGAAGTCCGTTCCTTGTAGCCCAGTTAGAAACAAGGTTTAACGCACTTTGCATAAGCTCAACGAGAGTTGTCTCAAATCTACCGGTAATCAGAATAGCAAGATCATCTGCATAACAGATAATAGAGTACCCTGATCTCAAAAGGTCTTGCAAGAGCTCGTCCATAACGAGCAACCATAACAGAGGAGACAGAATTCCATTACGTGCACGAACAATTTTTGAGGAGCCACCAAATTCTGCAATCAAAGTTAATTTTTTAGTACAAAGGAAATTTGACTTTTCGTTAAGCAATTGATTATCGATTCAATTTTAACATTATTGAAAGCGCCCTCGATGTCAATGAACATGCCTATAATCACGTTTCTTTGTCTAAGACCTTTTTCAATAGTATGTACTACATGATGCAGAGCAGATGCAACAGATTTTCCCTTGCAGTAAGCGTGTTGAAACGGTGAGAAACCCGAGGCTGTAATTACAGCTATGATATCTTGCTCGATAACTCTCTCTAAAGTCTTTAATAAGAAAGAAGTTAAACTAATAGGTCTATATGCCTAGGGAGAGGCATAGCTACTTTTACCTGGTTTGGGAATGAAAACTAATTTTGATTCCTGCTAACGTTTTGGAATATAACCTATTTATAAGCTGCAAAGCCTACTAATGAAGACCTTGTTTACTCTCTGTAAAAGGACGGGATAAATCCAGTCTGTTCCCGGTAATTTAAAGGGCTTGAAAGAATCAATTGCTCATTTAACCTTTTCTTCAGTGATTAAACTACTTAAGATGTTAAAGGATTCATTCGTTGCTGTGACGGAGATGCCCTCTTCCACCTCGTCATCATGAAGAAAACCTGGAAAGTTTACCGACATGAGAATGTCTAAACTATCCTCCATTGAGGTAGTTTTGATACCGTTTTCATCTTCCAGTAATTCCGGTTGCGTGTGTGATTTGGCCAGAATTTTATTCATCCTAGCCGCTTCACTCACACCCCCTACTTGTTCTGTGAAATTTACCCACGACTCTCTCTGAGATTTCCTACAGTTTTTCTTAAAATTCTTTAGAGCCCTACGGTACTGTTTCCAGCAAATTTCCGAGTTCCGATTTCTTGCTTTATTAAAAAAGCGACCTTACATTTTTCCGTTCATCCAATAAGGTACCTGTCATCTAAGGTTTCCTAGCCTTACAATGAGGTTTCCTTAGTGGACAAGCTATATTAAACGACTCTTACAGCACACTAGCGACCTAACATCTGGATGGGTTCTAACCGTTCTAATGTAGCCCTCAAATCTTGAACATACACCTGCAAGTTCGTTTTTAGGGGGTTTCTAAAAGAGTCAATGAAAAACAT
The DNA here is from genome assembly GCA_963920725.1 of Rhamphomyia laevipes. Taxonomy (NCBI): domain Eukaryota; kingdom Metazoa; phylum Arthropoda; class Insecta; order Diptera; family Empididae; genus Rhamphomyia; species Rhamphomyia laevipes. The sequence continues at coordinate 49,163,597 of OY987255.1, read as the reverse complement.
AACCAAAAGTGATCTGAAAAAGTTTGTAAACTTTGTACCAATAGTGATATCAATAACCTGTTTCCTGTTCTTATTCTGAAAAGTGGGCTTATTGCCTCTGTTTAGTATATATAGGTCACTGGTTAGTAAGAATTCTAAGAATGACTTACCCCTGTTATTTGTATCGGTACTTCCCCATATTGTGTCGTGTGAGTTTGCATCACAACCTATCAGACGTTCCTTCTTGTTTCTTGCCGCATAATTCACGATGTTGTTTAGATGCGATGATGATGTCATGATTACATCCATTATCTTTCATACCCCCAAAGTACCGCAACATTATCGTTATCACTAATCTGGGGCATATAAACTATATTCTCACTTTTATTTGTGTTTATACAAGATCTGGGCCTACCATTACAGATGTCATAAAAAATCTGTATCTCCTTTCCATTCTACCCAAGAACCTTACTAGCATTAGTATAAGGTTCTTGGATGATTGCCACATCAAATTCCCCTATTAAAACGCGTTCCCTTAGCTTGGCTGTGGCGGCCACGCTGCGATGAAGGTTTGCCTGGACAACCTTCATCTAATGCTCTTGACTATCTTCTTCATCAGTAGTATCCGAAGATACTGCCCTTTCTATAAATACACAGGTATTATTTAAAACACTATCATCGTTAGTCAGCGTGTTTTCATCAGATAAACTGCTAATATCAGTGCCAACTTCGGATGACGCAATATTTAATTCACCTACACCACCCAACAAAGAATCAAGATGGTTATCTTTGGTGGGTATACCAGTTTGATCATCGCCCTCTGATTTTGGGAGATTGATTATAACCTTTCTGGAAATGTAGAATATTTTTCCAGATTCTTTTTTAAGAGTCATTAGAGACTCGTTGTCAACTCCCAAAATCAGAAGCTAACTCTCGACCAACCCGATGTCCTTAAATTAATATTTCGGTTTAAGACCTCAGTTAATTTAAGGACATCTATCGGTTCCCTTCTATCGTTATTCAGCCAGAGTGTTACTCTGGCTAAAGGCGGAACCTCCAACATACCCACCACTGCTAGTTCGGCACCTGGCCACAGTGGTTCCCACAATTTAACGTGTTCTTTAAGGAAGGAAACTGTTTCTTCATTTTGAAAGGTAATCCTAAGTACATCACCTTTGAATTTACTCCACATAAACTGTGGAACAAAATTCACGGGTTCAGTCAATAGGAGTTCTACCTGCCAATCTTCGTACTTCTGCATTAAAAGTTCCTGGTACTGACCGGGAACTTTACCCTCTGGATGTCCTCTATCTATTAGAGCCACATTTAAAGGGTCATCCTTAGGTGGACAGACAGCCCTAGTCTTAGACTCTGACTGGCCCTCCACCCTGATGGCTCTTTTTGCATTAGGGACAACATCTGCCCCGGAGCGATTACGCTTTTAACTCGAAGCTTCACCAGCTTGAGTATAAGTTTCATCACTACTAGAAGAAGAAGTCCCTACCGTGGCATATAAACGCTCCCGTCGAGCCTTTAGAAAGAGAAAAATTTCATCGTCAGACTTCTCATTCTTTTTCCAACGAAGGTACCATTTCTTATCCGCCCCCGGGTAATAGGAAAAGGTACCTTGTCAGTTTCATTGCCATTATCATCATTCATTGAAGAGGAGAGGCCCGCTGACAGGCGCAGCATCTGTCGACGTTTGAGTAGATATCCCTACTTGAATTGTATCTTCTGTCTTGGACATTTATAAAAAGAAAGTATGTTTTATACCTGCCGCCAGGTAAGTTACAAAGGCCGCCTCTAACTTGGAGAACAGACGCCTACCTGTACCTATTTAGTGACTGACTATCAGTTCAGTATAAAAGACTTTTCTCCCTCTCTCGTTTGCTAACCTTACCAAGCTTCACACTCAATAAAGATCCATTGCTCCACCTGTGTATATCAATAAACTGAACAAACCCCAAGACAAACGAGACATCGCGATTTCATCGCTCAATTCACGAGAGACATCGTTCACGTTAAAGGCTCAGAAAATTTAGTCGCGGACAGCCTTTCTCGTATTTCGGACATATCCTCCATACAAAGCAAATTCAATATCGTAAAAATAGCAAAATACCAGCAGGAAGATAATAATTTAAAGACGCTTTTATAAAAACCAAAAGATCCCTCAACGAAATTTAAGTTACAACGTTTTGAATTCCCGGACGCAACCATTTACTGTGACACATCTACTGGTAAAAACAGACCATATCTACCTGAGCAATTGCGCAGAATCGCTTTCAATTTGTTGCACAACCTTTCCCATCCTGGAATTTGCACCAGTCGTAAGCTAATAGCTTCTCGTTATTTCTGGCCCGACTTACATCAAGACACAGCCCGCTGGACTAAAAATTGTGTAGAATGCCAAAAATGCAAGGTACACAAACATACAATTAGCCAGTAGTGTACATTTTCGCTCCCGAACGCCAGATTTGAACAAATACATATTGATATCGTAGGGCCCTTGCCAACATCCGAAGATTTCAGCTACCTGCTGATCATCGTGGATCGTTTCACAAGGTGGCCCGAGGCATATCCGATAAAAGATATGATAGCCATCACAGTAGCTAAAACTATTGTTCAAAACTACATTTCCAGATTCGGAGTGCCTGCCGTCATTACCACCGATCAGGGCAGGCAGTTCGAATCAAAACTCTTCACTGAACTCACTCAGCTACTGGGCTGTCATAGGATCCGAACTTCGCCGTACCATCCACTATCCAATGGCCTTGTGGAACGATTCTACAGGCAGCTGAAATCTTCTTTAAAAGCGCGCTGCAATACCGCAAACTGGACAATAGAGTTACCTATCATCTTGCTGTCGATCCGTGCTTCAGTCAAAGAAGACCTAAAAGTATCACCTGCCGAACTTGTCTACGGACAGTGCCTTAAACTACCGGACGAATTTTTCGTTGACAACGACAAGACTCCACCTACGAACCAGGAGACGTTGACAACACAACTGAGGACGGTTATGAACAACCTGACGCCTACACCGCCACGAACATCGACTAGGAAAGTTCACTTCCCACAGGACCTGAAGACATGCGACTTTGTTTTCCTACGTACGGACACAATAAAATCAGGACTAACCAAACCGTACGCTGGACCACACAAAGTACTACGCAGACTGAGGAATACTTACACTATTGTTATGAACAACAAGAACATGACAGTTTCAGTCAACCGACTCAAACTAGCCTTCGTCGATCAGACTTGAAGTGGGTGATGTAGCGGTCACGCCACTAAAATAACGGCTGCGATCACGACACCAAAAACATTGTTCTTCGTTTGCTTCTATCAATTATTATATTATTAATATAATAATCCTTCTCTATTCTTTTCTCACTCTCAACTAATTACCTAACTACTTTCTTTTACACACACACACACAGTCAATAATGATAATTGCAATTAGTAATTGAGCCGTTCAGAAGCCAATGTGATTAAGTCCACTTATTGAAATTTTTCAAATTTTGGTAAATTCTAATAAATAAAATTTATTCTATTAGAAATTACCAAAATTAGAAAAATTTCAATAAGTGGACTTAATCACATTGGCTTCTATTTTGGTAAATTCTAATAAATAAAATTTATTTTATGAGAAATTACCAAAATTAGAAAAGTTGGACTTAATCACATTGGCTTCTGAACGGCTCAATTAATGAATTGCAATTATCATACAAAATTATTCTAGTAGAATTTATCAAAGCGATCGATCGAGTTTTAAGAAAATTCAAAAATCAAAATTATAATAAAAAACATTCGCGTCATATGAAGTTAAATAAAATTGATCTTGATATAAATAGCTAAAATAAGTTAATCTTAAACTTTAAATTTAATAGTTAAAAATAGTTAACTTTAAATAGATCGCTGGGCAAATTCGACACAGGAAATTTCATCGCTGGGAAAATTCATTACAGAAAATTAATCACTAGGAAAATTCATCGCAAGAAAATCCATTGCAAGAAAAATTCATAGCCAAGAAAAATCATAGCAGAAAATTAATCGTTAGCAAAATTCGTACAAGTAAGTTTCATCGCGGAAAATTGATCACAAGAAAATCTTTTGCAAGAAAACTTTATGCCCCTAAAAAATTCATCGCAGAAAATTAATCGCTAAGAAAATACATCGCAAGAAAATCCATTGCAAGGAAAATGAAATTCATTAAATAGTATGAAACTCGGATTATAAATGCAAAAATTACAAAATTTGAAGTGTGATGCAGAGAAAATAAAAAAAAATATTTGAATTTGCTGATAAAGTATTATATAATTTGTTTTATTGAAAACAAACAATTTTATAAAGAAGTATCCATAAGTTTAAAAAAAATATAAAATGTACTTTATACAGGGTCCCATGAATTGAAAGGATACTTAGCTTAATGAATTTAGGAAGTAAAAAAAAAATTAACTTAAACTCAAGTATAAATATTTTTAATTTTCATAAATACTTATCAATTTGACGGTAAAATTCACAACATTTTTCAACTAATCAATAGCTAAAATAAATTAGTTGTACGGCATATAAGCATAAATATTTGATTTCTTCAGTAATGATGAATTATTAATTGATGAATTGACAAATTTAATTGAGGAAAATATTTATCTTTAAAATTATTTGTGATAGGTTATCAAATTTATGTTAATAATAATTTCTTATTACTGATTTAATAAAATTAACAAAAAATCAGGATTTTAATAAAATATACATCAAATTATTGTTCAGATAATAATTGATTTGCCAAAAACGAATTAATTCCCGTTAAATTATAATTAAATCGCTAAAATTGATAGGCTGAAAATATAAGTAATGACTTATGCAAAATTTAAAAGTGGGAAAAAATAATAAATAATGGACCAATTCAATTTATTGGCTCATTAGTATATGTAAGTCCGCCATCGATACTTCTAAGTTAATTAAATTCAGAGGCGATTGTCTCAAATATTTTAATTTTATTTGTACAGATTGTAAATCCAGAAATTTTTGTGGTTTTCTTAAAAAAAATATTGAATTAAACGTAAATTCTATTTGCTTCAGAAGCACGTTAATGATCTGAGTAGTGATGTGGAAAATATTAGTAATAATATTGACTCAAATAATCAGATCACTAACCGCGTTTTATTTGGTAATGAAAAGAATTTTCTGAAGATTCTCAAATTGTTTTCTGAACTTGAAAGTATTGACTTATCATTTATTGATAGTTTCAAAAATAAATTAGACTTGATCCAAAGTGAAATTTTTACCAACTCTCAAAATAATTCGTTGGTTAGTGAATACATTAATACTAATACAGTTAAACTTAATAATTTTGAAAAAAACGTTGGTTCTAACGTTTAGTCGATACTGAAATCCATCAGTTAACATCAGTTAAAGTAAAATTCGATCGAGTCGAAAATGAATTAACATCCACGAATAGAATCGTTTGTGATCTTTTGGCCAAATCAGTTATTGATCAGCAGAATGATCTCTTATTATCTTCAGCACAATTAAATGATCCAATTCTAATTGACACATCGCTTAATATTATTTCTATAAATTCTGTAGATGATAATTTAATGAGTGAATTATCATCTTCAGGAAGCTCTAATAACGTTACAGGCAATGTTAAGGATTATAAAACTGCCATTAAGGTGGGACAGACACGAAAAATAAGAAATAAAAAAAAACTAATAATAATAATATTAAGGTAAATAATATTCCTACTAATGTAACTTCTAATTTAAATATTAGCTCAGAAACAATAGAATTACTAATATTAGTTCTAACAAAGCTAATAATAACAGTGGATGTATTAATACTCCTAACATCACGATATCATTAGCTGCAAGTGTAACTTTACGTGTTATTTCTCGACCAAAAGCTATTTTTACTTCACGTTATCATCCTGATACTTCTTGTGATGATGTGGTAACTTACATTACAAGTTTACTTACTAATTGTATTCCAAATTCTATTAAATGCACAAAAATTAGTTAACCTTTATGCTCATGTTGCATCATTTAAAATTATAGTTCCTGGTGAACATTTTAATATTTAATGAACAAGAATTATTTTTTAAGGAATTTACTCGTAATAGTGTAACTAAATCACTTGCTTCGGTCCAAAAAAAACTAAAATGTTTGCCCCTTTACTACCAAAATGTAAGGGGACTCAGAAGTAAAACTACTGAAGTATATTTAAAATCTCAAGTACTTCCCTTTTCGCCTTAACGGAAACAAATCTTTGTAGTAGTTTTAATGATAACGTGCTTTTCACATCAGCCTTTAATGTGTACCAAAAAGACGGTTTTAATTCTTCAGGGGTACTTATAGTGGTTCACTCCAAATATGATTCTTCTGCTTTTGATATTCCAAATACGGTTGATATTGAATTAATCTTTGTGAAAATATCACTTAGCTGCATAACTGTTTTTGTATTGAACTGTTATATACACCCATCGAGCCCTTTTGCATGTTACCAATTATTTTTAAATGCTGTAGATTTTTTAAATGGGTCAATGACTTGTGATGATTATTGTATTATTGTTGGGGATTTCAATCTACCCAAATTAACTTGGATCCCATCACATGACGAATCGTATTACACTGCTTCTAATGCGATACAATTATTGAAACACTTTTATTGACCACTTATCTGATGGAAGCCTATTTCAAATCAGTAATGTCAAAAATAATTTAAATAGGTAATGGCGAAAGCTAACTTAATTATTAGCTGGAGCATGTTTACAAAGACAAATGATATAAAGTTATCTGCTAAATACAAACTTTTCAATGCAATATCAAGATCGATCCTTTGCTATGCGGCGCAAGTTTGGGCTTTTGCAAATTTCGAACAAGTAGATAAGCTGCAGAGATATTTTATAAAAAGAGTATTTGGCCTACCTGATATCACTCCGAACTATATGATTAGTTTAGAATCCGGGTTACCAGATATGAACTTATTTTCACTAAAATTACATATGGAATATATAATTAAAATATTATTTAAATATCCAGCTGATAGATTACCAGTGATACTAGCAAAGAAAGTGATAAGTAGAAAAATATTTTGGTTTAAGGAATGGTGTAAAAATGGTGAACAAATTAATATAAATTGGAATTGCGTGATAGGTACTAATAGATTAAATGAAGAATTATGGAGAGTGAAAATATTGCAAACAATAGAAGGACTTAGGAACAACCAAATACAAAAAGACAGAAGAAGTGCTAGCCCAGCTCAAATGGACTGTATAATAAGATATCTTATGAAAATGGATATACATACTTTAAGGATGAATTCAATAAACAAAAAATCTCATGGATATTTAAGACAAGATGTGGACTTATAGCACTAAATGGAATAGGATACAATAGAGAAGGAGCTAGAAGAATTTGCTCATTCTGCAATTTTGGTCAGGAAGAAGATTTAATGCATTTTCTGGGAAAATGTCCAATATTTAGGATGCAGAGACTACGGTTTTTTAATAGTTACGTGATGGAAGAGAATCAAGTAGTGAATTTGCTGAATACATATGTTGATTTAGATTGGGAGAAAATATATCAGTTTGCAAAAAATTGTTAGTGGTATCGACAAAAACTAATTGACGAGTTCAACACATAATTAAAACCTAATGTAAATAAAGTGTTAATTTAAACTACGGTATTATTAAAATATTCTAATAAATAAGCAAACACAATATTAATGTAAAACCAAAAATGAATAAATAATCAATAAATTTAAATAAATAATCAATAAATATGACTAAATCATCAAAAAAATGAATAAAAAATAAATATATATATATTAATATATATAAATAAATCAATAAAATTTAAAAATTTATAAATATAGTAAATAATATGAATAAACCAAATGAATTATAATTTTAACTTAATAAACCATTCACCCAACAGACGACTTTATAGTCATTGTTGTATAGTTTGTAATTTTTTTAAAAAAAATATAATTATTTTGTGAAAATCTTTAAGATAAATAAACAAACATTATTATTATTATATTATTATTATTAGTCGTAACATATTTTTAATATTATTATTAGTCGTAATAAATTATGGCAAAAAAAATTTAAATTCTAAATTAGATACAGATGATGCGTCTTACTTAGATGTATCCAATACATTTTTGGAATTATCTTCTATCTTATACGCAGATTACATTAATCAAATGCAGTTTGATATTATTGCCGATCCTAAAATCTTTTGGAAATTTATCAATGTAAAGAAGAGATCTGATGGCTATCCTTGTACACTTAAGTACTTAAATGTCAATCCTACACAAACAATTTCAAACTTCTTTGCTAAATACTTTAGCAAATCATATACCGATAATAATGTTGTTCCTGACTTTAACTACTTTTCATACTTAAATAATGTGGCGCAAACATATTTTGTTTCAGTTAATTTGAATTACGATACTGTATTGACAAAATTAATAAACTAAAAGACTATACACCAGGGCCGGACGGTCTACCAGCTATAAAACTTAAGAGATGTAGTTAGTACCTAGAATTGCCTATTACAAAATGATTTCAAAAATTTTTAACTGAAGGGATTTTTTCAATTTTTTAGAAAGAGAGTTTTATTATCCCTGTTCATAAAAAAGGTAGTAAATCTGATGTTGGTAATTATAGGCTAATTGCGAAACTTTTATGTACTCCTAAACTTTTTGAAACTATTGTTTATGATTCACTTTACTATCACTGTAAATCCATAATATCTTCTAAACAATATGGCTTCTTAAAAGGTAGATCTACGACAACAAGTTTAGTAGAATTTGTCTCTAATACTTTAATCTCAATGGAGAAGGATTTTGAGGTTGATGCTATAACTACTGACTTTAGTAAAGCATTTGATAAACTATCTCATTCAATTATTCTCTTTAAACTTAAAAAGCTCGGCTTTAACAACTTATTCCTTCAGTGGTTAAAATCATACTTAGTTAATCGTCAATACAGAGTTCTTTTCGGTTGAGTCAATATGAATGTTTTGTAGCCAAATCTGGTGTACCACAGGGTAGCCATTTAGGACCTCTTATATTTATATTAACCATTGATGATGTGTCTTTAATTTTAAAAGAAAGCGATTCAAATATATTTGCTGATGATATGAAAATTTCAAGAACTATTTCTAACACATCAGATGTTTTAGCACCACAACAGGATTTGAATAGATTCTCAGTCTGGTGTTTAAAAAATTGTCTCGAACTAAATGTCGAAAAATGCCAAAGTAGACCTTTACTAAATGTGCCTCAATATTAACTTTAGATCACTCAGATCTATTTCGCTTTTTAAAGTTAATTTTCACGGCACGGACTACGGGAAAAATGAGCCTTTAACAAGAATGCTCCGCGAAGTAAACTCTAACGTAACGCATATTGATTTTAACTTTAGTTATCTATTGCTATTGCTTATACTAAGCAGGTGGTTGCTAATCATTAAATAATCTGTATGTCTATGTGTATTGAACTTAATCCATTGCAGATATTAATAAAATTTCTTAGCATGTAGAGAAAGTGCGTTGAGGGCAAGCTTAAAGTATTGGATATACTCCTAATACTATATCTATCTTTCTGCTTGTTCTCTTTAATCCTTACAGATAATTCGTTCACTCAGAGGATCTTATTTTGATTGTTTTTGATGATAAGAAACATTCTGTTTTGGATTAATTTTGGATTTGAAACTCAATTACTAATTGTCGTATCTTTATTTTTAGGTAAATAGTTTTTGTAATTAGTTTTAGTTACCGAAAATAAACCTTTATTTTTAGAGCAACGCTTTGGAGTTCATTTTATTGACCTAATTCCTGAAACTATTTTTCAAATTTACAATAAAGGCATTAGATGATGGAAAAACATTAGATGATGGAATTACCGATGGCAATGTAGTACTTGGAGGTACATACCCAGAAGAGATTATTTTACAAAACGAAAATGAAAATAATACAAGGATGTTAAAAAATTCAATAGCAGAGCAAATGGCAAAAGCTTTTGAAATGATAATGAACAACCAAAAAAGTAATGAACGACCTAGTCTAAGGAAATTATCAGAAAAATTTGTAATTGAAAAATGCAGTAGAAAAGGTAATGCTTATGAGTTGTTAAAAGTTTTTGAGAAAGAATGTGAAAGATTAGAGATCAGAAGAAATGAAGGAAAAATTGAAATTATAAAAGTTTTTCTGGAAAAATCATGCTTGGACTGGTATAGTACAATGATGATAAAATATACTTTAAACTCTGAAAGGGATAACTGGAAAGAAAATTTTTGCACTACATATGCTAACAAAGGGTGGTCAAGTACTAAATATGCTTTATCATTTAAGTACCAAATAGGTTCTCTATTAGAATACGCAGTGAAAAAAGAAAAACTTATTCTTGAACTGAGAGGCGCAATAGATCAAGGAACATTGATTGACATAATAGCAGCTGGTTTACCAGATTATATTTCTGACAGAATGGACAGAGAAGAGATACTGAAAACTAAAAATTTATTCAATGGTATTGGAAGATTGGAGCATTTAGCTAATAATAAAACTTTTGGTAATAAAAAAAATTCAAGGTATGACTATAAAACAAAAATTGTAGTAAAGATCCATGCACAATTTGTGAGGGATTAAATAAGTAAAATCGTTAGCATTCTGAATCAAGTTGTTGGTTTAAAACAAATGAAAATGGGAAAGGAAAAAAATATGTGAATAATTCAGTCATTGAAGCTGAATTAAATAGCGCAGATCATAAAATTATTAATTACACATTAATAAAAGTCAAACTATTATTAGATAATAAACTGGAAGTATTTGGAATATATGACTCAGGATCTAATGTTTCCTTGATAAATTCAAAATTATTGAAATTGAAAAACAATAAAGTAAATATTTCAAATCAGGATAATCTAATAACAATTAATGGTGTGAAAAAACAAATGGTTTGACAACTTTAGAGGTAAAAAATTTTAAAATTGAAAAGAGTGTTGATGTTTATATTATAAATAATAAAAAAATTTAATATGATTTTTAGATTGGTTTAAATTTAATAAGGATTTTCAGATTAACTCAAAATGAAAACCTAAGAATATCTCAGAAAGATATTTTATATTTACAAGACGAAAATAAATTGAAAAACTTTCATATGATAATAAAAATAATGAAAAAATTGAAGAAACTTCTAACAATATGAAAAAAAATAACACATTACAAGAATATGAAATAAACTTTAGTGAACATGTAAAAGAAGAGAATTTTGAAATAAGAATAAATCATCAAAATCACAATCAAAAATTAGAGATAAATAAATTAATTGATAAATATAAATTAATTTTTGCAAAAGCTAAATATGATATTGGCATAGTTAAGGAATATGAAGCGAGAATAAACCTATTAATGGAGACATATTGCAGCAAGAGACCTTACAGGTGCACAATAGATGATAAAAAAAATAGAAGAGCAAATAGCTAAATTATTAGATAAAAATCTTATAGAAGAATCATACAGTCCATTTGCTGCACCGGTAACTTTAGCATTTAAAAAAGCAGACAATAAAAAATCTAGACTATGTATAGATTTCGGAGACCTAAATAAAATAGTGATACCTTAAGCTCAGCCGTTTCCACTGATCGAGGACCTAATGATAAAAACAAGAAATTGTAAATTTTATTCAACATTGGATATAAACTCTGCTTTTTGGTCCATCCCTCCGCGAATTGAAGACAGAAAAAAAACAGGCTTCGTAACACAAGAGGGACATTTTCAATGGAATGTCCTTCCTTTTGGACTAAAAACGTCGCCAGCGATGTTTCAGCGAATACTAAGTAACATATTAAGTAAATATAAACTTACAAATTTTGCAGTGAATTATATAGATGACATTCTTATATTTTCAAAATCTTTTTCTAAACACATAGAACATTTAACAAGGTTGCTGGAAGCAATAAAAACAGAAGGCTTCAGGTTAAAATTCAAGAAGTGCACGTTTGCATCTGACATGGTAAAATTCCTTGGTCATATAATTCAGAATAATTCAATCAGACCAGTAAAGGACATCTTAATTTCTATAAGAAATTTTCCAGTCCCAAAAACCCAGAAAAATATAAGACAATTTCTGGGAAAAATACATTTTTATCATGAGTACATACAAAAGAGGTCAATAATTTTAGACCCACTCCACAATCTACTAAGGAAAAATCAGAAATTTATTTAATCTGAAGGTTGTCAAAATTCATTTGAAAATATAAAAAAATTATTATGCTCACAACCAGTAGTGCAAATCTTTGACCCAGATTTACCATCAACGAAGCAATAAGATAATGGCAATACTGCCTCATAGGTAAATCATTTACAGTTTATTCAGACCATAAATTACTTGAAACATGAACTTGAAATCAAGAACGGATGAGGAGCTGGTTGACTTAACATATTATCTATCACAATATGATTTTAAAATAAAATATGCTCCAGGAAAAGATAATTCAGCCTAAGCAGAAACACAGTATTGAATACAGATGAAAATAAAGAAGAACAACTTAAAATCGTAAATTTAATAAAACTAGAAGAAATCTGGATAGACCAAGACAAAAATGAAGAAGTACAAAGCAAGAAAGACATGTTAATCCAAAGACATAAGGTATATTTTAAAAAAATTAATAAAAAAGAAACAATTATTCTTTCAGAAGAATTTAGTATTAAACTAATAAAGAACATACACGAACATTTTGCCAAATATGCATCAAACAATTACAAAAAAAAATTAGTGCACTATACACAGCCAAAAATTTTATAAAAAACATTAGCGACATCTGTAAAGACTGTAATATTTGCATTAAAAATAAATCTAGGGGACGCGACAAAATTGGCCTTATGTTTCATTTAGGTCCAGCCACCAAGACCTTTTGAAATAATTTCCATAGATACCATTGGAGGTTTTGGAGGTACAAGATCAACAAAGAAATATTTTCATCTCCTAGTAGACCACTTAACGAGATACGCATTTATTTTAACATCAAAAACCCAGAGTTCGAATGATTTTATAAAACTAGTTACTAATATATCAGAAACAGAGGATATTGGTATGTTACTCACTGACCAATACCCTGGAATAAACTCAAAAGAATTTAAAAGTTTTTTAAATAACAAATTAATGCCAATGGTCTTTACTGCGGTTAATGCAGCGTTTTCGAATGGATAAAATGAACGACTAAATCAAACACTGGTAAATAAAATCAGATGTAAAATGATTGAGAAAAATAAAAAAATAGCTTGGACCACTATAGCAAAAGAATGTGTAATTAAATACAACGAGCAACGACACCGAACACTCAGTTACTGGTTTTGCACCAAGATATCTATTATATGGCACAGATGTAACGATTCTACCAAGTGAACTTAAACATAAAACAACAGATGAAAATTGGATAAAAGATAAAGAGATAGCATTATACAATACGATAAAATCTCATAATTACAACAAGAAACTATTTAATAAAAACCGAAAATATTTCGAGTTCAACATTGGAGATAGGGTATATGTAGAAAATCGAAACAAACTAAACCGAAAAAATTTGGACGAACTAAAAACCGGACCGTATGAAATAGTGGAAAAAATATCAAAATCAATATATAAAATAAATACGTGCCACAAAAAGTCAGAATCTAACATTTTTCATATCACAAAACTCATCCAAGCTCTGACTTTAGGGGGGGAGATGTAAAGAAAATATAATGCTTTCATTTAAATATCCGGCGCGACCTTTCATTTAAATATTTTCTTTAATCTGAATAGGTGGCACGTCTGCCAAAAATATATAGACGTAGCAGGTGACACATGACATGTAGAATTACTAAAAGTGAAAAACTCATATAAATCTAGGATTATAAATTTAAATAAAAACATCGTCTGCCAAAGAGGAATTAATAATTTTAAGAATAGACTTTAATTGTCTTTTCTTTATTTTTAGGTAAATAGTTTTTGTAATTCGTTTTAGTTACCGGAAATAAACCTTTATTTTTAGAGCAACACTTTGGATTTTATTTTATTGACCTAATTCCTAACTGAATATAAGATTGATCTTATAAATATATATAGCATTTATAGATTTTGATACGGTAGAACATTATGCAATTGGAAAGCATTAAAAGAACAAGGTATACCTGAAAAATATATTAAAATTATACAAACTTTGTACAAAGATGTTGAAGATACTATTTCACTCGAATCTAAAGGTAATCCCTTTAAAATTCACAGTGGTGTAGGGCAAGGTGACTCGCTTTCAGCGGCACTTTTTGTAGCAGTGCTGGAATCTGTATTCAAAACACTAAATTGGAATGACATGGGAATACCTATTGATAGTGAAAAATTAAATAATTTGAGATTTGCTGACGATATCACACTAATATCAGAAACACATGAAGAGTTGGAAACTATGATTAATAAACTAAAAATCAAATGTTGATAAATCGAAAGTAATGACTAATAGTAGCAATAAAGCTGATCTTATAATTGGTTCTGAAAAGCTTGAATATGTGGGACAACTATGTATATCTAGGGCAAAATCTAGCATTCGATAAGAGAGATGAAAAAGAAATAGATCGTATAATAATAAACGTTTGTAATAAATTTTGGAATATCAAAGAAATAATTGAAGCAAATACAGATATGAAAAGCAAAAAATATATTATGGGTGCTGCAATACTTCCAACACTAACTTATGGAGCACAAATGTGGTGTATGACAAACAATGAAAAAAGAAAATTACAGGTATGTCAACTCAAAATGTCAGTATCAGGCAGAGAACGAAAAAAATTGATGTAATAAAAAAATCAAAGGAACTGAAATAGAATTGGGCAGGGCATGTAAGCAGAATCTCTAATAATAGATGGACACAAAGGCTAACATGCTGGTATCCAAGAGGTAATAAAAAAAATGCAGGGCGGCAACTAAAAAGATGGAGGGACGAACTACATTCCTTCGATAATACTTGGATGAGAACAGCGAAAAATAAACAAGAATTGAAATTAAAAGGGGAGGCTTTTACTCAATTACTTTGAAATTATAATTTGAAATATGTGTAAAACTTAATGAATTAATGAAATGTTATTGAATTTATAAATGAAGTATAATTTGTAATTAGTATGTTAAGCTTAATATTAATAATAATGATATTTTATCGTACAAAAACATAGTTTAAAATATTATAACTATTTTGATTGTCAATAACTTTAGATCATTTTCCGCAAACTATCATGATAAAAATAGAAAAACAGTAAAAACATAAGAAAAAAGAATGAAATAAAACACGACCGTACTGAATATAATTTATCTATCGAATTGTATTGTAACGCATTTTTGTATTATATTTTATGTAATAGAATATAACCATAAATGAAGCTTAAATTTATAAAATTATTATTTGGTTGGTTGGTTTTCAAGGGGTGACGGAATCAAAGTCCCTCGCGCACTTGAGCCTATTAGCACGTTGTACCCCCCGTCGACGGCCGATTAAGTTTCTAGCGCGTCGACTCATCCGAATGAGTTAATCGAAGCTGGCTTAAAGGTACCTGCATCCATCAGGTCTGTTAAGAAATGATGATCTAGATGTTTTAACCGTTTATTATGTACCGCAGGGCATCGGCATATGAGGTGCTCTACAGTTTCATCAAGCTCACCACACCCTCTGCAACAGGATTCTGCTGATAGACCTAACCGAGAGGCATGTTTTCTCAACATAATATGTCCCGTTGCAATGCCCGTGAAGAGTCTGATCGATGGTTTGGTCATTGAAAGGATTTTATTCGTTTTCTTAGAACACTTACCCCAGAAAAGTTTGGTGTGCGTACACCCTACTGAGTTCTGCCATCTAAGAAAATGTGTTTCTTGTGCCCAGGTCGCAATTAAATATTTTGCGAGTTTTAGAGGGTAGCCAATTGTTACAGTATTTATAGCCCTTTCGTTGCCTTCAATTGACCTATGACCGGGTGAGCAGAGGAGTTTTACTATATTACGGCTTCCTAGTATATTTAGGTTTGTTTTACAAATCATAACTAGCTTCGAGTTGGTAGAATTTTTCTCCAGAGCCATCAGCGCAGCTTGGCTGTCTGAGCAGAGGACAACTGTGTGTTCAATAAGGTTTTTATCGTTTAGAATTTCTACTGCTTTATTGATTGCAGTTAATTCTGCTTGAAAAATCGAGGTATGTGCTTCAAGGTTTAGACTTAGATTTATGTCTAAGTCTGCCGAGTAGATACCCGCACCACAGCCTGTTATCATTTTAGATCCATCTGTAAAGATCGTGGTTCCGTGCCTTGGGATTGGATTACCATTTTCCCATTCCCTTCTCGACGATATTCTTACTTTATATTTGTTCCCGAAAATAAGTTCCGCTGTTTGTCTGTCACATTCTGAGTCAAGCTGACAACCTGCCGACCTGATTACCTCGAGAATGTCACAGTGCGGAACGATAGGATGCGTTTTTTTCAAGAGTCCGTTAAGACTTTTTAATATGTATATCGATCGGTTGTATATATAAATTGCTTCAAGGGCACTTGTTGGTATACTTCTAAGTGCACCTGTGATGCCCATACAAACATTGACGTTTACCTTTTCATAAATCTTGTATTTTGTTACCGTTTCCATTGATTTCCACCAGACTAATGCTCCATATGTAACTATTGGTCTAATTACACACGTGTAAATCCAGTGGATTATTTTTGGATTTAGACCCCATTTTTTACCTACCGCGCTTCTACTTGTCCAAAAGATTCTAATGGCTTTGAAAGCACGTTCGTTTAAATGTTGTTTCTAAAGGAGTTTTTTTTATCAAAAATGACACCAAGAAATTTAACCTGATCTACAATAGTAAGGGCTCTGTTGCCGATTTTTGGGAGTATAAGGCTGGGACTCCTTCTTTTCCGAGTGAAGAGACAAAGCTCAGTTTTATCCGGGTTTACTTTCAGTCCGTTCTTTGTAGCCCAGCTAACAACAATGAATATCGCACTATGCATAAGCTCGGTTAGCGTTGTCTTATATTTACCAGTGACTAGAATCGCCAAGTCATCTGCATAACAGATGATATGGTATCCTGCTTCCGACAACTCGTGTAAGAGGTCATCAATGACAAGTAGCCATAAAAGTGGAGATAGAATGCCTCCTTGCGGAGTTCCATTTCCGGCATGTCCACTTCTTAACGAGCCACCAAAGTTGGCAGTTAATAATCTATTACAAAGCATGAAGCCTCTCCAATTAACAATTTTACTGTCTCCGCATTTATGGCTTAGACAACCAAGTATTGATTCTGAGTTAACATTATTAAAGGCACCTTCAATATCAGTGAACATTCCTAAGGTGGCGTTCTTTTGCATGAATGATTTTTCAATCATATATGTTATACTATGCAGAGCCGAATCAACCGACCTGCCTTTACAGTAGGCGTGTTGAAATGAAGATAATGATGAAATTGGGATTGAGTTCCTCAATTCTGTTTCAATGATTCTCTCCATAGTTTTTAAAAGGAAAGAGGTCAGACTAATTGGCCTATATGCTTTTGCTGAAGCATAATTAGATTTGCCGGGTTTAGGTATGAAAACTACCTTTGACTCTTGCTATATTTTTAGGAATGCAGCTCAGGTCTAGACATGCGGTGTATATCTTACACAGCCTGTATATTAGTGCCACATTCGCGTATTGCAGGAGGGCTGTGTAAATACCATCTATACCTGGTGATTTAAATGGTTTGAAGGACTTAATTGCCCAGCTAACCTTTTCACGTGTGAATAATTTAGCCGTATTCAATGTGGATTGTCTATAATCCCTTGAAAGTAAGTCACGATTCTCGCTACGCCAGGGGCTCGTTTGGAATTCCCAATACCAGAAGTTGACCTTCTACTTTAATTTCCCGATGGTAAACTGTCTAGGATTGTGTTTTTAAGTTTAAGTCCTTGTTTAAAATTATTATTTACTATAAAAATAGTAAATAATCATTATATAAAAAAATAGAATTTAAATTCTTATATTGTCAAATTCAGAATTGCTACTAAATTTACAAGATGATTTCAATATGGACGCTTAAAATTATAATTTTTATATATTTGAGTTCAAATCGTTCATTCAGAAAATTTAAAATGTAATTTAGGAAATGTAGTTTTTCCGGCAATTGAAATTTAAATATTTACTACACGGTAATTCAAAATTAATTTTTATATTTCGAAGCGGACTCCACCTGTCGCCCTCTGGTTTAAAGTTGGACTTCCTGTGTTAATGCGGGGCTCTGGATCAGGTAACCTCTTTTCTCTAGCTACTCGTGGGAACTTTATGGCCCAAAATAAAACAAAAACTCAAGAGATGGCTAGAGTATTAACCTTAGTTCCTGCAGAGCGTGAAAAGGCGACTAAAAGGAACAGGCCTGATGGCAGTACGCCTGAAGCTTCCGAGAAGAGGATGAAAGGTCCTTCTGGGAGAGCTTTAAAAGTAGCTGATACTAAATATAAGATCACCGTACCTACTGGTGGTAGCAGACTTAGCTACAAAGCAGTGGTTGAAGGGGTTAGATTAGGTATCCTATCCAGCAACCATCCAGAGGAACTCCTGACCATGGAACAAATGAGTTCCATTCAAGAATCCATCACGGATAAAATAGTAGAACAGGAGGATGTGGCCATTAAACCGTAGTTCCTTGGTTCTAATTTTAAGCCAGTTTGGATAGTTCTGAACTGTGCCAACAAAGAGACAGCACAGTGGGTCTCTAACATACTTCCTGATTTAAAACCATGGGAAGATGCAAAAATTGTCGCCGTCGAGGAGGAAAAAATTCCCAGAATGCAGATCGTCGCTGCATTTTTCCCTACGTGCGTAGATACTGCGAACGACCGTATCTTGGGAATGGTACGGGGGCAGAACGAGGGCTTCATTACAGAGAGATGGAAAGTGTTACGTAGGGAGGCAAATAACACCGCAGCCCAATTAACGATCTCCATCGATCACCAATCCGCAATGCAGCTGAAGAAGATCAACTATAAAATCGACTTCAGATTTGGTTTTGTTCAGTTCAGGATGAAAAAGTCACCAAAACGGTTGCAGCCACTGGCGATTCTAGGAGTGCGGAGCCGGCTGTGAACAGAGTTCTGACAAAGAGCCTCACAGCTCTGGTAAAAAAGAACTCTTCACCTAAATCCAGCCCATCTGAAGAAGCTAGTGGGACTAAACCAATTAGCTTGACGACCTTGAAATTTTCGAAGAACTAGGCCCGAAGAACCCACAGTGAAACTCACTAACACCAGCGGTAAGAAGGATTCCGTAAATATCCCTGTCAAAAATCTGGTTACCTACAAAAAACATTAATGGATACCAGTCGCGTTGACTGTATCCAAATACAGTCAATGCGACTGGTATGCAAATAAATCTTCATCATGCGAAAGCTGCAACATCATAGCTTAGCCAGAGATTTATTTTCAACAGGCTGGATACAGTTCTTATCAGCTTGATAACCCAAGAGCAGCAATTCTGCTCAGTAATAAATTAAATTTTCTTCCCGTTTCAGAGTTCATTTCTAGGGACTTAGTTGCGGTACCAGTAGAGGTGCCGATGGAAAGGGGTAAGGAAGATGTCATCTGGGCCTCGGCTTACTTTCCTGGAGAATCGGATGAAGCACTTCCCGATGAAGTTGTGAAGCTAATCGAGTACTGCAAGAAAAACAGGAAGCAGTTTATCATCAGCTGCGATCCCTACTAATATCTGCCTATGAAGCCGCCTGTCCCATTAAGCATAAAGCTACAAACTGGGATGGAATAAGGAGCTAAGCAGGCTTCGGTCAAGGGTTAGAAAGCTCTTCAATGGTGCTAAACGTACCAACGAATGGAGCGAATGCCAACGTACCCTAATGGGATATAACAAAGAAGTTTGTAAATTCAAGAGAAAGAGGTTGAGAGATTTCTATGAAGGAATTATGAATATCCCTACCGCAGCTCGTCTTCAAAAAGCCTTATCAAAGCACCATCCGAACGGTATTAGCCTCTTCAAAAAGCTCAACGAAAGCTACACAGAAGCTTTCCGGACACCATTAATTCAAACGATGATAGTAATGGTGTTCTTGTAATTGGTATTGCTGCAACCACTAGATCTAGTAATCGGGTTAAAAGTCTATCAGGTAGACTATTCACACCCAATCGTATTAGATGGGCAAACTTTTTAAATCTCCTGGGGCCGGCCCTCTTGCAAAAAGGGCTAGAAGATATATTACCTGTGCTAGTTAAAATTTTTAGGGCTTGCTACGTCTTTCAGTACATTCCCTCAATGTGGAGGATGGTTAATGTGGTGTTTATACCTGAGGCTGGAGGGCACCCAGATGCCCAGTCAAAATTATATCGGCCCATTAGCATTATGTCCTTTCTTCTCAAAACAATGGAAAATGTCATTGACCTACATATAAGGGAAACGGCTATTAAAATGTCACCTCTAAATAAGAACCAGTATGCTTACCAGTCTGGCAAATCTACGGTGACTGCCCTTAATGTCCTTGCCAATAGGTCGAAAGCTCAATCGCGGGTAAAGAAATCGCCCTTTGTGCCTTTCTAGGCATAGAGGAGGCTTTTGATAATACAACTTATGACTCCATAAAGAGAGCGACGGCGCGGAAAGGAGTTGAAGCTCCTATGATTGGCTGGATTAGGGCCATGCTAGAATACCGCAGCATTACAGCTAGAATTGGAGAAGAATCGACCACGGTCAGAGCCATCAAGGGGTGCCCTCAGGGAAGAGTTCCTTCCCCACTGCTATAAGCTCTAGTGATCGATGATCTTCTTGACAAATTGACAAATACGGGTTATGATGCGCAAGGTTATCATGATCAGAGGGAAAGATCTTGTTATCAGGGAAACACGATAGAACTCTATCTGAGCTCATACAAGAGAACCTAAATATTGTGCACAGTTGGTGCCACGAAGAAGGGCTAAGTGTGAATCGTAAAAATAATAATACCATTTACAAAGAGAAGGAAGATGAACCTTAAATATCACAGATTACGTGGTATTAATATTGAATTGTCAAATGAAGTCAAATATCTTGGAATAACACTAGATAAGGGACTAACCTGGAATGCGCACAATAAATAAAACAGTCGCGAAAGCCAGTAGGGCAATATGGGCGTGCAACTGCTTTATTGGGAAAACATGGGGTATGAAACCTAAAATGATACATTGGTCATATAGTTCTATCATCAGACCCATTCTCACTTACGCACCTTGGTAATTACCATTTTTACGTGAACCAAATCTACGTGTAAAAAAATAATAATAAAAAGATCTAAAATCACCTTAAAAAGCTTGTGCTTAAGGTGGAGTCAGAAGCAGTTTTGCTAGACTCAATTGATCCGTTATTTTTTTTAATGACAACCTCATATAAAAGTAAGGAGTCGGTTTTAGAGGAAATTAGAAGGGACAACAGAGTAGGACCTAAGCCGATATCAATAGAAGAGTATAAAAAAAAAGCAACGAAAAAATTACCAGAAGAAAAAGTTAATCAACAGAAGAAACGAAGAGGAGGGAAATCAGTAAACAGGCAGCAACAAATAAAAGACTTAAGGAGAGTAATAAGTTTGGGATGTTCAAACGAACATAAAACCCTATTTGAAGCACAGATAAAACAATTGAAGAAAGAATCTAGAAAGAAGAAAAAGGAGAACACAACATCGAAGAATTTTAGTAGAAAATTTGAAGAAAGGATTCGCAGAGCAGAAGCAGCATTATCAATAAATTGTAGTTAGAGTTTTTTTTTTAAATATTTCTGTTTTTAAAACAATAAATTAATTTATTATATCATAATGAAAATAGTAAGGGAGGATGAATTTTTGTATCTTTATATTATCAGAAAATTTAGATATAATAATTGAGAAAAATAATATTGTAGTATTTAGTAGTAAAAAAAAAATAAACATGAGTAAAATATAAATATTTTTTTTCTATTTTTCTTGTAAAAACAATCATTGACTATTGGATAGTTTGTTTTCTTTTTTTCGCATTTTGCCAACTTTATTTATATCCTTAGTTCGCTTTGTTTGATATGGGTAGTTTTGTTATTAGGATTTTTTAGTTTTTTTTTGATTGATTTAATTTTTTTTGTACTATTGGGCTAATAAGTTTTTTTTATAAAAAAAAATATAATAATTATTTCATGTTGAAATAAACATAAATTAATTAGTTAATTTGGAGTTTTTTTGAGGAGATAATATTAATGGTGTTAATTCAAAATTTTGATGTGATTAAACATCACTAATTGTTAATTCCGTTAAATTTTGTAGTTTTTTTTTTGTAGTGTCAGAGCTCCAATATTTTTGTTGGAAGGAAGATTTCAAAAAGTTATGCTTAACAGGTTTTCTAGAATCATTGATTCGTTCTCTTTATATAACTCTAGTCCAACAATTTCAAATAATTCGGAAGTAGAAGAAAGTCGGATTATTGAAATTAGGAACCCAATTGCTTCTACACCACAAAATTTGGTGCCAATAGCAAGTACTAGTGGTACAAAGAAAAGAGTAACCTTTAGTAAAATAGAAGAAAAAAAGAAAACTTTAGGAAGAAAAAAGTTCACAAAAACAAAAACTAATCATAGATACCCTACAAGAGGTAGATTAGATTTATTAAAATCGGCAGTAACAAAGGAAATGGAAAACAACGAAGACGAAAATATATATGACGAAGTACAACAAGAAAACGAAGACAATTTACGAAAACGAAGACAATTTAGGGTTATTAAATAATACATATAATAATATAGAAAAAAATAATCGCACTACTACAACTCCAGAACCAACTAATGCAAATTTCTTAAATCAGGATAATACTTACGATATACGTTCCAACATGACATTACCACTAAGCACAACTTTTGGGTTATATTTAGCGGGAGTACCAATTTTCTCTGCGGAAGGAGATAGGGTAGTCTTGGAATTACAAAGTTTTCTAGATCTAGCTAATGAGGCATATTACAGAACAGATGAGATCGATAGGAATTCGGTTTTAAGGCAATTAATTCGGGGTAAGCTTAGGGGTAGAGCAGCCGAATTATTTCAAGACAGAGCGATACTTAACTTTGAAGAATTTAGAGAAATTTTAGAAAAAAACTTTATTCCTAGAAAATCAATTGCTCAATTAAAAAACGAGTTAGAAAATTGTTTTCAAACAATTGATGAATCCATAAATACATTCGCAGACAGATTACAACGCAGATATGCATGCTTAAATTTAGGAATAAAAAAGAAATATATTAAAGAACCAGGATCAATGATATAAGATGCAGAGGAAACTGCACAACGAGTTTTTATTAGAGGTTTAAGATCGGAATCAATAAAACAATATGTTTAGGGACAGAATTATAGTAAATTCGAAGATCTTTTGAGAGGCGCGAAATATTTTGCAAATCATTTAGATCAGGTAGCAGCTACAAGAAATAATGATACCACACAGTTAGAACAAATGTTTAAAAAATTCTTGTCTACCTGTCAAAATCAAAATCCAAGTCAATTTAACACTAATAATTCTCCTCAATTTAATACTAATAATACTAATAATTCCTATCCAAACAATTCCTACAATCATAGTAGAACGCTTCCACCTAAAAATAATTATAATCCTAAATTTAACAATAATAACCAAAATCAATCTCCACGTTATAACTCCAACTATCGTAGCGCAAATCCAAATAATCAAAACACTAACAATTCTAACAATTTCGTTAATAGAAGTAGATTTCGAAATCCGAATACTAACAATACTAATCCGCATGTATCCTTTAATGGCGCAAGGAATACTGGAACAATAGTTTGTTTTAAATGTGGAAAACCGGAACACATTAGTAGGGAATGTACAGTAAATAACGTAGTAAATAATAACAGACAAATACCTCAAATAAAATGTAAAATTTCCGGTAGCAATGGTCACTACGCAGCAAGTTGTAATGCTCAAAGAATTCCTTCATCAACAGTAAACATACTACAAATGGAAAACTGTGAATGGTGTGGTGTAAAAGGACATAATGAATTGAATTGTGAAATTAGACAAATTTATCAAGCTAGACAACAATTAGAGTTGGGAAACTAGTCAGGGGCGACTCAAAACCCCAGTCGTTCCTAAATCAAGAGCACAGGGTAGGCTCACAAAATGTTATGGTCGGGCCTAAATCGTTAGTAACGCTACCATTAGATATTAGTAACAAAAAAGAAGTTGCATTACTTGTGGACACAGGTGCCCAAGTTAGTTTATTAAATAAAGATAGCGTTGCTGACATAAGTAAAATAAATAAAGGAAAACAAATGACAATAAGAACATTACATGACAAAAGTACAACAATGGGAAGTTGTAAAGGAAAATTTGGGATGTCTAGTAAATTAGATTGTGATTTTCAAGTAATGAATGAAAATTTGAAATTATCAGTAGATGGTATTTTAGGGAATGATTTTTTGTCAAAAAATTGTGACGTTTTAGGACCACAACAAAAATTACGATTTCCAGTTACACAGGACAATGCAAATGAGTTTAGTATACCATTTTCAAGTGAAACAGAAAATGAAGAAATAATGTATAATTATACTGAGAGACCTTTAGAAAAAATCAAGAATAACAGGGAATGTAGAAGTAAAAATAGAAAATACAGAAGTTAAGGTAATAAATAATAAGTTGGAAGAATTTAGAAAATTAATTAAAAAGGATATAGAAAGGATATAGAAAAAGGAAATCCTATATAGAAAAAGGAAATAATTTGACTAAGGAGTCAAAAGCGAATAAAATTAATTATGTAGAAAAAGAAATTGTGAATGATGAAGTTAAAATAAAGGAATATATTATAGAAAAAGGAAATAATTTGACTAAGGAGTCAAACGAGAACAAAAGTTATTATGTAGAAGAAGAGAAGGAAATAGTGGGTAATAATAATGAAAGTAAAATAAAAGAAGAAATACCTGTTAAATTATTAATAAAAGGTGGGTCCGAACAAATTATCAAGGTAGCGACTGCAAAAAATGGGGAATTCATATGTATAAAAAAAGAAGTTCATCCTGAAATTTATTTTGGGAATTGCATAGTAAAAACAAAGAATGGTCAGGTAACCGTAAGTCTTATAAATAATGAGGATATAGAAATACCAAAAATAACAAATAGTTGAATTATAAATTTGAAAACTTAATATTGAGTTTTAAAATATAATATTATGAATTATTAACTAAGAGTTTTTTTTGGGTTTTTTTAAAATTATATTCAATTAAATTACTATTATTATTAAATTCCAAATAAAAATTATTAAACTATAAAATAAGATTGGGGTTATTAAAATATGTTGAATTATAAAATTGTTTGTAAATTAAAAATTATTAAATTATAAAATAATATTGGTTTTAAATTATAATATGTAAAAAATAAATAAATAAAAAAAAAATATATATGTTAATTGATCAAGTGTAAAGGGGAAGGAAAAGGTATAAGATATGTTTGATATGTGTTGCAAAAATATAAAAAACTACTAAAATACAATAATAAAAAAACTAATTGTAATCAAAATAAGAAATTGTGTATATGAACAAAATTGTATTACACTTTGAATTTATAAAATTTTACATTATATTATATTACACAGTAAAAAAAAATTTAATATATTTTGAATTTTATATAATGTAATGTATACACATTACCGCGATTTAATTTATACTGAACTTCTTTTATTTTAATATCATACGATCATACGATGATATAAAAACAATGTAAATGAAAACTGTTATATTTTTAGTGTTAAGTAATTTAATTGTAATAATTAGTTTATAAGTATTAAGAATTGAATTATATAAAATTATTAGTTATTTTTAATTGTATTAGTAAGTAAGGAACCATATATAAAGAGTCGAAAAATTTGAAATAAATCAGAATCAAACTTGCATTCTCATATTTCATTTCGGCTTGCTTAAGCCTTTCAATTATAAGCATTTGTTGGCTTCCAAAGCCTTTTAAAATATTGGAATTACAGAAAAGGCTTCCGCGCCAACTAACACGGATTTAAGGCTAGTATAGCCAAGACCAAAGAGCAAACCTTTGCTTCTTAAATAATAAAGGTAACGTAGGCAATTAACTTTGCCATATTCGTAGGCCATAGAGGAATATATAAATATGTTTAATATCTTTATATATATCCAACTTTTTTATATTACATGGCGATCCTGCCCGTGATCCAATATATAGATGGACACGAGAAAATTTCTTTGGAAGAGTACAGAAGGCGGCAAAAAACAACAAATACAGAAAACAACAACAACAAAACTACAGAAAACAACAACAACATCCAGCAGCAACAAGGTGGTAAGCTGGTACACAGCTGGCGCAATTATATAAAATATTAGAAAAATCAACAGAGAAGAAACAACGAAGCACAATAATAAATGAGATCCAGCGATTAAAACAAGATAGACATTTACACAAAACATCGAACAAAATAAATAAATTGTTCAACAAACATTTTAAATTATTAGACAAAACTATGGAAAATAAAAATAAATAAAAATAAATTTTAAATTAAAAATAAAAGATGAATTTGTAAAAATTAAATAATTAAAATTAAATTAACATATAAATTGAATTTGCAAAAATTAAAAAAAAAAATTGAATTAAAAAATAATTATTCTATAAAATAAAAATCGATAAATTAAATTTGTAACAGATAAAACACAAAATTAATTTTAAGTAGGTTTAAATTTATTTGTAATGAACTAAAAAAAATATAAAAAAAATGAAATAAAAACAAATAATTCTGTATTATATTCACAAAAATAAAAGAAGTATAAATTTTGCACACACATATACATATACAAAATATTTCACTTCATTCAATTAGTAATTATTATTATGAAATTTGTTTTGGTAAACAAAATTTTTTTTTTTACATTTTCGATCTTGTTTTTAAAAACATCACCCCAATAACCATTATTAAAATATTTTCGAAAAACCAATTTTTCGAATATATTGTTTTTTTTTATCTTCGAAAAATATTTTAGATTTTTTATATAGACAGAAATATTTAGTTAAATGATAATCATGATTTGAAATTTTAATGGCGGATGAACATTTCAGAGTATATATAAAAGATTTAGAAGAGCTGAAAGCAAATCTAAAAACTGAATATACAGATGAAGAAATTAAGGTAGAATTAGAAAAAATAAATAATTATAAAGCACAATACATTCAGGAATTAAGAGATTCAGACATTAAAAGCGGTAAACGTAATTTACAAGAAGAATATCTTGTAATATATAAACAAATAAAATCATATTTAACAATCGTATATTTAAGAACAAAAAATTGAGTTTAATATAGCAAATTCAAATAAAATTATCCCAATTTTTGATGGTTCACATGAGTAGGTAAACAAAGCGGGTTCTACTCCACCTTCCAACAAACCCCATAATTTGTTAAAAATGCTTGTTTTTGTGAATTTTATGAGCACGTTTTATTTTATTAGCACGTTTTAGTGTGTCGAGATGTTTGGGTGACGTTAATTGGATATTGGGGGAGGGTGATGTGTGGTGGGTTGGGTGTGTGGGTTGGTGTGGGGTTTTTTTTGGTAGTGGTGTGAGGGTTTGGGTCTGTGGTTGTAGCTGAAACATGTTGCAACATGTTGGCTAATTTTATTAGAACATTTTTTTAAAATGTTAGAGTTTATGAATAAAGTATTTTTCTTATCAGTAATAATAAAAGTTGTGGTTTATGAATGAATGAATGTTGTTAGTGTGTTTTTTTTTTTTTTTTTAATATGGAAAGAAATTATATTTTATGTTTTGCTATCAGAGTTTTTAGCGTATAGAACAAATGTTTTTTTTTGTTAGATATCGAGGTCATTTTTACTATAAGATTTTAGATATCAAGGCCATTTTTACAAATTATATTTTATGTTTTGTTATCAGAGTTTAGCGTAAAACAAAGTAAAGTGGTGATGGCTGAATTAGGTAAACGCTTTATAGATTTAAGAATTAATTCGGGTAGCTAAGGTTCGATTCTAGCCATATGCCACTTTTTATAATATTGTAAGAAAATATATAAAATGTTTTCTTAAGAATCTCTCTCAGTTAGTTATACAATTTAGGAGGTAACGGTTGATTAGATACTTTTTACCATTATGGTTTCGTGGGAAGACCTCAACACAATTACAGAGTTTGATCTTAGTGATAAATCATCACCACTATTTTTTAAAAATATTTTATCCAAGAAATTAGTAATTGTAACAAATTTTTTAAGTGAATACAAAGAATTTTTAATTATTGATGAACATATAAACCAACTTGAGAAATACCGAAAGGCCTTAGTAAAATTAGTGAATGAAGAAATAAAGTATTCAATACATGGTTACCATTTTGAAAATTGTATATGGTCTTCCGATAGTGCAACAGCTGGACCAGATACATGTTCTTGTAATAGTTTCGTTTTTAATGAGGATTGTTGTTTAAAACTAATGAAACTTTATTTGAAATTATCTGGTGCTAAATAAACAAGAACAATGGCTGACTATAATTGGATAAAAGATTTTTTAGAAAAATATAGTGCTGTTTTATTGAGTGAACATAAAGATTTAATAATTGATTTTTCTCTAAGATTTCCAAATTCTACAATCCTATATGAGCAAATAAATTGTGAATGTATACATACGTGTACATGTGTAGTTGAATATATAAGAAAATGCAATATTATGAAATTAATGAAT
Organism: Rhamphomyia laevipes; assembly: GCA_963920725.1. Classification (NCBI taxonomy): domain Eukaryota; kingdom Metazoa; phylum Arthropoda; class Insecta; order Diptera; family Empididae; genus Rhamphomyia; species Rhamphomyia laevipes. Next base: position 49,134,872 of record OY987255.1, on the reverse strand, counting down.
TATTATAAATATCAAACAATTTTAAGATAAATGAATAGTAAATAATTGATAGCGGTAGAGTAAAGATAAAATCAATATTATTTATAATGAAATTATTCTCAACACTCTGCATTGCTGTACTGTGTGTGGCTTCAATTACTGAATCATCAGCTAATTTAACAACAGAATCTATAACGGCATCGGTAATTGATTCATCAACTGACTTGGCAACTGATTCATCAACTAGCCCAACAACTGATAAATATGCGACTTCAATTACTGAATCCACAGCTAATTTAACAACTGAACCTGCAGCTAATATAACAACAAAATCTATAACTGAATCAACAACAGCTGATCCAACTGCACCGGTAATTGATTCATCAACTGAGTTGACAACTGATTCATCAACTGGCTTGGCAACTGATTCATCAAATATCCAAATAACTAATAAATATCGAATTTATGATAAATGTTATAATAACAGTGGTAGAGTAAAGTATTCTTTAATAACATTATTATCAGTTTATATAGTTTTAAAAGTATTTACATAATTTAATAAAGGAAAAATAAGTAATTAGTATAATATAGAATTTTTTTTTATTTTTGGGGTAAATTTTCCTTATCGCCTGGAAATATTAAATCATTATTATTATGTGTTCAAATAATTATTAAAGCTGAAAACAGGATATTCTCTAAGCCACAATGTTGATAATTACTTTTAAATTTAAATGGTAATTTATGCGTGAGAAAATCAAATTTCTTTATTTTCCTTATCAAAGTTCACATTAAAGCTTAGAATGGATATAAGCTTAACCACAATATTATTTAACAATATTACTATGTGAACAAAAAAAGATTTTTTATGAGTATGGATATCAATTTAACCGCAATATTATTTAACAAAAGATTTTTTTATGAATTAATTAAAATATATATTTTGATAAGAAATTACTATAAAAGGTTTAAAATATTAATTATTAGCATCAGTCTAATTTCTAATTTGTTAGCATAATATTAAAAATAAAAAAAATAAAATGTCTTCAAATTTAATAAAAAAATTAAATAATATAGGCGGCGCAGGAATGCTGCAAACAAAGAAAATTACCGAGTTAAAATTAAATAAATCCTACACAATAAAAAAATTGTGTAGGATAAACACAAAATACGGCGTCAGAATAATAGCTGACTTTAGTCAGTTTCGAGTATTTCTACCTGCTATGTACAAAGTAATGTCCGATAAGGACATTGCTGATATAAATAATGGCAATTTTGCAATAATGAGTACATCTCATTATGGCTCATCAGCCAATATAAAATTTGTAGAGCTGGACTTTGATTCGGATCAACATTTAGACGATTTCGAAGAAGGTCAACGAATGGTTCAAGTTGTTGAACTTGATAATGAAGATGACGATAGCGACTGGGATGTTCCAGTAGAAGAAATCAAGAAAAAGAAAAGAAATGTACTTAATTAATTAATTTTTTATTTTATTTTATATTTTGTTAAAATTAAAAATAATATTTAAGAATTTTTTGACAATTTAATTAACAAAAAAATAAATAAATGTTTCAAAGAAATAATTGAATAAAAAATTATATATGTTATATTAAAATATGAATCGTGTTTTTTTCTTTTTCTTTTTCCTAGAAGATTATAGCGAAACTGAATAAAACTGATAAAACGATAAATTTATTACGAAATAATTTAAAAAGTAAAGGTTTATCAGTAGGATCCAAACGTAAAATTGAAGGGCAATTAATAACGTTTAACAGCAAGAGGGAGTGTTTAAAGAATAATTTAAATCATGGAAGTGGTATGATTCAAAACCATGTTGTTTGGACTGAATTTGAATCAGCATTTGCTGGAAGAATTAAAAGTTGTGTTATCACCAACTTATCATACAAAGGCGTAGAATATTTCATGGAAGCAGCTGCAGCTGTCTTTGAGAAAGAAATAGCTACGCTATTGAAAAAGCATAACACCATTAAATTAAATGCTGTGTTAAATGCAGAATTTATTATCAAAAAAAATAATGAGATAATAAACGAAATTAAGCATTTCAACACCAAAAATAAAACCTTGGAAAGAGAAGACGATGTCAAACAACACTTCTTAGAGAATATAAGAGAACCCATATTAAGTAAACTCCAAGATTTCCAGGAAAGAGATAGTGGTTGGAGCCTTCATCGTGTTGTATATTTGGTAATAAATGTAAATAAAAATGAAAGATTTTCGGGGTCCACGTATATAAATTTACCTAACTCAATACATGTAAAAAAAGCATGCATAAATATTGAAAATATAGATAATAAATGTTTTGCTTCGGCAGTTGTTTCAGCACTTTATCCAGCAAAGATACATCCAGAAAGAATTAGTCAATATCCACACTATTCATCAGTGTTAAATTTAGATGGTATAACATTTCCCACACCTATTAATCAAATTGACAAATTCGAACGTAATAATAATTTGTCAATAAACTTATTTATGTTGGAAAAACGTTATAATAAATTTTTAATAGTACCACTGCGTTTAACGAAGCATAAAATTGATAAACATGTAAATCTTTTACTTTTTCAAGAGGAATATAATTATCTAAACCAAAAAGATACATATGATGATGATACTAATAGCGAGTGTAATGATACCGATGATGATGATGATGCCGATGCCGATGATGATGATAATGATACTATAAATAAGTATCACTATTGTTGGATTAAAAACTTATCACGCTTGGTGAGTTCACAACTATCCAATAATAAAAAAACTAAATATATTTGTGATAGATGTCTTCATTACTTTAAAATTGATAATTTATTACAATTACATACAGTAGATTGTGAAACCAAAAATACTTGCACAGTTAATTTACCAACAGAGGATACTAAATGGATTTCATTTAAAAATTATAATTATAAACTTGAAGTTCCGTTTTGCATATATGCAGATTTAGAATCAATTTTAAAGCGTGTTCAAAATGATGATAATGAATTAAATACTTTTAAGTATCAAGAACACGAAGCTTATAGTATTGGCTATTATGTAAAATGTTTCTTTGATGACAGTAAGTCTTACTATAAAGCATACACTGGTAAGGACTGTCAAGTATGGTTTGCTCGAGAATTAAAAGAAATATCTGAAAATATTGAAAACATCTATAATGATATAAAACCAATGATTCTTTTAACTTCAACTGAGCAATATGAACATGATAATGCATTATCATGTCATATATGTGAAAAACATTATACTGGTGTTGATGAAAAAGTGAAAGATCATTGTCATTTAACAGGCAAATATAGAGGGGCAGCACATAGAACTTATAATTTAGATTATAAATGCTCCCGAACTATACCTGTAATATTTCACAATTTATCAGGATACGATGCACATTTTATCATAAATGCATTAGCTAATACTTTTAAAGGAAGAATAAATATTTTACCTATAACAAAAGAAAAATACATCTCATTTACAAAACATATTGAAGGAAGTAATATTAAATTAAAATTTATTGATTCTTTAAGATTTTTGGGTACATAATTAGATAAATTAGCATCATATCTACCGAAAAAAGAATTAAAAATAACAAAAAAAGAATGGTTTCATCTCAACGATTACAAATTCAATTTATTGACTCGAAAGGGCGTTTTTCCGTATGATTTCATTGATTCATGGGCAAAATTAACCAATTCTAACTTACCATCTAAAGAAGATTTTTACAGTAAATTGAATAATCAAGAGATATCAGAAGAGGATTATATTCATGCAAACAAAATATGGGATATATTTCATATAAAAAATATTGGCGAATATTCTGATTTATATCTCAAAACTGATGTATTATTATTGGCAGATGTATTCGAAAACTTTAGAAAATGTTGTATACAAACTTATAAATTAGATCCAGTTAACTATTATACATTACCAGGATTTACTTGGGATGCAATGCTAAAGTACACTGAAATTAAATTGGAATTATTAACAGATATTGATATGGTATTATTTGTAGAAAGAGGTATAAGGGGGGGAGTTAGTCAATGTTCTAAAAAATACAGTAAAGCAAATAATAAGTACATGCAAAATTATGATCCTACAGATGAAACAAAATATTTCATGTATTTTGATGTTAATAATTTATATGATTGGGCCATGTCACAATATTTGCCAACAGATACTTTTACATGGTTAAATGAAAACGATATCAAATCATTTAATTTGTCAAGCATTAGCAATGATTCTGATGTAGGATATATTTTAGAAGTCGATTTAGATTATCCTGAAGAAATTCATGATAATCATAGTGATCTACCTTTTTGTTCATTACATGATATACCACCAGCACCAGGTTGTAAAACTAAGAAACTTTTAACAACTTTGTCACCAAAAAGGCGTTATGTCATACATTATCTTTCTTTACAACAATGTTTAAAAAATGGATTAGTTTTAAAAAAAATACATCGTATTCTACAATTCAATCAAAAACCTTGGATTAAACCATATATGGAGCTAAATACTTTAATGAGAACTAGTGCCAAAAATGATCATGAAAAAAATTTGTATAAAATATTGAACAACGCAATATTTGGCAAAACCATTGAAAATGTGCGAAAATATAGTAACATTAAATTATTAACAAAATGGGATGGTAGATATGGTGCTAAAGTAATGATATCTAAACCAAATTTTCATAGTAGAACAGTGTTTAACAAAAATTTGGTTGCAATCGAATTATTAAAAACACAAATATTAATGAATAAACCTATTTATATAGGAATGAGTGTCTTAGATATTTCTAAAACGAATTTATATGATTTTCATTATGAATACATTAAGAAAAAAATTAAAAATAATGTTAAACTATTGTACACAGACACAGATTCATTAATATATGAAATAAAAGATTGTGATATATATGAAATGATGAAAACCGATATCAATTATTTTGACACAAGCGATTATCCGCAGAATAACATATTTAACATTCCCTTAGTAAATAAAAAAGTAGCAGGTTTAATGAAGGATGAGAATAAAGGTGAAATCATGACTGAATTTGTAGGATTAAAGTCTAAGATGTATAGTATAAGAATAAATAATAAAGATGCTTTCAAAAAGGCTAAAGGGTTAAAAACATCAGTTTTAAAGCAGACAATAAATTTTGATGATTATTTAAATTGTCTTCAAAATAATTGTATGATAAGTAGGAGGCAATGTCAAATAACTTCAGACTCCCATAAAGTATTTACAATAAATCAAAATAAAATAGCTTTAAGTTCCAAAGATGATAAAAGATATGCTATTAATGAAACTACTGATACATTGGCATGGGGGCACTATAGTATTAAGAATTTATAACTTGTTCAATAAACAAAAAAATCAATCATTTAAAATTTAATAGTTTTATTTATTCTATATAATACATAGGATTATGTTTCAGGTTGCAATATTCAAGATTTTTTTAAATAAACAAACATTTTGTACTGCATATATACCAGAATGATTAACCAAACATTTAGGTATTTGTATCCCATATTTTGATTTTAAAGTTTTGATATTTGAAGAATTATTATCGTCTAAATCTATAATATTTGTATGCTTCAAAGTATTGGAAATCCATGTATGTTTTTCAAATCCTTTAACATATATTTTAATGTGTGCATTTAGCATAATTTTTATATGATTAATAGCATCACGAAAATATGTAACTCCATCACTCCATTGAAATCCATGATGGTTTCTCTCAAGCCATCTGTTTGTTTTTTGTGTGTTAGCTGAGAGTAAATGGAATCCATATGGAGGTCTTATAATCAGCAGCGGCTCGTCCTAATGGGCTAGGTGGGTTAAGCCCACCCTAAGAAATCTTAATTTAAATTCCACAAAATATCTTCCAAAATAAAAAAAATTAAAAAAAAAATTTCATAAAAAAAAAATATTTTCATAGTATGTACAATATTTGCTCTGCCTACCCTATAAAATATACGTATTTTCATATTATGTACAATATTTGGTCTGTCTACCCTATAAAATATACGTATTTTCATATAGTAATTATGTAATAGAAATGAAGGAAAAGAAAACGAAAAAATTCTTGCGGACTTAGTCCGAAAAATACATTAAATTTGCTTTGCAACTTTTTTTATATGTATTGTTTTCTAATATACCGCGGTTGGGCTAAAAAATAGTAGCCCACTGCATATATGTTTCCTCTATAGAATAAAAATTTGAATATAAACATTTTTATTAAATGTATTTATGTATACAAACATTTATTTTTCATATGCATGAACGACGATTTTATATATTTTTTTTGTGTTGAGAATTTTCTTCTATGCATATGCATATAGTAGGCGAGAATAATTTATATGGTAAATCAAAAATAAAAAAAAAATCTCTGAAAGAAATGCATGAACGACGATTTCGTTTTTTTTTTGTATTGAAAATTTTTTTCTATGTGTGTATATAGGCGAGAATAAATTTATATAGTAAAGTCAGCAAAAAAAAAAAAAGAAATGATTTATTGGATTTTTTTTACAGCAAAAATGTTATAAATATGTTTCTATACTGTTTTGCTTCTGTTACTTTAATGTTAGGGACTATTTAACAGTAGCCCCTAGTACATAATATTTTTCCTGAAAAAAAATTAACAGCATAATGCTTATTTTTTTATACATTGTCTGTTAAAAAAAATTAATGGAAAAAGCAATAGAATAATATAGTCAAGTGCGTATATCGTGTTTCGTGTATGCGAATATTTATTTTACTATTGCTATACATAAGTATAAAAAAAATATTACGTACATATTATGTTTTATCGTATAGCATTGTTTTAAAGATTTGAATGCTTTTCATAATTCTAATTTGAATTTAATGAAAATTAAAAAGGAAGTTTTTGATATAGAGTTTAGTAATAAAATAATTTATAAAAAAATTTCATTTTAAGTGTTATTGCTAGTTTGATCGATCCGCTGTTTTGCTGTTTTTACGGTGACCAGAAGTTTTCATGCATTTAGTATTTTGTATTTTTGTAGTTAAATTTTAAAATTATATATATTTTATATTATACACGTATACCTATATATGTGTGTATTATATTTATTTATAATTTTCATATTACATATAAATATAGTTTTCATATTATATATAGCATTTTCCGGTCAAATTAGTCTTTTTACACATAAAATAGACTTTAAAAATATAAAGATAGTCTTTTAAAAAATCAAATTAGTCTTTATAAATTTCAAGTTAGTCTTTTAAAATTTCAAATTAGTCTTTTTACATTTAAAATTAGTCTTTTAACACTTCGAATTAGTCTTTTAAAATTAAAAATTCTGTGTTTTAAACCTATTATTTACGTAGAAACAAATAATATTTTTTTTTTTAAATTTTGTTCAAATTAAAATTTTATGAATAAGAAGCATTTAAATTCACCCAAAAATCTTAACGATATTTTTTAATTTTTTTTCCCAAAAGATAAATGTTTTGTTCGGCAGCTGTTAAGTGTACCAAGAGACCATAACTTGGTTAATGCAATTGCACAAGGTGTTTCAACATTGAGCGATCAAGATTGTCGAAACTATTTTTTAAATATGACGCTAAAAATGTCAGGTGCTATTCTATTGTTGGCGAAGAATTACATTAAAATTATATTATCGCTTAATAAAATTTTAATTTATTAATAATATATTTGTTTGTACTTAGTATTTGTTTGTACTTAAATAATAGGTTTGAAACACATAGAAATTTTATTTTTAAAAGACTAATTTGAAATTTAAAAAGACTAACTTGAAATTTAAAAAGACTAACTGGAAATTTAAAAAGACTAATTCGAACTGATTTTTTAAAAGACTATATTGATGTGTAAAAAGCCTAATTTGATCGGAAAATGCTATATATTGCATATATAATTCTCATATTATTTTTTGCTAAATACAACATATATTATGAATTTTTAAATAATTGCTCTAATGATAAATGAAATAGATTACTTATTGGAGCATCTATTTAAATCTTCATCATTAGAGGTTAAGGTTAAAATTAAAGAATTAGGATTACATCAGCCAATCGATTTTGTTTTGTGTTGAGGAACCTGGACACTAAATTCCAGTTAACGCTTTGAGTGTAGTACCTCATGTTAAAGTGGAAACCTGCACAATGTCTTTTCTTAATTTCAAAAAAAAAATTAGCCCACCCATAATTTTACAGCACGAACCGCCACTGCTTATAATGTAGTGCTGTAATTCACCAGTTGAAGAGAGTATTGCAATTTCTTTTAAAATAAACTTATTTTTATCATCTCTGAAGCCTTGAATATCAATTATTAAGTATGATGAATTCATTTAAATGATTTTGTTAACTTCAGAGCTTAATGGATTGTAGTGAACTAAACGATCATGTAGCATTAGACAATATGCTGATGTATTTTCCGCTACTCCATCTGCTGTTTTTATCTCAATTCTAACATCGACAGGTCCAGTTTTGAGATTTTCATTTTGATAACGTGTATCTATTACTATAATCATTGCAGAGGATTTAAATTCACCCCAAGTCAGTAATGGTTCGGCTATAACTCTATTGTAGTAATTTTTTTGAAAGTTTGCATATGCATCATAAACTAAAGCGTAACGGTTTTTTCCAAAAGCCAGATTCATATCTTCATATGGATAAGATTCCGAATTAAGATATACTTTTATATCAGTCACCCCACAATTATCAAATTTTGAGCAGTCTACCTTTACTTTATTCTGCCTTTCAGTCTGAAAAGCTACAACTATAAATCGTGGTTTTTCCAATTGCGTTGTAGTCTTTACATTCCAAATATGATGAGGTGTTTATTGGTAATGATTGATATTCATATAGATCCCAATTCCTAAAAGCTAATTTCATTGTTTCCCCATTGTTAATGCTTTGATATAAATTTAATTTCATTGTATCTGATAGAGATATGTGTTGTACTTTCCATTGGACTTTTGATAATGTTATTTTAGGTTTTTCTTCCTCATCAGTGGTAATTAAAGCATTGTCATCTGTTCTAGCACGAGTAAGAATTAACTCATGTCTAGCATTGGTATAATATTCATATAATCTTCCGCAAATCCCAATAATCTTTTCAATGGAATACAAAAATTAAAATAAAATCCTTTAACATCAATTGAACCTGATGGAGACCAACTTCCATTATAAAGAGCTTTGCTTTCATTAGTATTCAAAGAAATATAATTTTTTAAACATGATGTTATACCAACATTTCGATTGTGATCAATTTCTTTACCATTAATTTCATATCGAATTTCATCAAAAAGAAATGCTGCCGCATTATTAATTAATTTAGTTTTAGTAACAGCTGCACCATCAACTGATTTAGAAAGTATACCTTCTATATAGAGTAAACTAGTTGATGGTAGTATATTTATATTTTGATTCTGTATAGCAATTCGTATAATATCACTATTTTGGAATGAATTCAAAAATGGTGAATAACTATGCCATTGTGAATTTGTAATATTTTCATCAAATATTGGTTCTTGAAAGCTATTTGTTATATTTTTCATTGTTTTCTCTTCAGTTTTAATCCAATTGATTGTAAAAATTGTTGATTTTGTTGTGTTAATAATTTTAAGTTCCTTAGTCTGTGACCATGTGGATTGACCATCTGATTATGATTGAAATTAAGATCAATATTACTTAAGCCTTTATTAGTAGGATGTTCTTGGTTATATATGATCATGTTTGAAGTTTCAAATGTAATCTGGCTGTTATATTCTCTCCTCTAAAATTCAATAAATTTCCGTCTTGATCAACTAATTTTAAAATTAATGATGTTAATCGTTCAACGTTTACAGGCAAATAGATGACATTCAATGGTACTTCAATAATTTTATATCCTGGACTTACTTTAATTGAAAACTAATTGAATATATGAGCTTGCTGGTTATTTATATAAGTTCAGTCAATAATATTACACTCAACTCGTATAGTATTAACTCTATTTATATCAACATATAGATCTGATGTATGCAATTGGTTTTTTAGTAATTTTTGTTTACTAAAACCCAAGAGCTTACAAATGCTCAGTTCTTTGGTGAAATCAATATCTCCTATATCAGAATAAATTTCACATTTTAAAGTATTATTATTTGCTTTCAAATTAAAGGTTCCTTGATCTGACGAATCTGATTTCATATTATCATATGCCTTCCGAATATACCTCTCTATATCGTCAATTTCATAAGATCCTACAGGTATTGTGATGATTTTATCACCAATATGAAACATATTATTATCAATATCTACATTTGGTATTGAATTATATGTTTGAAAATCTACTAATCCACACACATAATTTCCTTTTAAATCAATAGGCGGAAAATATCGTGAAGTGAGTAAAGAACTATTATCGTTGAGAGTTAATGTTAATGACATGATGTATTGATAACAAATGATTAATTTTTAAAACATATCATTCTTTTATTCATTTTTTTTTATTAATATTATACATATTTTTTGTAACATTTTCTAATAAAAATTTGAAACATAAATATCCGCATATATATGTGTTAAATTCTTGTTCTTCATTATGGTTATACAATAAATTATTAACATCTAAATATTTCACAACTTCTATTGGTGGTCTCAAATTTCCAAAACTGTCAAAATAATGTGCATGTTTATTGTTTTTGTAATATGCCACCCAATTATCCAAGTTTATTATACCACATTCAAGGCTCCATGGTTTAGAAGGCAGATCATCACGCATAAAAACACCTCGAAAATGTGGTAAATGTTTTCCAAACTTTAGTAAATCTATATTAGTTAGTGGTCGATTAGGTAGCAGCTTTAAAAGTTTTTTGATTGATTTTGTTGTTTTAAAAATAGTCCCAATCCTTTCTTATGTGGTTTTAAGTACAATCCACTACCATTGAGTGTAATAGTTTCAATCGTTTTGTTATGCCTACGTTTTTCCTCTAGCTCTTTTTTCGCATTACTAGCATCATTCACCGCTTTCGCTATTGTTGCAGCTCCCCCTGAAAGAGCACCAACAGCGGAAAGGCCAGCGAATAATGGCACTAAAAAAGGAAGAACTCCCCCCATTTTCGGTATTGGTAAGAATCTTGGTACTTTGATCCTATTTCGATTTTTACCTTTAGTAGTTTTTCTAGCAGCTCGAAGAGCTACTTTTATTGACTCTTTTTGATTTGAAGGATTTGAAGTATTAACAGCTATTTTAGCAGCTTGTACTGCATCTCTAAAGGAATTTATATCAGAAGTTTTTCGTATTTTTCGCTTTTTTCGATTTTTGGTTTTGCTTTTTTTTTTAGTTTTTCCTTTCATAACACCCATACCAAGTTTTACTTTTGCTTTCATGGCGTTTGTAACCAAAAGAGAACTAGCACGCTCACCTAAAGTGGAATCTTTTCCAGTTACTCTACCCCAAGCCCTTCCAGCTAAAATTTTATCAGCAGTATGTCTATTATTTATATCTTTACTTATAGAATATGCTATATCATGTTCTCGACAAGCTTCATCCAATTGATTCACCCCTCTATCACCACGAGCTAATCGTTCTTTAAGTTTAGTTCCGGTCCGCAATAATTATATCCTGGCAAATGTAATTCAACTGGTAAATTATTTATTAGAGAGTTTAAAACACCTCCTCCTCTTTTGACATCCCTTTCGCTATTAACAGAACGATAATTAAGCATAATTTATATATTTGAATCCATTGAAGGCTATTTTATGATTAAACTTATTTTGAAAAAATAATTTAGTTATATAATTCGCACTTATTAAGATTTTTGAAATAGTTAAAAGGATGAAGTTTGTCAAGCAACATGTTAAAATTAAAATCAAAAATTTTGATGAAACTGTTGGATCAGGTGTTGAAAAAAGTAAACATGGTGTCTTATTACCTAATAACATACGAGGGTTAATAGTAGGACCTTCAAATTGTGGTAAAACCAATGTCTTATTAAGTATGTTATTAGACTCCAATGGATTATGCTTTGAAAATATCTATATATATTCAAAATCATTACATCAGCCTAAATATGAATATTTAAGAAAATTGATAACTTCTATCAGGGGAATGGGTTACTATGAATTTTCAAATAATTGTGAAATAATGTAACCCTCGGAAGCTAAAAAGAATTCAATTTTTATTTTTGATGATGTTGCTTGTGAAAAGCAAAATAATATACGATCATATTTTTGTATGGGCCGACATAATGGTGTTGATAGTTTTTATTTATGTCAATCTTATACTCATATTCCTAAATATTTAATTCGTGATAATGCTAATTTCATAATCTTATTCAAACAAGATGATTTATATCTGCGACATATTTACAATGATCACGTAAACTCTGATATGACATTTAATCAATTCAAAGATGTGTGTAAAGAATGTTGGAAAAATGATTATGGATTTTTATTTATTAATAAAAACAGATTGTGTAATAAAGGGAGATATCAAAAGAACTTTGATGAATTTCTATTGATTGAAGAAGAAAAATAAGAGATCTAATTAGGGATCTGTAGCAGTTTATAAGTGAACAGATCAGAGGAGTCGAATCAATAACTGTTGCAGTTTATAAGTGATCTCATTAGAGAGGATCGAATTAGTTGATGGGGGTGAGTGTAAGCAATCAGTAGTTTGCGAGATTAATCAATATTAATTTAAAAGTTAATTAGCACATCTTAAAAAATGAATCAAAAAGTATTTGGAGAGATGATAAAAGCACAAAAAGCTTTGAAACGAAAATATGCTATTTTAAAAACTGGGCAAACTTCTAAAGGAGATGAATTGGAAAAAACTTTCCAACCTATAGTAAAACCTCTAAAAGAATTAATAAAAGTGGTTGAAAATCAAATACCTAATGATATAACAATAAAACCCGAAACAAAAGAAGAAAAATCTACAATAAAAGAAGAAAAACGTGAATATTTTAAACCCCAGAGTTTGAGTTTCGAAAGCCTTAAAACGTCAACACCGAATTCAACTTTAACATTCAATGCTAGCGAAAATTATGAAACGCCTAGCAAAAAAAGTAATATTGAAAGTAATTCACCACAGACTGTCTCAATAAAAAAAATTGGTTCTAATGATGCATATGGACCTTATTTCGATAAAAACCATATACGCAAAATGGGGAAATCTACCTTTAACATTGATGATAAAACTGGTGATATACACATTGATAATAAGGTTTTTAAAAAAACAGAGGGCTTAATGAATTGATATTTAGCAATAATCCACATATAGAACTATATACTGAAGATGATTTGAACGAGTATAAAAAAATATTATTACTGACGAATGCTCATTTAAAAAACCCAAATGATTCTTATTCACAAATAAAAGGGCATAGAGGATTGAAATATGTGAACATCATTAAAAAACTAATGACACATAAGTATAATACTCGAAAAAAAATAGTTGGAAGTACATACCTATCGAAAAGAAAAAGATTGCCATTGGATATGCAATTTTCAACCAAACCTATAGAGTATGTTCATTGGGATGATCCAAATGAACTTGTTGATAGATTGAAACTCTTGATTGCATCTCAAGAAGCTGGAAATAATAATCACAATAATGAAATTATTTCAATAATCGAGGAACTTAAGGAGGCAGGTCTAGTTGAATAAAAGAACATTCAAAGTTAATTTTTTATCATAAACAAAATGGTTATCGACAAGTTTGGTCGAAGTGAGAATAATGAAAAAATCATCACTTCAGCCCCGCCAGGAGTAGGATTTAATTTAACATCTGATGGAGACTACGACATACAATTTAAACGTCTTGTTAATATTAATAAACCAATACACCTTAAAGATGCTGCAACAAAGGAATACATAGATAATGAAATAGATGCAATTAATAAGTACAGTATATTACTACGAAAATCTATTGATGATACATATGATAGTTTAATGACATATATTAATGCTGAGAATTTAAAAATAACTGAAATATTACAAAATTTAGAGCATTCAATAATTAATTTGGAAGTTTATAATTTTAAAAAAGATCAACAATAATATTACATACAGCTAAATTATGAGCAAGAGAAAGGTTGTTGAGGAGTTACATAAACCTGCTAGAAAAAACTTTAAGAGGCGTCGTGTTATAATCAAAGGTTTTGATGATCTTTGGCAAGCTGATCTTGTAGAAATGGGTGCATATGCTGCTGAAAATGATGGATATAAATTCTTACTAACTGTAATTGATACATTTTCAAAATATGGTTGGGCTATTCCAATAAAAAATAAAACAGGTGTGAATGTTACTGAAGCGTTTAACACAATTTTCATAAATTCAAATAGGCAGCCTAAAAACTTACAAACTGATGATGGTAAAGAATTTTTTAACAAAATCTTTCAAAATTCTATTGCGAAATATAAGATTAATCATTACTCAACATTCAGCTCATTAAAAGCCTCAATTGTTGAACGTTTTAATCGTACAATAAAGGAAAAAATGTGGAAAGAATTCTGTTTTAATGGAAACTATAAATGGATTACTATGATTCAGAAACTTGTACATGATTATAATCATTGTACTCACAGAACAACTAAACGAAAACCTGCTGAAATCACCAAAAAAGATGAAAAAATATTATTATCTACAGTTTACAATCACATTAAAATTGCACCATTTGCAAAATTTAAAGTTGGTGAATCAGTTCGAATAAGCAAGTTTAAACATGTTTTTGAGAAAGGCTATACACCCAACTGGACAGCTGAAATATTCAAGATAACTAAAAGACAGCTAACAAATCCAACAACTTACTTATTAGAAGATTATCAAGGGCACCCCATTAAAGGAGGGTTCTATGAACATGAATTACAAAAAGTGAAACATCCTAGTATATATTTAGTTGAAAAAATAATGAAAACCAAGGGTGACAAAGTTTTTGTGAAATGGCTTGGATTTCCTTCTAATCAAAATTCATGGATAAACAAGAATGATGTATTAGTGTGAAATATACTTATACTTGACAGAGTTAATGGTTACACATTTCGAAAAAATTATAAATTTGGATTTAAGTTCTCTAAAAAATAAAATTTTTCATTAGTTTAGTTCGAATAAATTTATTGAACACAGTGGATCATAAAATTAGAATGAGCGACAAAAAGCAATTGTTGAATGAGGATAAGAATATGAGTAAAAATAAAGAATGTCAATATAAATTATATTGCACATCTGCAAAATCTTGTTACACTTGTCCAAAGCAGCAATCATCATCATCATCATCGTCATCACCATCATCAACTGGGGATAAATGTTCAATCCCATATAAAAAACAAAAATAATTGTAAACTGAAATTCATACAATGATAAATAAAACATAATTTTAATGTTATAAAATAAAAAAAAAAAAATTTTTGTATTTCATTCATTTTTTTTATAAATTACATATTTAAAATATATTCATGTTTACTACTACAATTTAAAACAACTTTAAATGTGTTTATGTACATATTTATCAACAGATCTACAAAAATGTTCCAATTTCTCTATTTCACCCTTTAAAAACGTTATCTGAGAACTTATTTCTAACAAATTTTTAATGTCATATTTTATTTCATTTATAGATTCACCACACTCTCTTTTTACTTTATCAATTTCACTATCAGCATAATGTTTTGAAACAGCATCAAAATTTTCTATAGGTTGAGCAACGTTTATTACTCGTTTATTTTTCAGATCATAATCACCATCAGCCGTTAAATCAAATCCTTCACCCTGCAGACCTCGTAAAGGTTTTCTCCCCCTCCGCTCACCTGAACGTCCAAATTTGTCTATTGACATTTCAGAATTAATAAAATTATTGTAAAACTAAATCATTTGTAATGATATATTTCTTTTAATTTATATATATAAAGCATTTTTTTTATATTTAAGCTATATCCATATAATATTCTTGTTTCAATTTTTTCAAATCAATTATCTGGAAATCCGATCTATGCGATGTGTCATATGCTGTAAATCTTTCAATTTCACCATTACTTGAAATTCTTTCACTATCAAATTCCTTATATTCAACACATTTTATTTTCAACGATCGTCTTTTAAAATTGCTATCATATGAACATTTCAATTTAATTTCTTTGGTATCATCATATACAAGTTTAAAATGTCTATAAAATATATTTTCACTCTCGATAATGCCTGAAATATCTTTTTCTTTTTTAATTAAATCAAGTCTAAAAGCTTCAATCGCTTCTTCAACAGTAACATAATCAATTTTTGATGATTCCTCACTTAATGAATTTGTTGTAACTTGTCCATCAAATTCTGGTGGTGCTGTGGTTGTTATTATTGTTGTTGTTGGTGTTGTTCTTGTATCATTATATTCAGTGTCATGTGAATTGATTCGCTTTAGAAGTTGTATAGATAAGCGTATTTGTATTGTTTCATTATTTGGAAGTAACACATTAAATTGAGCATCTCCATTATGTTCAATATCTAATTTAATATTATTAGTTGGAGCTGCATAAATCTTAATAAGAAGCAAACTTAAAATACAAAAAGGTGTAAAAAGGTTCTTCATATTGGTAGCTTCTTTAGATTCAAAGATCGTTGTTAGCTCTTCAATGGTATTTTGTAGAATAAATTTTTTTATGTTATGATGATTTAATTTGTTTGTGACTCTTGCTTCTTTTGTAAATGAGCTTCAAAAGAAGCCCTGAAATCTTCCACTAATACTAATATGCGTAAAACATCATCATCTGTAATGGTATTATTTTCTTTTTGTATGTAAACTATTTTCATTGTGTTCAAGTTGTCAATTAAGTCTATAATTCTCTCTCGCATATATTTAACATTTCTAGCATCAAAGTTTTTCTTCACATCCTCTAATTGTAGTAATGCATTATTAAGCCTGTTTATCAATTCTGATTTTTTATCTAAAACTATGTTGTCAGCTTTTCTATATATAGAGGTAGTAGTAGTAAGAGATAATAGTAGTTAAGCAAAGCGGGTTCTACTCCAGCTTTTAACAAACCCTTCGTTTTGTTGTTTAGTTGGTTTGTGTATGTGATGGTTTGTTTCCTTGGTGTATTGGATGGTTTGTGTTCGTGATGTGTCTGTGGTTTGTGTACGTGATGTGTATTGGATTTTGTGTCTGTGGTTTGTGTCCGTAATGTGTATTGGATTTTGTGTCTGTGGTTTTTGTGTTCATAACATTTTTGTGTTAGATAATTTTTAAATCAGATACTTTCTTGGTTTCTAGCATTTTATGGCCAATGCTGATACGATGGTATCGTTTGAAGATCTTCAAACAATTGCTGAATTTGATCTTGATTGTGAATCATCATCTTCATTAGATAAGATAAATAAGTTTTTATATGAATATAATAATTTTTTACTTGAGGAACATAAAGAAAAATTTAAAAATTATCGAAAGTTATTGATGAAATTATATAATGATGATGAAATAATACTGTCAATACATGGATATCACTTCTCAAGCTGTTTGTGGTCTTCTGATAATGCTACATCCGGTTCTGATACTTGTCTCTGTATTGATTTAATGTTCTATGAGGGGGAATGTTTAAAGCTTATGAAATTATATTTGAGATTATCTTCTAGAAAAAATAATTATAATTAGTCGTTTTTGATCATTTAACAAAGCAATGGGGGATTAATATATAAAAGATTTTTTGGAAAAATACAATACTATTCTTCTAAGTGAACACCAAGATTTAATCATTGATTTTTATATAAGATTTCCAAATAACACAAACAAATGTGAGCAAATAAAATGTGAATGTACATATACATGTGCATGTGTTATTGAATATTTAAGACAGTGTCAAATTATGAAATTAATGGCTTACTATAAATATCTAGATAAATCCATATAAATTAATAAATAGTAACAAATTAATAGAGCCACAGTGAAGATGTTTTGGTGTGAAAATATCCGTCATGGTCATAGATATTGTGTCTGCTGTAGAAAATGGAAATCATTCAAAATAGTATATATTAAATATTTGGGTTCTATAGTAGAGATTTGGGTAACACCTGAAAATGGTGAAAGGGTTTTATTATTATTTATAAGAAATGGTGAAGCGTTACCAGCATATCTTAACTGGGATGTTAAATTTCTTGAATGGCAGCATGTGAAAATCGAAGTTATGGGTGGGGACATAGGAATCGTTGGTGAAATAACTAATACACCTAGGAAATATGAAAACAAAATAAATAAGTTTCCAATGGATTGTCCATTCATATTGGGAGAAGATTGGGAGCAGATTGCAAAGAACAAATCAGAACAAGAAATAGAATCATTATCTCTTACTACATCTGTATATAGGAGAATAGAAGAAATTGAACCTAATAAAAATTTTGAATTGCAAGATAGACTTACTAAAGCATTTGAATATTTAGAGAGTGTAAAAAAATCTTATGAATATGATGGAGAATATTCACTGAAACCGCAAATTATTGGTTTAATAGATAAATTAAATACAATTCAAATAATTTACAATAAAAATGTAAACAATTCTACTGTAGAAGATGATGTTTTACGTTTATTAATATTAGTGGAAGATTACAAAGATGTTTATCAAGAGTACTTACAAAAACAACGATTGTAATAATAATATTACTTAAACAATGATCTAGGAAAAACAAAAAATATTTCATTCTGCAGATAAACCTTGAAGAGTTAACTTGAATTCAATCAATTAAATATGAAGAAGTTTTCACCTATCACTATTTTCAGCTTACTATTTATTAGAATTTATGCGGCTCCTGTTATTGCTCCTACTATTGCATTAACTGATGAAAATAATGGAAATGCTACATTTAATGTTATACTTCCTAGTAATGAATTAATTCAAGTAACCCTATCAATAAAACTAATGAAACATGTAAACCCCCCCGATGAATTACTTGATATAATAACATCATCAATCAAACCAACAACAACAACAGCATCAAATGAGCAATCAGAAGAATCAGATAAAACATATGTTACCGTTGAAGAAGCGATTGAAGGATTTAGACGTGATTTAATTAAAAAGGAAAAAGAAATTGCTGGTTTTATCGAAAGTGAAAATATATTCTATCGTCATTTTCAATTGGAGCATAGTGATGAAGAAAAAATCAAAATACGATGTTCATATGACAGCAATTTTAAAAAACGAACGTTGAAAATAAATTGCCTTGAATATATGGAAATTGAAAGTCAAAGAATTTTGAGTAATGGTGAAATGGAAAAGTTTACAAATTATGATACATCCTATAGATCAGAATTGGTGATAATCGATGTGAATAAATTGAAACAAACATATTACATGGAAATATCTTAAACATGTATATTATTGTTTAAACATAATAATAATTATTAATATGAGTCAGAAGATGTGGAATTATGATTAGAGTTTTCGAACGTATTTCTTAAATTATGGTTATTGTTTGTATTCAACCATGGCTCAATGAGTGAGTTCATTCAAATTATAATATATAAAATTTATTTCAAAATATAGGCAGCTAGGCTCCGGTTCAACACTCTACCGGGGCCATGGTTGAATTTTTTTTAAATTTATATATTAATTAAAACTATTATTTGAAATTGTGAAATAATCTAATTTTATTGAATAAAAGAAAATATGTTTTTATTTTAGAATTTCTGTTTTATTTATCCATGAGTTATGTTGACTTGAAAAACCAAGCCATTTTACAAATACTTTATCTTTGTTTGTTTTTAAAAAATTTTCAATCAGATACATATTATTATGTTTTACTTTATTTAGTTCTAATTCATAGAATCCTCCTTGAATAGGTTGACCTTGATAATCTTCAAGTAAGTATGTTATGGGATAGGTATTTTGAATTTTACATATTTTAATAATTTCTGTTGTCCAATTTGGTGTGTAACCTTTTTCAAAAACATGCTTGTATTTACTTATGCGAACATTATCACCAATTTTATATTTGCCTGCTGTAAATTGTTTTATATGTGAATACACAGTTGAAAGTAAATATTTAGAATTTTCTTTTGTAACATCATATGGTCGCATTTTTATTGTTCTATGTTTTTTATGATTATATTCATTAATTAGTTCTTTTAATATATGAATCCATTTATAAGAGCCATTCAAACTAAAGTTTTTCCACATCATATTTTTCAAAGTCCTATTAAAACGTTCAACTATTGATGCTTTTAATGAACTGTATGTAGAATAATGATTAATGTGATTTTTTTGCATTAAATCTTGAAATATTTTATTAAAGAATTCAGTTCCATCATCTGTTTGAATATTTTTGGGTTTTCTTCCAGCTTTGAATATTGTATTCATTGCTTTAGTCACCTCTTTAGCAGTTTTGTTTTTAATTGGAATTGCCCAAGCAAATTTTGAAAATGTATCAATTACTGTTAAAAGATATCGATGGTTTTTATTAGATTTCGCATATACACCCATTTCAACTAAATCAGCTTGCCAATGGTCATCAAAACCTTTAATAATAACACGTCGTCTGTGAAAATTTTTTCGAGCTGGTCTATGTAATTCGTTAACAACATCATTCTTACTCATTTTGATGTAAAATGATTACTATACTATTAGTTTTTTTTATATATATTTTGATGAACTTCACTCATACTTTGGTTCAGTATTAATTTTAAAAGGTTTAGTAATAATTGTATTGTTTTCATCAGTCTTTTTCGCATCTGATATTGTTTTTATATGATTAAATACAAAAGTTTCAAATGTTTCATATTTTTCTAGCAAAGCTTTTTGTTCTTTTTGTAAAACATCTAATACAAGCTTAACCTTTTTTTCAATTATATCATCAATATAGCCTTTTGTTGCAGCATCATTTTTGCGAGCTGGTTGGTGAAGGTTAACAATTCGTTTATTTTGTACGTCATAGTCATTTTTCTCATCCAATATAAATCCAATTCCATAAGGTCCTGTGGGCCCCATAGGTCCAACTGGTCCAATTTGTCCTTCAGGTCCAATAGGTCCTACTGGCCCAGCAGGTCCTACTAGTCCTCGTAAAGGTTTTCTGACTGGTTGACCAGTACGACCAAACTTATCAATAGGCATATTTACAAATGATGTGATTTCTCTAAAATATCTTCTTTTTATTGTATAATATTAGCCTCTCTCAACTCTTCCAAAATACAAATAATTTCATTATTATGATTATTATGACCAGCTTTTTGAGAACCTACTAACAACTGCAATCTATCAACTAGCTCATTTGGATCATCCCAGTAAACATAATCAAGCTTTCTTTTAGAAACTTTCATCATAAGACCCTTACCTAATGCTGTTTTTGTTGATGATGATGATGATGTCTTTCGAGTATTATACTGATGTGGAAATAATTTTTTAATTATAGAATTATATTTATTACCACTATTTCCTCGGATTTGTTGATTTGAATCAAATTTGCGTCTATGTGCATTGGTTTCTATTAATATTTTTTTATATGTGTTTAAGTCTCCATCAGTATATTTAGTTGAATCTGGATTTTTCATAAATATTAACTCTTGCAATCCAATTGTGCTTTTATATGAACTTTTATCAATAATTATTTCATTTTGGTTTACTTCTATTTCTTTATTACCAATTTTCCATTCAGCAGAACTTTGATCAAAATATGGACCAAAAGTTGTATCAAAAATGTTCGGTATAGAAGTAGTAGATTCAAATATTTTAGTATATTTTGATATAGTATTAGGTTTCTCAATTAAATGTTTTGTAGATGTTGGGGTTAATAAATATTTTGGTGAAAATTTTTTAGGAGTAGATGTATGAAATAAAGTATTTGATCCATCTACACTATCATCATCATCATCATCAGAATCAGTTTTGTTTGATTGTTTTATACTAGAAACATCATCATAAAATCTTGATTGCTTCTCTTTTTTAATTGCACCAATTGATTTTTCTTGTTTTATTTCAGGATAAATTGATTTTTGTTCAATTGCTTTTGCAACGTTTTTTAGTGGCAATGTAATTGGTTTAAAATGTTCTTCTAATACATGTTCTGCATCCATCTGGCCAGTTTTTAAAGCTCGATTTTTCTTTTTACTGCTTTACTAGTCTTAATAATATCTTTTATAATTTTCTCATTCATATTCAATTAATCTGTTTAGTTGTTGAGCTGTTAATCTGTTTAGCTGTTAAGCTGTTTAGCTGTTGAACTGTTCTGATTATATATGTTATGATTAATCTATATAACAAAATTCATCAAACCCTCTACGATAACAACCATTTTGTTTTTCACTATCCCTATCTATAACTAAAAAACCATATTTTTTTTCCCAACAATTAAGACACATTTCATGAAATTGTACGAATGTCATATCATTGCTGACATGATCTGTATAAATATGTCTTAGATTCATATCATCCTGCTTAAAAATTATTAAAAAGTTTGCATTATCTCGTATGAGATGTTTTGGAATATGGGTATAAGATTGACATAAGTAAAAACTATCAATATTATTGTGACGACCCATACAAAAATATTTCCGAATATTATTTCTATCACATGCGACATCATCAAAAATAAATATAGAATGTGATTTTGCTTCTTCAGGTGGAATTATATCACTGTTATTAGAATAAGTATAGTATCCGAGTTCTGGAATAGTTGCCATAACTTGATTAAGAAACTCATATTTTGGTTGGTGTAGAGACTTAGAATATATGTAAATATTTTCAAACTTCAATCCATTGGGTTGTTCTAATAAGCTTAATATGACATTTGTTTTTCCACAATTAGATGGACCCACTATTAGTCCTCGTATACTATTTGGTAATAGTTCACCATGTTTTTTTGTTTTACAGCAGTTTCCTTTTATTTTTATATCTAAATTATTTACAGGTAAAGATTTGTGTTGTTTAATGAATTTCATCTTGACTACTGATAAATTTTCATAAGTTTTAAATTTATATATTGAAATATTAAAACAAAACATTAATCATTCATAATAAGTTAATCTATCCATAATGATTGATTATAATAAAATTAATATCAGTCAAGAAAAAGCTGTTAAAGGAAAAGGTCTTCTAAATAAAATTATAAATAAGTTGCCATTTGAATTACATTTACCCGGTGGTTATCAATATTGTGGACCTGGTACAAAATTACAAAAAAGATTAGACAGAGGTGATCCTGGTATAAACCCATTAGATGCAGCTTGTAAAGAGCATGATATAGAATATTCTAAATTTAAAAATATCAAAGATCGACACATTGCCGATAAAGATTTAGCAGAAAAAGCTTGGAAACGTGTGCTTGCTAAAGATTCTAATTTCTTAGAACGAACGAGCGCTTTATTAGTAACAAACACCATGAAAGCTAAAATTAAATTAGGAATGGGTGTAAAAAAACATATGAAATTTAATAAAACTAAAAAAACTGTAAAGTTATTTCAAAAAGCTGTAAAAGATGCTAAAAATGCTATAAAATTACAAAAACCTAGTAACAATAACGATGCTATAAAATTAGCCCTTCACACTGCTAAAAATGTGATTAAGCGACGAAGAGTTATATCACCTAGAATTATTTCAGTACCTAAAACTGGTGGAGTCATACCATTTCTAGTACCTCTTTTTGCAGGATTATCAGCTGTTGGAGCATTGTATGGTGGTGTAACTGGTATAGTTAAAGCGATAAAGGATGTAAAGAATGCTAAAAATGAATTAATTGAGAATAAACGTCATAATCAAACAATGGAAAGTATAGCTATGGGTAAAGGTTTATATCTCAAACCATACAAAACAGGTTTAGGGCTGTATTTGAATCCAAAACCAAAAAACTAATAGAAATCCTTCCCAAGAGAGCCTTAAGCGAAATTGATTTACATAATTATGCTAAATTTATACCACATTTTCGTGGAGTGTTTATGTGTGATAGTTTACCTATAAAAGCACTAAATAAAGAGAGCGGTATTGTTAATTTGGATAATTCATCAGGTTCTGGTACTCATTGGGTAGCATACAATAAAAATAAAAATAATGTAACATATTTTGATAGCTTTGGAAACTTGCAGCCACCTATTGAATTAATTAAATATTTAGGTTATAATTTGCAGTATAACTACAACTCTTACCAAAACTATAATACAATAATATGTGGCCATCTATGTTTAGCTTTCTTAAACCAACTGTTAAAATAATGAATAAAAAGAACTGTTTAAAATAAATTAGTTCATTGTTTCTTTACTAATAATGTCATTCACATTAACATTTACTGGTAATGAATCCATATTAACTACAGATTATTTTCCACCTTTAGAATTAGGTGATGATTATGTTTGTGGTCTTGTTGAATTAGTTACTTATAATTCTATACCAAATATTGACATTCACAACAATATATTTCAAATAGATGATAAAATAATTGAATTTCCTATAGGCTCATATGAAATTGATGATATAGATTCATATTTACAAAGTGCTGTTGATTTATTATATGATGGTGCTGAATATATTCAACTAATCGCTAACAATAACACAATGAAATGTCAAATAATGAGTTCTAAACATATTTATTTTGATACTTCAAATTCATTGGGAAAGCTTCTTGGTTTCAGTAAACGAAAATTGATTCCTAATGAATGGCATTTTTCGGATCTACCAGTAAATATATCAAATGTCAACACTATACATGGTCAGTGTAATATAATACAGGGATCATATATGAATAATAAGCAAGTGCATATATTACATGAATTTTGTCCAGAAGTTAGTCCAGGTTATAAAATAAATGAAGTTCCTAGAAAAGTGATCTATTTACCATTGAATACTGACCGAATAAGTTCTATCACATTAAGGCTAGTTGACCAAGACAATAACTTAATAAATTTTAGAGGGGAAACTTTAACTATTCGACTTCACTTAAAACGTTGAAATGCTTGTGTATAATTTAAATAAATATCAGCAAAAAAGTAAAATAAATATCAATACATCAAAAGGAGTGAACCGGTTAAGACCTAAAAGTGGCGGACAGCTTAAAAAACTTTTAACACCAGCTAAGAAATTTTTTTTAAAGTCTCTTGGATTAAAATTAAAATGAATGAAATATTAGATATTTCTCAAAATATTAACTATGATGAAAGTATTTCAAAAATTGAATATCATAGCTATTCACCATTTCAACAATCTTTTAAAAACTGTGATATCATTCAAATATTAATACAGCATCAGAATCTCAATGTATTACCGTGTGAAAGTTATATATATATAGAAGGAGCACTTACAACAGAGGCTGGTTTACTTTCAACTACTGCTTGTTTAGCCAATAACACTATTGCACATCTATTTGATGATATTCGTTATGAATTAAATGGTGTAGAAATTGATACTACTCGTAGACTAGGCTTTTCATCTACACTGAAAAATTATATTTCTTTTAATAAAAATGAAAGTATAAAAGCAAATAACGCCGCTTGGAATATTGAAAAAGATTTAAATTTATATAAAGGATTTTTTAATTTTTGCGTACCGTTAAAACTCTTATTAGGATTTGCTGAAGATTATAAGAAAATTATAATTAATGCTAAACATGAGCTTATTCTAACCAGATCAAAAGATGACAGTAATGCAATTATTAATACAAATGAAAATGAAAAAGTCAAAATTGATATTTTTAAAATCCAGTGGAAAATTCCACACATAATCGTTACGGATAGTATAAAACTTTCACAATTAAAATTTATAGATAAAAATAAACCAATAAAAATGAGCTTTCGCAGTTGGGATATGTATGAATACCCAATATTACCACAAACAACAAGTCATATATGGACTGTAAAAACAACAAATCAAATAGAAAAACCACGCTATATAATTTTTGCATTACAAACGGATAAACGAGGTCTATTTACAAAAGATGCCAACACCTTTAATCATTGCAATATAACAGATTTTAAAATATTTTTAAATTCAGATGTATTTCCATATGAAGATTTAAATCTCAACTTTGAAAAAGGTTATTATAGCATCTTATATGATATGTATGCTAAGTTTCAGCAGTCGTATTATAATAGATCAGGTCAACCATTACTATCTAGTAATGACTTTCTAGATAAAGGATCTATCATTGTTATTGATTGTTCTTATCAAAATGAAGTAATTAAAGCAGGACCTGTGGATGTTAGAATTGAGTTTAAAGCTTCAAAAAATATACCACAGAAAACAACAGCATTTTGCTTATTACTGCATGATAGAATAGTTGAATACAATCCATTGACCAGCGAAGTTAAAAAATTAACATAAATGAGTATAATTGTTGACTTACAAGGTTTTCGTATTGAATGAAATAAATTTTCACTGAAAGAAATTGTTGTATTAATTAATGAAGAACCATTTTATTGTGAAAAGCGAATTTAAGTTTAATAAATTTAAATATTAATACTTGTCACCAACACATTACAACACAATCCTGTTCTTTACAAAATATTTATCTGTTAAAAGAATTTTTGAAATATCAATAAAACAATATTTCTACATTTTATTATTATAGTGTTTTTATTCAATATTATTTATTCTAAAATGTCCCCATGGTAAAGTATCTGTCGATTGATTTATAGGACATCTTTTATCGTCATTAAAACTTAAAGCTATTTTCTTTTGACTTATGGTGTATACATTATGTGCTTCAGAAGCTATTCTACATTGTCTTCTACTTATTGAACAATTATTTTGTAAACAGTTTAAATAATCATTAAAATCTATTGTCTGCTGTAAAACTGACTTTTTTAAACCCTTAGCTTTCTTAAAAACATCAATATTATTAATTCTAATACTATACATTTTTGACTTTAATCCAATAAACTCAGTCATTATTTCACCATTGTTCTCATCCTTCATTAAACCAGGAATTTTTTTATTTGCTTGAGGTATATTGTATCTGTTGTTATAAGGATAGTCACTGGTGTCAAAATATTTAATATCTGTTTTGATTATATCATAAATATCATAACATTTAATTTCATATATTAATGAATCAGTATCAGTATACAACAGCTTAATGTTATTAGTCATTTTATTTTTAATATACTGATAATGAAAATCATATAATTTGTTCTTAGAAATATCTAAAATTGCCATTCCTATATAAATTGGCTTATTCATTACTACTTGTGTTTTTAGCATTTCAATTGCAACCAAATTTTCATCAAAAATTGTTCTGCTATGAAAATTTGGTTTAGCTATCATCACTTTAGCTCCATATCTACCATTCCATTTTGTAACTAATTTAATAATGCTATGTTTTCGCACATTTTCAATAGTTTTTCCAAAAACTGCATTATTCATTAATTTAAATAAGTTTTTTTCATGATCGTTTTTTGCAACCGTTCTCATTGATGTATTAAGCTCTATGTATGGTTTTATCCATGGTTTTTGTTGAAATTGTAGTATACGATGAATTTTGTTTAGAAGTAATCCATTTCTTAAACATTGTTGCAATGATAAATAATGTATAACATAACGTTTTTTTGGCAACAATGTTGTTAATAATTTTTTTGTTTTACCACCTGGTGGAATATCATGTGATGGGCAAAATGGTAGATCACTGTGATAGTCATGAATTTCTTCAGGATAATCAAGGTCTACTTCTAAAATATAGCCAATTTCTGAATCACTTCTAATCAAAGATAAATCAAATTTTTTAATATTGCATTCATTTAACCATTTAAAATTACATATTGGCAAATGTTGTGACATAGCCCAACCATATAAGTTGTTAATATCAAAATACATTAAATATTTTGAATCCTGTTTAGCACCATAGTTTTCCATGTATTTATTATTGGCTTTGCTGTATTTATTAGAGCATTGGCTTACACCTCCTCTTATACCTCGTTCAATAAACAGCAGCATGTCAATATCAGTTAATAACTCCAATTTAATTTTAGTATATTTTAGCATGGCATCCCACGTAAAACCAGGTAAAGTGTAATAATTTGCAGGATCTAAACTGTAAGTTTTCATACAACATTTACGAAAGTTTTCGAACACATCTGCCAATAATAAAACATCAGTTTTAAGGTACAAATCTGAATATTCTGCAATATTTTTAATATTAAATCGATCCCATACATTTTTTGCATGAATATAGTCTTCTTCTGATATTTCTCGATCGTTTAATTTACTGTAAAATTGTTCTTTTGCTGGCAATTTGGAATAAGACATTTTCTCCCATGAATCAATAAAATCGTATGGAAAAACCCCTTTTCTTATCAATAAAGTGAATTTATCATTATTTAGATTTGACCATTCCTTTTTTGTTGTAATAAGATCTTCTTTGGGAAGATAAGATACCAGTTTATCCAATGATGTTTGCCAGAAAATGATAAGAATCAATAAATTTGAATTTAATATTACTTCCATTAATATTTTTTGTAAATGATATATATTTTTCCTTGGTTATCGGTAAAAGATTTACTGATCCTTCAAATGTATTGGCTATTGCAGATATGATAAAATGTGCGTCATAACCTGATAAATTATGAAATATTACCGGTATACTACGAGAACATATATAATTGATGTTACAAGTGCTATGTGCTGCTCCTCGAAATTTTCCTGTTAAATGACAATGATCTTTAACCTTTACATCATCTACCGAGAAAATCTCATCGCATATATGACATAAGGATGCATTATCATATTCTGCTTCTTCTAATGAATTTAATGATATCATTGGTTTAATATCATTATATATATTTTCAATGTCTTCACCAATTTTTTGTAATTCCTTGGCAAACCATATATGACAATATTTTCCATGGTTTGATTTGTAATAGGACTTGTTGTCATTATATGCACATTTAAAATAATAGCCAATACTATAGGCTTTATGCTGTTGATACTTATACGTATTCAATCCACCATCATTCTGAAGAGGCAATAATATTGATTCCAAATCAGCGTATATACAAAATGGAACTTCCAGTTTATAGTGGTAGTTTTTAAAATAAACCCATTTTTTCTCATCAGTTGGTAAAATAATACAACAATTATTTTTCTCCTCACAATCAATTGTATGTGTTTTTAATAAATTATCATTTTTAAAATAATGGAGACATCTATCACAAATAATCTTCTTACAGTTGTTTTTAGAAAGTGTTGAACTTACTAACCGAGATAGGTTCTTAATCCAACAATAATGGTATTTGTTATCCTCATCTTCATCAATATCCTCATTATCGACATCATCATCATTATTATCATCATCATCATCATATTCATTATATTTATATTCATCTTGGAACATCAATAAATTGACATGCTTCTCATGTTTGTGTTTTGTTAAGCGCAGTGGAATTGTGAAAAAATGATTTTTCTTTTTTTCTAATATAAATACATTTATTGAAATTTTATTATTTGCTTCAAATTTTGTAATATTTTTAATAGAGACTGGAAATTTTATACCATCCAGATTTAAAACTGATGAATAATGAGGATAACTATTCACTCTTTCAGAATGTATATTTGAAGGATAAAGTGCTGACACAACTGCCCATGCAAAACATTTGTTATCAATGTTTTCAATATTAATGCATCCTTTCTTAGAACTTATTTCTTTTGGAAGTAGTATGTAAGTTGATCCAGAAAACCGTTCAATTTTATTAATATTTATAACCAAATTGACCACTTTGTGTAAACTCCATCCACTATCCCGCTCTTGAAAATCTTGGAGTTAACTTATAAGTGGTTCTCTTATATTTTCAATAAAATATTGTCTTACATCATCTTCTCTCTCCAATATTTTATTTTTGGTATTAAAATGTTTTATCTCATTTAATATATCATCATTTTTTTTTATAACAAACTCGGCATTAAGTATTGCATTCATTTTAATTGTAGTATGTTTTTTTAAACTTTCTACAATTTTTTGCTCAAAAATAGGAATGGCTGCTTCAAGAAAATGTTCAATATCTTTATATCCTAAATTTGTGATGACACCAGTTTTAATTCTACCAGAAAATACAGATTCTATATCGCTCCAAGTAATATAATTTACATTTACACCAGATCCATGATGTAATTTAAATTTTAAATTTTCGCAATCACTTTTACTTTTTACAATTTTACCTTCAAGTTTTTGCTTATTGCTAATAGATGTTGTTTTCATCAAAGAGTTTTGTAATGAACTTATATTTTCATTACAAAATTTTATATTTTGCAAGATGGTATTATCATTTATCTGAAACATATATATATATAAAATATAATATATAAGAGTATATAAAGGTATAAATAAAAACATTGTAAGAACTTTTTTTTTTGTTTTATATTTTATTTTATTTTTTCAAAATTTCCTACAATTATTTAATTTTAAATTCATACATTTTTTTTTCTTTTTCTGCTTGATTTATCTGAGACTTCATCACCGGCATACACCTCTCTGAACACCTCCACAACATCATCATCGTCTAAATGTTCTTCCTCTTCCACGATATCATCATTATCATAGTCATAACCTTCCTCAGTTATGTTGATAAATTTTAAATTAGCAGAGTTTCCGAATTTCGACATACAAACAATGCCGAAATTTCCTTTGTTTAGTTTATCCAAATCCTCGTCGGTCATGGATTTATATTGTGATGGGAGGAAAATTCTAAATGCTGGAAAATCAGCAATTATCCGTACTCCAAATTTGGTGTCAATTCGCTTCACGAATTTTATTCTATTGATCTGATTTATTTTTAAATCAGATACTTTCTTGGTTTCTAGCATTTTATGGCCAATGCTATTGAGTTTCTTCAAAAAATCTGCCATCTTATTAGAATTACTTCTTGTTGAATAATGATTATTATATTTAAAAAACATGAACTTTTATAGTCTGTCTTATCAAAAATTAAATTAATATTTCACACGCAAATTTAATAATTTAATTTTTTCCAAAATATTGTGGTTTAGATAATCATTCATATTTTAAAACCACATCCCCTATAATCTCAATTCAATTTGTTTACAATAATAAGCATTTTCTTCCATGGATACTTTAAAAACTTTAAGTCATAAATATTTTAATTAGAATTTTATACCATGGAATCCCCTACATCATACCATCAAAATAAAAATAAAAAAATTCAGAAATTCTCACACATAATATTTATTCTTATCAGTCTAGAAACAGAACATTCAGTTATCATAATTTTTTAATATTTTCCAAAAAAATTATGGTTTTGCCTGCACTCTGTATATATGTGTAGCGATCACGCTACAAAATAAGAAAGTATTGATTGTGTGGGTGTTAGAATAGCAATATTGTCGGATGATTTTGTGTTGCAAAAATTTAATAAACGATATTATTAATTTTTACTAATCAGCCTAGAAACAGAACATTCAGTCATCATAATTTTTTAATATTTTCCAAAAAAATTATGGTTTTGCCTGCACTCTGTATATATGTGTAGCGATCACGCTACAAAATAAGAAAGTATTGATTGTGTGGGTGTTAGAATAGCAATATTGTCGGATGATTTTGTGTTGCAAAAATTTAATAAACGATATTATTAATCTTTACTAATCAGCCTAGAAACAGAACATTCAGTCATCATAATTTTTTAATATTTTCCAAAAAAATTATGGTTTTGCCTGCACTCTGTATATATGTGTAGCGATCACGCTACAAAATAAGAAAGTATTGATTGTGTGGGTGTTAGAATAGCAATATTGTCGGATGATTTTGTGTTGCAAAAATTTAATAAACGATATTATTAATTTTTACTAATCAGCCTAGAAACAGAACATTCAGTCATCATAATTTTTTAATATTTTCCAAAAAAATTATGGTTTTGCCTGCACTCTGTATATATGTGTAGCGATCACGCTACAAAATAAGAAAGTATTGATTGTGTGGGTGTTAGAATAGCAATATTGTCGGATGATTTTGTGTTGCAAAAATTTAATAAACGATATTATTAATTTTTACTAATCAGCCTAGAAACAGAACATTCAGTCATCATAATTTTTTAATATTTTCCAAAAAAATTATGGTTTTTCCTGCACTCTGTATATATGTGTAGCGATCACGCTACAAAATAAGAAAGTATTGATTGTGTGGGTGTTAGAATAGCAATATTGTCGGATGATTTTGTGTTGCAAAAATTTAATAAACGATATTATTAATTTTTACTAATCAGCCTAGAAACAGAACATTCAGTCATCATAATTTTTTAATATTTTCCAAAAAAATTATGGTTTTGCCTGCACTCTGTATATATGTGTAGCGATCACGCTACAAAATTAGAAAGTATTGATTGTGTGGGTGTTAGAATAGCAATATTGTCGGATGATTTTGTGTTGCAAAAATTTAATAAATGGTATTATTAATTTTTAATTAATATAAAAAATAATTATCTCGTTATCAGTCAAGAGAGTAAAGTCAAGTTAAAATTAAAATTAAAGAAAAAAACTTGTTTCTATTATTTTTCAAAATCATAGGTATTCCCTATAATTCTTTTATTTTATTTAAAAGTATAATCAATAGTTTCCAAAAATTTCTTATATAGATACACATTTTGTAATGAACAACATTCTTTGCCTGCTGCTATACCTTTATGTTGAAGACAACTGTTAACAGAATACTGATTTTTTAAATTGTTTAAATTAGGACAGTCAAAATTTTCTATGTCATGAGTACAATAGTTATCCAAGTACCCAATTAACTCATTAATCCAAAATATTTTTTGTTGTCCTTTAAGATATATATCTTTGCCTGATAAATTGATTTCCATATATTTAATTACATTTATCAATTTATCTGATCCAGTATTCCAATGTATACCATGATGATTGTGATATAACCAACTATTTTGATTTTGATTATCAAGAGGTAATTTATGAAACATTAATGATTTTTCAATAATAAAATGTTTGCATTTAAATGATTCAAATGGTGTTTCATTGCTAAGTATTGCAATCTCTTTTAAAATGAATTTGTTACGTTTACCAATAAAACCTTGCAAATCAATTATTGCACTCATTTTTTCTTTTTTAATACTTGACTTATCAATATGTTATATTCAACTAAAGTAATATATATATGTATATATATATATGTACAACCACAAACCACAGACACAAAATCAAATACACATCACGGACACAAACCACAGACACATCACGAACACAAACCATCCAATACACCAAGGAAACAAACCATCACATACACAAACCAACTAAACAACAAAACGAAGGGTTTGTTAAAAGCTGGAGTAGAACCCGCTTTGCTTAACTACTGATAATGATGCCAAATTTGATTCTGATTTCTCCTTCTTTGAAAGAAGTTCCCAATCATTTTCTACTGCGAATGGACAGTCATCTGGAAACTGGTTTGTTTTGAAAGTTTTTTTCTCATTGGTTATATTATTTATTTCTCCGACTATTCCTATATCACCACCCAAAACTTCAAATTGAACATGTTGCCATTCAAGAAATTTAATACCCCAATTCAGATATGTTGGTAATGATTCACCGTTTCTTACAGCTAGTAATAAAACCTTATCACCAAATTCTGGAGTTGCCCAAATCTCTAACACAGAACCAAATATTTTTACATTAACTATTTTAAAGGATTTCCATTTCCTAACACAATATTTATGTGCATGGTATATATTTTCACACCAAAACATCTTTACGATACCTCTATCAATTATTTACTGTTCATTTATAGTAAATTACTTTGATATTTATAATAATCCATTGAGGTATAGGTTTATACTTAAATTAGTAAAAAAAATTTAATATCTAAAATCTTATAGTAAAAATGACCTTGATCTAAACTCTGATAGCAAAACATAAAATATAATTTCTTAAAAAAAAAAACACACTAACAACATTCATTCATTCATAAACCACAACTTTTATTATTACTGATAAGAAAAATACTTTATTCATAAACTCTAACATTTTAAAAAAATGTTCTAATAAAATTAGCCAACATGTTGCAACATGTTTCAGCTACAACCACAGACCCAAACCCTCACACCACTACCAAAAAAACGTATGATGATTTAAAAATTATTTTAAATAAAATTTTTACTAATACTAGAACATATACAAAGATACATAATGGAATTTGTGAACTTTGTAATAATAAAACAATTTCTACTTCAAAATTTATAGAAAAATTAGAAATATTAAAAAATGAATTAAATATGACCCAATCTGTGGGAGAAGACGAGGCAGCTACAAAAATCATTACAAAACTTAATGATCAATTTGCACTGCAATGTTTAAATCTTAAAGAACCGATTCATTCAGTTGTTTTAGCGGCTCAACCAAAAACTTTTAGTGAAGATACAAAATTAGCTTTAGAAATAGATACAAATAATAAAACTAATACAAATATATATCAAATTAATAGAAGATATTCAAATAACTATTCATACAGAAATCAAAATTATAATAATAATTATAGAAATGGTAATTTTAGAAATAATTATAGTAACTATAACAATAATAGTAACAGAAATACGTCAGGTAGAAGATATTTTAATAACCAACAAACTCGTCAATACGATAGTAATAATCCTCAAGATAACAATTACAGAAATAATACGTAACACAAGATTCCCAAATAATAATTTTAGAAATAATGGTTTTAGAAATAATTATGGTAATAATAATAACAATTTTAATAATAATTACAACAGAAATAAAAATATAAATTCAATGGTATCGGGAAACGCGGATACCCCCGACACAGATCACCAGTTGATCGGGGAGATAAATGCCCTAAATATCGCATAAATAATTTTGAAAATGTTTCCACTTCATTTAATATTACACTAATTCTAAAAAATGGTAGTCATCCAATAAAATTTTTGATTGATACAGGAGCAGATATTTCGATAATAAAACTACAATTCATTAATGAAAATGATATAAATGATGAACAAATTTGCACTATTACTGGCATCAGTAATCAAGTACAAAAATCATTGGGTACTATAAATACAGATTTCCAATTTCAAGATAATAAATTTCCAATTAAATTACATATTGTTCAAAATAACTTTCCTATAAAAACCGATGGAATATTAGGTCGCGATTTTTTACAATATTTTTTAGCAATAATTAGTTTTGAAACTTTAGAATTATTAATAACGTATTATAAAGAAGAATTTTCAATACCAATAAATTCAACAAACATAAATAAACTAACCATACCTGCTCGATCTGAATTCATTTGTCAAATAAATATAGAAAGAAATGAAGACAGTGTAATATTAAACCAAGAAATTTCTTCAGGCATATTCATAGCAAATTGTATTATACCAAAAGAAGGTATAGCACATATCAAAATATTAAATACATGCGATACTGATATTACAATTGATAATATCAAACCAGAAATGGTCCCATTACAAAATAATAATATTTTAAAAATAAATAATAATTATGAAAATAGATTTGAAACATTAAAGAAAATTTTAAGAATAAACCAAAATCATCCAAAAACATATCAATCAATGATACAGATTTGTAAAAAATACGCTGATATTTTTTATCTACCGAATGACAAATTAAGTACAAACAATTTTTATACACAAACCATAAATTTAGAAGATAAAAACCAAGTATATATAAAAATTTATAGATTACCTCAATCTCAATTAACAGAGATAAATAATCAAGTCGAAAAACTTTTAAAAGAAGATATAATTGAACATTCAATTAGCCCTTATAATTCTCCATTATTATTAGTCCCAAAGAAATCAGAAAATGATAACAAGAAATGGCGATTAGTAGTGGACTTTAGACAATTAAATAAGAAAATTCAAAATGATAAATTTCCTTTAACTCGACTGGAAGACGTTCTAGACATTTTAGGAAATGCAAAATATTTCTCAACACTAGATCTAATCAGTTCATTCCATCAAATACCATTAGATAATAAATCAAGACCATACACAGCTTTTTCATCCAATAATGGACTTTTTCAATTTAAAAGATTACCTTTCGGATTCAAAATTTCGTCAAATAGTTTCCAAAGAATGCTCACCATTGCTTTATCTGGTCTTAATTCAGAAGCATTTATTTACGTGGATGATATAATAATTTTTGGTAATTCAATAACTCACCGCAACCAAAATTTAATAAAAGTTTTTGAACAATTACGAAAATTCAATTTAAAATTAAATCCAGAAAAATGCATGTTTTTACAAAAAGAAGTAATTTACTTAGGCCATTTAATCACAGATAAAGGGATCAAAACTGATCCAAAGAAATTTTCTGTCATTAAAAATTACCCGATTCCCAAAAATTGTGATGACATTAAAAGATTTGTAGCATTTTGTAACTACTACCGTAGGTTTATACCAAATTTCGCAGAAATTGCAAAACCTTTAAACGATTTAACCAAAAAGAAAACTATATTTAACTGGGATGATTCATGTACAGAATCATTTGAAAATTTAAAAAATAAATTAATAAATCCACCAATATTAAAATATCCGGATTATTCAAAACCATTTATTATTACAACAGACGCTTCACAATCAGCTTTCGGTGCGGTACTTTCGCAAGGGGAAATAGGTAATGACCTACCCATTTCGTATGCAAGCAAAACATTAAATCCTGCTGAACTTAAAAAACCAATTATTGAAAAGGAATTATTAGCAATACATTGGGCAATAACATTTTTTCGCCCATATATTTATGGCACGCAATTTATAGTGGTAACAGACCACAGACCATTAGTCGGTTTATTCGCACATAAGTACCCATCGTCAAAAATGACACGAATTCGGTTAGATTTAAATGATTATGATTTTAAAATTATATATAAGCAAGGTAAAATGAATACCAATGCTGACGCTTTATCACGAATACTTATTGATTCAGATACATTAAAAGATATGATACCAAAAGAGCATACACAAAATAAAATAGTTAACGTAATAACTAGAAGTAAAACTAAGAGAGAAAATGATAATATTTTAGGAATAGCAAACCAGAAGACTGATCACCTTCACATATGGCAAGGTATTTCTATCGCAGATATCAAAAATGTTAAAAAACTTAGATTTATAGAAACTGATATTAAAGAAATAAAAATAAATATAAATAAAAATATAGAACTACAATTTAATAAAAACCAAATCGATTTAACACAAATATTTAATAAATTAAAAAATACTTTATGCAAAAGTAACATTTATCATGTTGCCCTAGATAACAAAGACATTATATTTAATTACATTAAAAACAATGAATTTAAAGAAATATTCAATAAAATACAAAATGACGATAAGTCTACAATAAAATTAAAAATTATACTATTCACAGCACCCATTAAAATTATAGATACAAATGAAATTAATAAAATATTAAAAGAAAATCATGATGAACCAACAAGTGGACACATAAGTATTAGAAAAATGATAATAAAAATTAAACAAAAATATATATGGAAGAATATGCATAGAAAGATAAAAAATTACGTACATAATTGCGAAATATGTGCAGAATCAAAACAAACAAAGAATATTAAAGAACCATTAGTAATAACAGACACGACAAATAAACCATTCGAAACCGTACAAATTGATACAGTAGGTCCTTTAAAAATATATAACAATTTTAGATATATATTAACAATTCAATGTGAATTGACCAAATATGTCGAGGCTTACCCAATTGAAAGTAAAGATGCTATTACAATAGCAAAAATAATTACAGAAAAAATTATACTTAGATATGGAAACATTAAAAATTTTAAAACTGATTTAGGAACCGAATTTATTAATGAACTTTTTACACATATATGTAAAACATTCAAAATAAATCATCAGAAATCAACTCCGTACCACCACGAAACATTAGGCTCTTTAGAACGTAATCACAGAATATTAAATGAATTTTTCTTAACTTGTACACACAGTACAAATTGGGTTGAATTAATACCATTTTATTTATTTTGTTATAATACAACACCTCATTCGTCTACTCAATATACACCTTTTGAACTAATTTTTGGTACTTCACCTAAACTTCATACAAAAATATCACAAATAGAAAAAAACGAATTAAAGTTTTCAAATTATGATAATTATTTAAATGAATTAAAAATCTAAATTAATTTTTTCATTAAAAAACGCGAGAGAAATTTTAATAAAAGAAAAAGAAAATAGAAAAAAACAATATGATCAAAATATCAATCCATCAAATCTTAAAATAGGTGAGAAGGTGATGTTGAAAATCAAAAATCGTAAAAAGCTAGATTATCCTTTTAATGGTCCATATAAGATCATCGAAAGAAAAGGAGTAAATTCAATTATAAATATTAAAAATAAACTCAAAACGGTTCATAATAATAACCTAAAGAAAATTAAAAAAAAAATCCTTTAAAGGGTAAGGATGTAATGTAATACACATTACCGCGATTTAATTTATACTGAACTTCTTTTATTTTAATATCATACGATCATACGATGATATAAAAACATTGTAAATGAAAACTGTTATATTTTTAGTGTTAAGTAATTTAATTGTAATAATTAGTTTATAAGTATTAAGAATTGAATTATATAAAATTATTAGTTATTTTTAATTGTATTAGTAAGTAAGGAACCATATATAAAGGGTCGAAAAATTTGAAATAAATCAGAATCAAACTTGCATTCTCATATTTCATTTCGGCTTGCTTAAGCCTTTCAATTATAAGCATTTGTTGGCTTCCAAAGCCTTTTAAAATATTGGAATTACAGAAAAGGCTTCCGCGCCAAATAACACGGATTTAAGGCTACTATAGCCAAGACCAAAGAGCAAACCTTTGCTTCTTAAATAATAAAGGAAACGTAGGCAATTAACTTTGCCATATTCATAGGCCATAGAGGAATATATAAATATGTTTAATATCTTTATATATATATCCAACTTTTTTATATTACAATAATTTTAAATTATCAAATATACATACTTATAAATAATAATATACTTTAAATTATTAAATAAAATTACATTATATTATACAGAAAAATTATACTTCTATAAAATTTTAAATTATAAATTTATGTAGTGACCCGGTACAACAATAATTAATAATTTTTATTAATTTATAATTATTCTCTTGAACAACAAAAATTATTATTGTACCGGTAACTAATTGTTTTGTTAATAATCGGATGATGCGATCATACCACCCAATCACATCATTTTTTTCATTTGCTGCAATTATAATAAATTCAAATGAAGAGATGATAAGATTATTATATAGTCAGCAACGAGAGTGTTCAGATCGAAAAATCGATCAAGTTAGAAATAAATTTAATTATGCGTTAAAATAAATTATAAGTCAAAGTAATAAATTACAACTATTAAATATAGTATATTAAATTAAATAATTATTAAATATAAAATATAAACATACTTATTTAAATAAAATAAAAATTTGGAACAATGAACTTAAATATTAAATATAATAAATAAAATTATAAGTTGGATAAATAAGATTAAGAAATAAGTTAAATAAATAATTTTTTATGTATTTAATTTAACATAAATTAAATAGTTTTTTTTATATAACAAAAGATAAGATCCTTCAGGACAAAAATAAAGACAAGTGAGGTTGGTAAAAATTAACACGCGCACCACCCCACAACTGGTGACCCCGAACGTTTAAAAAGTACCACAATTAGTGCCGGAAAATTCAAATTAACCTGTAAAATAAAAACACGCGGTAAAATTGTTTGTAAAACCAAAAAATAACAATTAAATCATTGTGCCGATATTAAACCACTATATATATTATAATTTATAATATATATATATAAATTAATTTCATATATACATATATATACCGATTAGTTTCCAAGCTATAAATATATTTGGAAATTGTCATCATTGTCAACATTGCGTCGATCAAGAAAATTATCATTAGATCATCAAAATTAAACAATTTTACGTCATCATTGAACCAATTCAACGTTACCCGATTCATCGATCATCAATTCATCGAAAATCAGCGAGGGAACAACTTCATCATATAAAAATTCAAGATCACGCCAAGTAAAAATTTTTCATTATTTTGTACATTTATATTCAAAAACAATAACGAATGGTACAGTCATATAATTTAAAAAAAAAAATCCATTCGCATTAAATTTAAAATTAAACTTAAATTAATTTAAATTAAATCTATATTTTCATTTTTTAAAAAAAAAAAATTTAAAAATTCATATGCTAATATTTTTAAATGAATTAATATTTGAAATAAAAATCTTTGTTTTTGATATCTAAATTAATAAATTGATAATATTGTCTATAAAAATTAATAATAAAATACACAGGTTTAATTAATCGTTATAGTTGCATACCAATTGTTAATTCGCTAATATAATAATTTAAATAATAAAAAACCTCTATATATGATATGTATAAATTTATTGAAATACCTAAAATTTAAATCATTTTGAATATTATAAAACTATACTATAAAATTTAAAATTTTTTAAAATTAAATTAGATATTTTTTTAAAACAAAAGAAACAATAAAAAACGAATTAAAATTATTTCATATGCATTTATCAAATACACAAAAATAATATTTTTTTAATGCATTATATAAATTAAAATTATTTAGTATTTATTCTAAATAAAAATTATTATATAAATTCTATATTCTATATTATATTATATAAATTTTAATTTCATATATAAAATACATATTCTTATATACAAAATTTTTTATTAATTATATATCACATACTTACATTATAAAACGATATTTTAATTATAAATACATACATAAATATCAAAATCGCTGAATTAAATTTATTTCGCATACATACACTTTCGATTTCTCTTACACGCTCTCTCTAAAAATTTGGTAAAAAGTATCGCATACACACATAAAAAAAAAAAAAACATTCAATTTTTAAAATAATATTTTTACTGTGGGACCGTCCGAAAAATACATACGATTTTTAAATATTTTTGGTATCATCCGAATATTACGTACGATTTAATATACGAGTATTAATATTTTATTTTTTTTCTCGTCAAGCGAACTATTTTTGAAAATTTTTATTTCATAAAGAACTTATTTCAAGTAAGATACATTCAATTATTGTTTACTTTAATTAAAATTTTTTTTAAAAAAAAAATACAATGAATGCAAAGACATCTACTGAGAACAGTACAACGCTTACAGGTACAAATAACGAACCGAGTATTGCCTCCGTCCGCGTGCGTTTACCATGGTTTTGGCCAACCAACCCGACAACGTGGTTTATCCAAGCAGAAGCGCAATTTAAGGCGTATCGGATAACGAGCGACGAAACAAAATACTGTTTAACTATTTCTGCTTTACCGCCAGAATCGTGTAACTCTATAATAGACATACTCACTAATCCGGCAGCTAGCAATAATTACGAATATATAAAAACTGAACTTATTAAACGGCATTCGGTTTCGGAATCAAAACGACTCGAAACCCTAATCGAAAAAGCAGGCATCGGCGACCAGAAACCTTCAGAATTATTACGACAAATGAAGCAACTAGCCGGTGCAACTTTTAATGACGACACTATGAAAAATTTGTGGTTAAGAAAATTACCACAAGTTATTCATATAGCTTTAGCTGCATTCGCCGAAAAACCGCTTCACGAACTAGCAGACGTCGCCGATAAAATACATGAGGCACAGCAGAACACATCGCTGTTTGCTATCGAGAAACCAATGTCGCGCAATAGTAAATCGACAACGCAAGACACAACCACAAACAAGGTTGAAGAAAGATTATCGCGACTCGAAGCGATGATCGCAAGACTCGATGTAAATTACGATAAAAATTTTAGATCGCGACATAGAAGCAATTCTAGAAAACAGCGCAGCTCGAGTAAAAACGCGGATCATTCTGGTTCATCATCAAGTAAATCCACGACCGAACAATGTTGGTATCATAAAAGGTTTGGCGACAAAGCGACAAAATGCACTTGTCCAAGAAAACCAACAGAGAACCACCCAAACTAAAGACGACACCGCGTATTGCGGCTACCGGTGTCAACCAATTTACAAGCCGCCTTTATATCCGTGACGATACTAACAATATTTCATTTTTAATCGACACGGGAGCAGATTTGTCAGTTTTACCATGCAAATCGCGCAATATTTCAGACCAAAACATCTCTTTATCTGCAGCCAATGGTACTGCAATTAATACTTTCGGCACCAAAATGCTAAAAGTTAGGTTGGGACGTAGAGCATTCATTCATGAATTCGTTTTAGCGGATATCGATCGAGCTATCATCGGGGCTGATTTTTTAAAAAAGTACGGTTTTATCGTAGATTTAAAAAATAGAAAAATCATTGATCCACTTACAAATCTTTCGATCCATACGTTGAATATTACCGCCAACACGCCGACGCCTAAAGTCAACGTAATCAAGAACGAATTTTCAGAAATATTATCTCAATTTCCCGAGTTTACACAGCCGCCGGACTACTTTAAAGAAGTTCGTCATTCGGTGGTACACCACATAATGACCGAAAACCGGTTACTTTGTGCGAAACCGCGCCGTCTCGACACTACTCGCCATGACGCCGCGAAAAAGGAGTTCGACTTAATGGTTGAATTAGGCATATGCCAACCATGGTCTTCTTATGTTTCTTCGCCGTTACATATGGTGCCCAAAAAGAATAATAATGAGTGGCGTCCATGCGGGGATTACCGTCAACTGAATGCAGCTACTATTCCGGATCGATATCCGATTCCGCATATCCAGAATTTTGCAGCACACTTAAACGGTACCAAAATATTTTCAAAAGTCGACCTCGTCAGGGCATACCATTTAATACCGGTAGCAGAAACCGACATTCATAAAACCGCAATCACCACACCATTTGGGTTGTTCGAATTTCGGCGAATGCCTTTTGGGTTAAGGAACGCAGCCCAAACGTTCCAAAGGTTCATGCATCAGGTCTGTCAAGGATTGGACTTCGTGTTCATCTACATAGACGACGTCCTTATTGCATCTGCGGACGCGAAAACACATAAGGAACATCTCCGACTGTTGTTTCAGCGTTTATCGGATTATGGAATTACCATTAATGCAGCAAAATGCGTTTTCGGAGTTTCTGAATTAAGTTTTCTCAGTCATCTCGTTACTGAGCATGGTATTTCGCCATCAAATGAGAAAGTCGAAAGCATTCAGAAATTCCCAACACCTTCGTCAATCCGACAAATTCAGCGCTTTATAGGGATGGTAAACTATTATCAACGCTTTATACCCAAACTAGCTGAACTGCTCGCTCCAATTTACGCGTACCTAGTCAAAGTAAGCAAAACTAAAGGAAAAAACAAAATTCTTGACTGGCCAGATGAACTCACCTCGGTGTTCCAAAACGTTAAAGCAGCGTTGGCACATGCCACCATGCTTGCGCATCCGCAATCGAACGGAACGCTGATATTAGTTACCGACGCATCAGATATCGCGTTGGGTGCAGTGTTGCAACAGCCAACAAAGCAAGGATGGCAACCACTTGCATTCTTCTCACGCAAATTATCGCCAGCCGAA
Source organism: Rhamphomyia laevipes (assembly GCA_963920725.1). Classification (NCBI taxonomy): domain Eukaryota; kingdom Metazoa; phylum Arthropoda; class Insecta; order Diptera; family Empididae; genus Rhamphomyia; species Rhamphomyia laevipes. The sequence continues at coordinate 49,091,372 of OY987255.1, read as the reverse complement.
AGCAAATATTCTGCGTTTGATCGCGAACTTCTAGCGATCTACGCAGCAGTCAAACACTTTCGACACGCTGTAGAAGGACGAGACTTTACAATCTTCACGGACCACAAGCCACTTATCAACGCAATTTGCTCTAAGACCGAACGCAACCCACGACAGACCCGCCACCTAGACTACATTGCACAATTTACCACTGATATTAGACATATTGCTGGAAAAGATAATGTCGTAGCGGACAGCCTCTCTCGTTTTACAGAGATCGCGACGGTAGACTGGGACATTTTCGACTTACGTAAAATTGCAAAAGAACAGAAAATGGACGACGAACTAACAAAACTTCTTGCACATCCGAGACCATCAATTAGGCTAGAAAAAATAAACTTACCTGACCTAGAACTCTACTGCGAAATTTCTACGAAAAACAACCGACCGTACATTCCCGAAACATTAAGACGAGTTGTTTTTAACGCAATGCATAATTTGGCACATCCTGGCATTCGAGCAACCAGAAAATTGCTTGGATCACGATATTTTTGGCCAAACATAAATCGTGACTCGAATAATTGGTCCAAGGTTTGCATACGCTGCCAAAAGACCAAAATTCATCGTCACACAAAATCTCAACATGGGACTTTTGACATACCTAACGCACGATTTGAGCACATACATATAGACTTGGTAGGTCCTTTACCCACCTCTGACGGAAACTCATACATTTTCACAGTAGTCGACAGATTTACACGATGGCCTGAAGCTTACGCCATACCGGATATGACAGCTATAACAATCGCAAAAACATTCGTGATACAATATGTATCCCGCTTTGGAATTCCAGCAACCATTTCGACGGATCAAGGATCACAGTTTGAAGCCAAACTTTTTCAAGAGCTTCGGAAACTGTTAGGTGTGTTTCGTACCAGAACCTCTCCGTACCACCCACAATCTAACGGACTGGTCGAACGGTTTCATCGACAGCTGAAGGATACGCTCAGAGCACGTGGTAATAGCCAGAACTGGAGTATAGAGCTACCATTAGTTCTCCTGGGAGTTCGCGCCGCGATCAAGGACGATATTCAATGCTCTCCAGCTGAATTAGTATACGGCCAGACACTAAAACTACCGGGCGATTTTTTTATAGAATGGACAACGGACGTACCGGACTCTAACGTACTAATTACAAAACTACGCGACACAATGCGAAGTTTGGTACCGACGCCGACACGAAAAACAGACAAACAACAAATTTTTATACCAAAACCTCTAGACACATGTGACTACGTATTCATTCGGAGCGACAAAATCAAACCAACGCTGACACCAACTTACGATGGACCTTTTAAAGTGACCAGACGTCTACGAAAAACATTTATCATACGTATCAACGACAAAGAGAAAGCAATTTCAATCGACAGACTAAAACCGGCTTATGGAGTTTCTACCATGAAGTCGGAGTCAAAGTGTCGTAGAGTTAGTTTCAGTAAATAATAATTGTTAACTTCTTACTTCAAAAATCAATTTCTTATTTTTTTTTTTCCTTTTCGCAATTGACAGGCAAACATTTATTAGCATAGTTAAAAGATTTAATAACGATATATTCGATATAAATAGTATGTAATGTTCAGGTATACAATCGTACTTCCTCACAAATTAAAATTTACGTTTCACTCGGAGGAGGGTGATGTAGTGACCCGGTACAACAATAATTAATAATTTTTATTAATTTATAATTATTCTCTTGAACAACAAAAATTATTATTGTACCGGAAACTAATTGTTTTGTTAATAATCGGATGATGCGATCATACCACCCAATCACATCATTTTTTTCATTTGCTGCAATTATAATAAATGCAAATGAAGAGATGATAAGATTATTATATAGTCAGCAACGAGAGTGTTCAGATCGAAAAATCGATCAAGTTAGAAATAAATTTAATTGTGCGTTAAAATAAATTACAAGTCAAAGTAATAAATTACAACTATTAAATATGTGGGGATGGTGCGCGTGTTAATTTTTACCAACCTCACTTGTCTTTATTTTTGTCCTGAAGGATCTTATCTTTTGTTATATAAAAAACTATTTAATTTATGTTAAACTAAATATATAAAATTTTATTTATTTAACTTATTTCTTAATGTTATTTATCCAACTTATAATTTTATTTATTATATTTAATATTTAAGTTCATTGTTCCAAATTCTTATTTTAATTAACATAAGTAATTTATTTTTATATTTAATCTTTATTTAATTTAATATACTATATTTAATAGTTGTAATTTATTACTTCAACTTGTAATTTATTTTAAACGCACAATTAAATTTATTTCAAACTTGATCGATTTTTCGATCTGAACACTCTCGTTGCTGACTATAGAATAATGATCTTATCATCTCTTCATTTGCATTTATTATAATTGCAGCAAATAAAAAAAATGATATGATTGGGTGGTATGATCGCATCATCCGATTATTAACAAAACAATTAGTTACCGGTACAATAATAATTTTTGTTGTTCAAGAGAATAATTATAAATTAATAAAAATTATTAATTATTGTTGTACCGGGTCACTACATCACCCTCCTCCGAGTGAAACGTAAATTTTAATTTGTGAGGAAGTACGATTGTATACCTGAATATTACATATTATTTATATCGAATATATCGTTATTAAATCTTTTAACTATTGTAACACCAATTTCACAATTCCTTTTATCAGCAACTTACGACTGTCACCCACGGTTAAAGGTTCTAGACTACTCCCATAATCAATTCCTTTATCCACAGTCGTAAGCCCTTATTTCTTTTAAGAAAGAAAGAAAGGAAGGAAAAATAAAATTAATATATATATTAATATGGCAACACATGCCATGAATGGGCTGGGTTGATTTTAGCCTTGTTAAATTTGAGTGAATTCTTAAATTCTATTACATTCGGCCATCTGACAGAATCATCGTCCCGATGATATACATGATTGACCAAGAATACACAATTTTATTAACACAGAACTTTATCAGAAAAGTTCACATAGTTACTTTTCATATTCGGAATAAGGATACACAACCTTTTCACACAGTATCTCGTTAGGAATGTTCATACAGACACATTTTATATTTGAAGTATTTTTTTTTTATTAGAAATGCTCACACAGACGCATTTCATATTCGAAGTAATTAATTTTATCCAAAATGCTCACACAGACGCATTTCAATTTTATCCAAAATGCTCACACAGACGCATTTCATATTCGAAGTAATTAGTTTTATCAGAAAAGCTCACACAGACGCATTTCAATTTTATCCAAAATGCTCACATAGACGCATTTCATATTCGAAGTAATTAGTTTTATCAGAAATGCTCACACAGACGCCATTTCATGTTTGAAGTAATTAATTTTTTTTTTATCAGAAATGCTCACACAGACGCCATTTCATATTCGAAGTAATCATTTTTTTATCAGAAATGCTCACACAGACGCCATTTCATATTCGAAGTAAATATATCCAATCATATTCACACAGAAATTTCCCATACTATCCTTATTATATTATCATTATTATTGTATTAATAAAACTTATACTAAATAATAGGTTATTATCAACTTACTTTCTTTTATTTCCTCACCAAATACTGATTGTTCTTGATAGTCCTTATACATAACAAATTTTTTTTATGTTTTTTTTTTTTTAAATAAAATAAAATTAAGTTAAATTTTATGATAATTAATTATGCAATTGTATTATAACATTTATTACACACTTCATTATCATTATTATTATACATACATATATTTATTTAAAAAAAAAAACATTTTAATTAATATCCTGATCGCAATTTTCTTCATCCGAGCTTATTTCCGGAAATGAAATATCTTCAAAACGGCACCATGGTTTCATCTTATCAGCAGAATAAACTGATCTAAATGGTTTTTGAGAAACGTTTGTTGTTCTTGTGTCGACTATTTCATATCTATCATTTGGTAATACTTTATCTACCATATATGGTCCACGATAACGAGTCAAAAGTTTACGAGATTGTCCTGTAGCTGGATGTTCAGCTCGTATTAAAATTAAATCTCCTTGTTTGTAAGTTTTTGGTGGTTTATGATCTTTATTAAACTTTTCCGATCTATTTGCTTGAACAATTTTAATTCTTTCACCAATCATCGTACGTAATTTTACTAAATTATCAATTCGATCCTTTTCATCGTCCATTTCATGTAAAGCCAAACTTAATTTATTATGAAGTAAATTCGCTGGCTCATAAGCAAATAACAATTTTTGTGCACTTAAACCCGTAATTTCGTGTTTTATATTATTAATTCCCCATTGGATAGATATTAAATTTTCATCCCATTTTTTTGGAGAATTCTCAGATGTCATACTAGCAAGAGCTTTGTTTAACGTACGAAATACACGTTCTATCTGACCATTTGCTCGAGGTGTTCTTACAGCAGTCAAAACATGTTTAATATTATTTTCTTTACAATAACTACTGAATTGCTTGGATGTAAATGCAGATCCGCGATCACTTATAATTCTTAATGGCATTCCAAAATATTGGGATATTTCGTCCAGTGTTTTAACTAAACTGTTTGTATTTGTAGTTCTTACAGCTCTTAGAATCGTATATTTTGTAAATGCATCTATTATACCAATAATATATGAATTTTGCTTACAGCTTTTTGGAAATGGACCAACATGGTCGATATGAATTGTATGAAATGGTATCGCTACTTTCTCAATTGGATGGATGTGATAACGTGTTTCATCAACTCCGCGTTTATTATACAAACACTCTATACAACTATCTACATATTTGTGAACAATCGTTCTCATTTTACTGAACCAATACGTTTTTTGTATTAAATTTATAGTATTATCAACTCCAAGATGTCCAACTTCATCATGTAAAGATTGAATTACCTTCCACCTCAAACCTTTTGGTACTACAAACCGTAAACCTTCTGAGGTCTTCTTAAAAACTCGACCATTTTTCAATTCATATTCTTTATTAACATTGTTATTAATACTCTTATTAACAATTGTTCCTTCTAAAATATCAGCAATTTCTTTTAAATCTGTGTCTTTTCTTTGTAAAGTTGATACCCAATCTAAAGTTGACATACCAATAGCCAATTGATTGCCGCCAACTACTTCACTTTCAACTGCTGTTTCTACCGGGCTACGACTCAATGCATCAACATGTGACATTAATTTTGATGAACGATGTTCCATCGTAAAATCAAATTCTTGGATTTTGAGCCACCATCTACCAATTCGGCTATTTAGATCACGTTTCTGATGCGTCATTTTTAAAGAATTACAATCCGTGATAACTTTAAATTTCTTGTTCAAAAGATAGTATTTAAATCTTTCTAAGCTATTAACTACAGCCAAAGCTTCTAACTCAAAACTATGATATTTTGATTCCAATATAGTTGTTGCTCTGCTATAATATGCTACAGCTCCTTTAGTACCATCAGATTGAATCTGCATAAGAATTCCTGCTATACCATCAGATGAAGCATCTGTATGTAATTCATGATCAAATTGAAAATTATAAAGTACAAGAATTGGCTCTTTACATAATATTTCTTTCAGAGTTTCAAATGCTTTGTTTTGCTCATCATTCCATTGAAATTTTTCATTTTTTTTCGTTAGCTGATTTAACGGCTTAGCAATGATTGAATAATTAAGTATGAATTTACGAAAGAAACCAGTTAAACCCAAAAATCGGCGTACTTCATTTACTGTTGTGGGTTGACTGAAATCTTTTACTGCTTTTACATTTCTTTTCCCTGGTGTTATACCATTAAAACTGATTTCGTGCCCCAAATATGTAATATTATTTGAAAAAAATACACATTTATTTAAATTTATCGTAAGACCTTCATTTTGTAATAGCTTTAACATTTCCTCAATACTATCCATACTTTCTTTTATATCATTAGCTGGTAACATTGTATCATCAATATATACAGCGCATTTATAGTCAGTCATATTCTTTGATATTTTTGCCATCATCTTCATAAAAACTGCGGGTGCATTGGTTAAACCAAACGGCATTCTTTTAAACTGATAATGTCCAGTTGGTGTAATAAATGCGGTAAGATGTTTACTTTCTTCATCTACTGGTACCTGATAATAACCACTCATAAGATCTATAGTGTTAAATACTTTTGTTCCTTCAAATGAATTTATTTGTTCTTCAATATTTGGTGTTGGGAAATTTTCACGTTGAGTAATATTATTTAAATAACGATAATCAATACACATCCTAAAAGAACCTTCTTTTTTCTTTACCAATAAAACTGGACTAGAGTATTCTGAATTTGATTCTTCAATTATATCATTATCGAGTAATTCCTGTAATATTTTTTCTAAGTATTCCATTTGACCATAAGGTACGCGATACGGTTTATAACGAATGATATCGTTAGATTTGATTTTAATAGCTATTGAATGATTTTTAGCTTTACCCAATTCTGAGATTGTAAGTGCTACTGTATTTCTATATTTGTTGAGTAGTTCTAAAAGTTTATATTTTTCATCTTCTTTGGCCTCACCACCAAATTTCAAATCTTCCATAACTACATCACGACGTTGTATTATCATCTGTCGATTTATGATACTGGACGAATTTTCATTCTTACTTGATTTTTCATTGTCATTATTTTTTTCTACATTGTTTTCATTTAATGATACTTTATAATTTGGTTCACGTTTTAACTCCAATGTTTTCCAATGTTTGATTATCATAATTGCTGGATGGTTTAAGAAATTTCTTCCAACTATTAAAGGAATATCTTGTATATTATCTTCGACGACTAAAATCTCAACATCCAATTCGATACCATCTATATTAACATTTTTATTCATTTTACCTAATGCATGACATACACCTCCCGCAAAACCATTTAAAACTATTTGACATGGTTCATAACTCCATTTGAATTTTGTTGCCATAGACAATTGTAAAGTAGTACAATCACTACCTAAATCCAAAAATGAATTAACTATTTGATTATTAATCATAGCTTGTCTATAACATTCATTTTCATTATTGTTTTTATTAAAAAGTTGTCGCATATTCTTTTGTTGATATAATTGCGTTTTCTTTTTATCGCAGTTGTAGGAAATATGTCCATATTGACCACAATGATAACATTTTTGTGGATGAAATCGTTCTTTATGTAATCGAGAATTATTATTATAATTATATCTATTATAATAATTGTTGTCATGCATTGGTTTTTTATAATGTTTATTACGATATAACTGGTTATTTTGATAATTATTTTGTGGATAAGGACTTGGCCGTACATAAGATTGTCTAGATTGGTCTATTCTTGGATTATGTACTGCTCGGTTTGATTTTTGAAATTGACTTCGAAGCTTTCTATGATCATTAACGCTTTCAATTAACTTAATTTCCTTTAATGTTTCATGTAAAGTTGATGTTTTTGCTTTATCCAAGCGATTAATTAAATTTTCATCTCCAAGACCAGAGATTATATATCGTATTGTTTCATTTTCACCCAAACACAACTTATTTGCAAGGGCTACTACGTTGTAAAAATATGTCTCTATTTCTTCATTGGGTTGTCGTTGTCTCATCATAAGTTTTGCAAGAATATCAGACTTATTTTCCACTGTAGGAAATGCCTTCGTAAAATCAATCTTGAACACATTCCAGTCAACTATTTGACTTCTATGCAGATCATACCATTCTTTAGCTGATTTTCGTAATTGACTACTTGCATAAAATAATGTAGTTAAATCGTTCCATACATAAATTTTCTTCAAATTTTCAACATTAATTACCCATTCCTCAGCAGTGAGTGAACTCTTGCCTGGTTCATAATGAGGAATCATTGTTTGTGCTTCAACTAATGTCATTTTCATAGATATAGCCTCTAAATTATTGCTAGTTGAATCTGAATTAACTACTACATTTGAAGTAGATAAATCTGTTGACGTTGATGATGTGTTATTATTTTGTTCACGTAATATTAAATTTTCTCGCCTTAGCTGAATAAGTTCCAATTCTATTTCACTTAATTGTAAGTTGGCTGCATTATTATCAAGGGTATTAACATTATTTATTTCCCTTTGTTGATTAGGTCTTACCTTTGTTGCTTTTCGTATTCTTTTTGGCTTTTCCATTTTTTTTTTTTTTAATTATTTTTTTTTTTATTATAAATTGTCAAAACAACAAAAGTAAAAAGTAAAATAAATTGTCAAAACAACAAAAGTAAAAAGTAAAATAAATTGTCAAAACAACAAAAGTTTTTTTTTTATTATAAATTGTCGTTTATTTTAATTAAAAAAAATTACACTTTAATAATTGATTAATGAAAATGATTACAATGAATTTTCATTTAAAATTACACATAAAATTTATATAAAATGTTTATTTATTATATTTTTTATATCTATAATTATTTATAAATATTTTTTTTTAAAAAACTCGTTGAAAATAATCATTTATATTTCAAATATTTATTAATAAAATTTCATTACAATTTCATTAGTGTAGATTCTTCAAATCAACACAAGCTCCATCTGTTGTAATAACCTTCATTAATTTTTTTTTTGTCTCCGCTAAAACAATATTCAATTTATCATTTCAAAGTATCCACTAAAACCAATATTTAATGTTTATGTTAATGTCTTCGCTAAACCAATATTCAATTGGTTGTCTTCACTAAAACCAATATTCTAATCTATAATTTTAATGCCTTTGCTAAAACCAATATTTCAAATTTATATTTTCACCTCATTGCTAAAACCAATATTCATTTTTATAATTTTTAATGTCTTCGCTAAACCCATATTTATTCGAAATTATTTAAATTAATTGTTCAATCAATATAATAATACAAAATTTTAATAATATTAATTTATTATTATTTATATTTATTATTTATTTATTTTTTAAATTTTAATATGGCACATTATATTTATTTCTACAAATTTTATAAATGTGTTTTATAAAATGTTATTTTGTAATTTTATTGTCTTATATATATTTATATATGTTATTTTGTAATTTGTCTTATATATATTTCTCAATCAGCTTGTTTAAATATATTTGCAATTGCATTTTTTTTTTCGCTTGACTGTACCAAAATCAAAAAAAATAGAGAAAAATAAAATTTCTGTACATACCAAATATATATATATGAATTTTTTTTCTTCTTACAACTGTTGCGTCTTATTTGGAAATTCTATTATTTTTAATACCTATGTCTTTCCAAAATTTTCCACTGCGCATATTGCGTTATCCCGTTATGCGTACTTAAACTTGACCAGCCAAACTTTAACTTAATGTATATATGTAATAATTTTTTTTTTTTTAAAAAAAATTATTTATTAATAGTTTTAAAAGTAATTAATATTATTATATTTAAAATAAATATTTATTATTTTATTATTATTATTTTTTTTTTTAACTTTTATCAACACTATATATATAATACGTTTATTGGATTACGAATCCCACTTCTGAAAAATGTAACACCAATTTCACAATTCCTTTTATCAGCAACTTACGACTGTCACCCACGGTTAAAGGTTCTAGACTACTCCCATAATCAATTCCTTTATCCACAGTCGTAAGCCCTTATTTCTTTTAAGAAAGAAAGAAAGGAAGGAAAAATAAAATTAATATATATATAATATGGCAACACATGCCATGAATGGTTGAACAGGGCTGGGTTGATTTTAGCCTTGTTAAATTTGAGTGAATTCTTAAATTCTATTACACTATGCTAATAAATGTTTGCCTGTCAATTGCGAAAAGGAAAAAAAAAAAAAAATAAGTAAGAAATTGATTTTTTGAAGTAAGAAGTTAACAATTATTATTTACTGAAACTAACTCTACGACACTTTGACTCCGACTTCATGGTAGAAACTCCATAAGCCGGTTTTAGTCTGTCGATTGAAATTGCTTTCTCTTTGTCGTTGATACGTATGATAAACGTTTTTCGTAGACGTCTGGTCACTTTAAAAGGTCCATCGTAAGTTGGTGTCAGCGTTGGTTTGATTTTGTCGCTCCGAATGAATACGTAGTCACATGTGTCTAGAGTTTTTGGTATAAAAATTTGTTGTTTGTCTGTTTTTCGTGTCGGCGTCGGTACCAAACTTCGCATTGTGTCGCGTAGTTTTGTAATTAGTACGTTAGAGTCCGGTACGTCCGTTGTCGATTCTATAAAAAATTCGCCCGGTAGTTTTAGTGTCTGGCCGTATACTAATTCAGCTGGAGAGCATTGAATATCCTCCTTGATCGCGGCGCGAACTCCCAGGAGAACTAATGGTAGCTCTATACTCCAGTTCTGGCTATTACCACGTGCTCTGAGCGTATCCTTCAGCTGTCGATGAAACCGTTCGACTAGTCCGTTAGATTGTGGGTGGTACGGAGAGGTTCTGGTACGAAACACACCTAACAGTTTCCGAAGCTCTTGAAAAAGTTTGGCTTCAAACTGTGACCCTTGATCCATCGAAATGGTTGCTGGAATTCCAAAGCGGGATACATATTGTATCACGAATGTTTTTGCGATTGTTATAGCTGTCATATCCGGTATGGCGTAAGCTTCAGGCCATCGTGTAAATCTGTCGACTACTGTGAAAATGTATGAGTTTCCGTCAGAGGTGGGTAAAGGACCTACCAAGTCTATATGTATGTGCTCAAATCGTGCGTTAGGTATGTCAAAAGTCCCATGTTGAGATTTTGTGTGACGATGAATTTTGGTCTTTTGGCAGGGTATGCAAACCTTGGACCAATTATTCGAGTCACGATTTATGTTTGGCCAAAAATATCGTGATCCAAGCAATTTTCTGGTTGCTCGAATGCCAGGATGTGCCAAATTATGCATTGCGTTAAAAACAACTCGTCTTAATGTTTCGGGAATGTACGGTCGGTTGTTTTTCGTAGAAATTTCGCAGTAGAGTTCTAGGTCAGGTAAGTTTATTTTTTCTAGCCTAATTGATGGTCTCGGATGTGCAAGAAGTTTTGTTAGTTCGTCGTCCATTTTCTGTTCTTTTGCAATTTTACGTAAGTCGAAACTGTCCCAGTCTACCGTCGCGATCTCTGTAAAACGAGAGAGGCTGTCCGCTACGACATTATCTTTTCCAGCAATATGTCTAATATCAGTGGTAAATTGTGCAATGTAGTCTAGGTGGCGGGTCTGTCGTGGGTTGCGTTCGGTCTTAGAGCAAATTGCGTTGATAAGTGGCTTGTGGTCCGTGAAGATTGTAAAGTCTCGTCCTTCTACAGCGTATCGAAAGTGTTTGACTGCTGCGTAGATCGCTAGAAGTTCGCGATCAAACGCAGAATATTTGCTTTCGGCTGGCGATAATTTGCGTGAGAAGAATGCAAGTGGTTGCCATCCTTGCTTTGTTGGTTGTTGCAACACTGCACCCAACGCGATATCTGATGCGTCGGTAACTAATATCAGCGTTCCGTTCGATTGCGGATGAGCAAGCATGGTGGCATGTGCCAACGCTGCTTTAACGTTTTGGAACACCGAGGTGAGTTCATCTGGCCAGTCAAGAATTTTGTTTTTTCCTTTAGTTTTGCTTACTTTGACTAGGTACGCGTAAATTGGAGCGAGCAGTTCAGCTAGTTTGGGTATAAAGCGATGATAATAGTTTACCATCCCTATAAAGCGCTGAATTTGTCGGATTGACGAAGGTGTTGGGAATTTCTGAATGCTTTCGACTTTCTCATTTGATGGCGAAATACCATGCTCATTAACGAGATGACTGAGAAAACTTAATTCAGAAACTCCGAAAACGCATTTTGCTGCGTTAATGGTAATTCCATAATCCGATAACCGCTGAAACAACAGTCGGAGATGTTCCTTATGCGTTTTCGCGTCCGCAGATGCAATAAGGACGTCATCTATGTAGATGAACACGAAGTCCAATCCTTGACACACCTGATGCATGAACCTTTGGAACGTTTGGGCTGCGTTCCTTAACCCGAAAGGCATTCGCCGAAATTCGAACAACCCAAATGGTGTGGTGATTGCGGTTTTATGAATGTCGGTTTCTGCTACCGGTATTAAATGGTATGCCCTGACGAGGTCGACTTTTGAAAATATTTTGGTACCGTTTAAGTGTGCTGCAAAATTCTGGATATGCGGAATCGGATATCGATCCGGAATAGTAGCTGCATTCAGTTGACGGTAATCCCCGCATGGACGCCACTCATTATTATTCTTTTTGGGCACCATATGTAACGGCGAAGAAACATAAGAAGACGATGGTTGGCATATGCCTAATTCAACCATTAAGTCGAACTCCTTTTTCGCGGCGTCATGGCGAGTAGTGTCGAGACGGCGCGGTTTCGCACAAGGTAACCGGTTTTCGGTCATTATGTGGTGTACCACCGAATGACGAACTTCTTTAAAGTAGTCCGGCGGCTGTGTAAGCTCGGGAAATTGAGATAATATTTCTGAAAATTCGTTCTTGATTACGTTGACTTTAGGCGTCGGCGTGTTGGCGGTAATATTCAACGTATGGATCGAAAGATTTGTAAGTGGATCAATGATTTTTCTATTTTTTAAATCTACGATAAAACCGTACTTCTTTAAAAAATCAGCTCCGATGATAGCTCGATCGATATCCGCTAAAACGAATTCATGAATGAATGCTCTACGCCCCAACCTAACTTTTAACATTTTGGTGCCGAAAGTATTAATTGCAGTACCATTGGCTGCATATAAAGAGATGTTTTGGTCTGAAATATTGCGCGATTTGCATGGTAAAACTGACAAATCTGCTCCCGTGTCGATTAAAAATGAAATATTGTTAGTATCGTCACGGATATAAAGGCGGCTTGTAAATTGGTTGACACCGGTAGCCGCAATACGCGGTGTCGTCTTTAGTTTGGGTGGTTCTCTGTTGGTTTTCTTGGACAAGTGCATTTTGTCGCTTTGTCGCCAAACCTTTTATGATACCAACATTGTTCGGTCGTGGATTTACTTGATGATGAACCAGAATGATCCGCGTTTTTACTCGAGCTGCGCTGTTTTCTAGAATTGCTTCTATGTCGCGATCTAAAATTTTTATCGTAATTTACATCGAGTCTTGCGATCATCGCTTCGAGTCGCGATAATCTTTCTTCAACCTTGTTTGTGGTTGTGACTTGCGTTGTCGATTTACTATTGCGCGACATTGGTTTCTCGATAGCAAACAGCGATGCGTTCTGCTGTGCCTCATGTATTTTATCGGCGACGTCTGCTAGTTCGTGAAGCGGTTTTTCGGCGAATGCAGCTAAAGCTATATGGATAACTTGTGGTAATTTTCTTAACCACAAATTTTTCATAGTGTCGTCATTAAAAGTTGCACCGGCTAGTTGCTTCATTTGTCGTAATAATTCTGAAGGTTTCTGGTCGCCGATGCCTGCTTTTTCGATTAGGGTTTCGAGGCGTTTTGATTCCGAAACCGAATGCCGTTTAATAAGTTCAGTTTTTATATATTCGTAATTATTGCTAGCTGCCGGATTAGTGAGTATGTCTATTATAGAGTTACACGATTCTGGCGGTAAAGCAGAAATAGTTAAACAGTATTTTGTTTCGTCGCTCGTTATCCGATACGCTTTAAATTGCGCTTCGGCTTGGATAAACCACGTTGTCGGGTTGGTTGGCCAAAACGATGGTAAACGAACGCGGACGGAGGCAATACTAGGTTCGTTATTTGTACCTGTAAGCGTTGTACTGTTCTCAGTAGATGTCTTTGCATCATCAGCATTCATTGTATTTTTTTTTTTTTTTTAAAAAAAAATTTTAATTAAAGTAAACAATAATTGAATGTATCTTACTTGAAATAAGTTCTTTATGAAATAAAAAGTTTCAAAAATAGTTCGCTTGACGAGAAAAATAAAAAAAAAAAAAAATATTAATACTCGTATATTAAATCGTACGTAATATTCGGATGATACCAAAAATATTTAAAAATCGTATGTATTTTTCGGACGGTCCCACAGTAAAAATATTATTTTAAAAATTGAATGTTTTTTTTTTTTTTTTGTGTGTATGCGACACTTTTTACCAAATTTTTAGAGAGAGCGTGTAAAAGAAATCGAAAGTGTATGTATGCGAAATAAATTTAATTCAGCGATTTTTATATTTATGTATGTATTTCTAATATATCGTTTTATAATGTAAGTATGTGATATATAATTAATAAAAAATTTTGTATATAAGAATATGTATTTTATATATGAAATTAAAATTTATATAATATAATATAGAATATAGAATTTATATAATAATTTTATTTAGAATAAATACTAAATAATTTTAATTTATATAATGCATTAAAAAAATATTATTTTTGTGTATTTGATAAATGCATATGAAATAATTTTAATTCGTTTTTTATTGTTTTTTTTTAAAAAAAAAAAAAATTTCTAATTTAATTTTAAAAATTTTTAAATTTTATAGTATATTTTTATGATATTCAAAATGATTTAAATTTTAGGTATTTCAATAAATTTACATATCATATATAGAGGTTTTTTTATTATTTAAATTTCTATATTAGCGAATTAACAATTGGTATGCAACTATAACACTTAATTAAACCTGTGTATTTTATTATTAATTTTTATAGACGATATTATCAATTTATTAATTTAGATATCAAAAACAAAGATTTTTATTTCAAATATTAATTCATTTAAAAATATTAGCATATGAATTTTTTAAATTTTTTTTTTTTTAAAAATGAAAATAAAGATTTAATTTAAATTAATTTAAGTTTAATTTTAAATTTAATGCGAATGGATTTTTTTTTTTTTAAATTATATGACTGTACCATTCGTTATTGTTTTTGAATATAAATGTACAAAATAATGAAAAAATTTTACTTGGCGTGATCTTGAATTTTTATATGATGAAGTTGTTCCCTCGCTGATTTTCGATGAATTGATGATCGATGAATCGGGCAACGTTGAATTGGTTCAATGATGACGTAAAATTGTTTAATTTTGATGATCTGATGATAATTTTCTTGATCGACGCAATGTTGACAATGATGACAATTTCCAAATATATTTATAGCTTGGAAACTAATCTTTATATTTTTGTATATATGAAATTAATTTATATATATATATATTATAAATTATAATATATATAGTGGTTTAATAGCGGCACAATGATTTAAGTTTTATTTTTTGGTTTTATACCACAATTTTACTGCGTGTTTTTATTTTACAGGTTAATTTTAATTTTTCCGGCACTAATTGTGGTACTTTTTAAACGTTCGGGGTCACCAGTTGTGGGGATGGTGCGCGTGTTAATTTTTACCAACCTCACTTGTCTTTATTTTTGTCCTGAAGGATCTTATCGTTTGTTATATAAAAAACTATTTAATTTATGTTAAACTAAATATATAAAATTTTATTTATTTAACTTATTTCTTAATGTTATTTATCCAACTTATAATTTTATTTATTATATTTAATATTTAAGTTCATTGTTCCAAATTCTTATTTTAATTAACATAAGTAATTTATTTTTATATTTAATCTTTATTTAATTTAATATACTATATTTAATAGTTGTAATTTATTACTTCAACTTGTAATTTATTTTAAACGCACAATTAAATTTATTTCAAACTTGATCGATTTTTCGATCTGAACACTCTCGTTGCTGACTATAGAATAATGATCTTATCATCTCTTCATTTGCATTTATTATAATTGCAGCAAATAAAAAAAATGATATGATTGGGTGGTATGATCGCATCATCCGATTATTAACAAAACAATTAGTTACCGGTACAATAATAATTTTTGTTGTTCAAGAGAATAATTATAAATTAATAAAAATTATTAATTATTGTTGTACCGGGTCACTACAAATATAGTATATTAAATTAAATAAATATTAAATATAAAAATAAATTACTTATGTTAAATAAAATAAAAATTTGGAACAATGAACTTAAATATTAAATATAATAAATAAAATTATAAGTTGGATAAATAACATTAAGAAATAAGTTAAATAAATAATTTTTTATATATTTAATTTAACATAAATTAAATAGTTTTTTTTATATAACAAAAGATAAGATCCTTCAGGACAAAAATAAAGACAAGTGAGGTTGGTAAAAATTAACACGCGCATCACCCCCCATATATTATATTATAGTAGACTATCAATTATAACGGGATTTGTTAAATAGTAAGATGGTAAAAGAATATTGAAATATTTTTTTTTTAAATACAGTAAAATTATGAATTATTATAAGATTGTAATTTTTTTTGTAAAAGAAGTAAAAAAATAAATAAAAATAAACTACCGAGCCTAATCCTTTCAAAGGAAGGTGAATTATCTCAATAAACTATTGAGAGTGCGAAATTCGGTAACTGCAATTATATACATATGTTTTGTTATAAAATAAAATAGATTTTTTGAGTTTTTGTAAATTGAAGAGCTGATTAACTTAACCATTGAAAAAATTAAGATTCAAATACTCCTTAGTACCGGAAAAAGACTAATTTGTAAAATGAGTCTTTTTCATCTGGGAATGGGAGGTGTAGTGTACAAAATGGTACACTATGTAAAATATTATTTTTAATTAATTAATTGTTTTTAAATGAACTAATTAATTTTGTCAAATTGACAAAATAAATTAATAAATTTATCTTAGTTAAATATTATTAAAATTCTAAATTGCTTAATTAGCAATTTTGCTAAAAAAGCATGTTTATATTAATTATAAAGGTAAAAGAATTTATTGCAAAATCAATTATTATTGAATTAATGTAATTGAAAAACATATAAATTAAACGAAATCGATGGTTAAAGTGTCAGTCGATCAATATCAACAACCAGAACAATTTCAAGGAAAAAGATTGTGCTTTATTGAAAATTGTTTCACGCATTGTTATATTGTATGATATCTAAATAGATAAAATATTTAATTTTTAAATAAATTATAAATCAATTAAAAGGAAAATATAGTTTTTGTCAACATAAAAACCACATTAAAGAGATTGTATTATAAAGAAATAATACACATAAAAAGGGTAAAGTAATAATATTATTAATAATAATTAATAATATAACAGAGGGTATGCACAATAGATCTGCCTAGGTCGCAGTTTAAAGAGACGGTGGGTCGTTCTCTACATTAACGACCCCATTATTCCTAATTATAATCCTAAAGCTCATATTATATTTCCACAATCAAAAAATGCGTATAAGGTTAGCGTGTAAGGTAGTGGAGCCACTGCTAATTTTATTAGAATTATGAATAACACTTTAATTCTTTCAATTGAAATGGTGCGTCTAAAGTTTCACACTGTAGATAGTTTTCTGCCTAATGAAAGGAAAAATCGGATTGCGGCGGATTAAGATGGATTGAAAAGTAGTTAGCCAATTGAGAAATTTTTTCTTTCATTATGCAGAAAACTAGGTGTGTTATTTTGTATTTTTCTAACAACTTACCAGAATTTTTTTTGATCTTTTGCTTGTATCAATTCAGTAGCATATACTTAATTTTATTTACTTTATTTTATTAATGCGACAATTTTCTTTATACTATTTGTTTTGCTCTAAATATAATACTCTAAAAATATCATTAGAGGTTTTTCTATATTTATTTAATAATAAAAAGGATTTTGCTCTTGCTTCTTCGCATTTTCAATTCGCTTCTTCGAAGTTTTCACGTTATTCGTTATTTGCGATATTTTGATTGTATCTATTAAATTGTTATACCAGTCATTTATCCTACACTCTGTGTTATCATTCGAAATTTGAATCAGCGAATTTAATTTATATTTATAATTACCTACATTTTCTTAATTCCAATGAAGCTTTGGTATAAGGAGAGTTTGTTTTTAAATAGGGAAATGTTCTGTATAATTTACGTCCAAAATTTAAAATTTTACTATAACTTCTAACCATTTACCTCTTATTAAACATAAATCTATAACAGAACTACCATTAGTATTTAAAAAACTTACTCTCCTCATCTCCATTCATACAACCATTGCAAATTTTGAAGCCATATTCGCAGCATAATTCTAGTAGACATTTTCCTCTCTTATCTATCTTTATATCTTTAGATTTTCTCTTTTCCTTTAGTTTTCCTATTTGTTCATTTTCATACGTTACACTTTCCGCACCTATTCTTGAATTAAAGTCTCCTATTATAATTAAATTTTCGTGATTGAACTCATTTAAAAAAAGAAATTAATTTATTAAACGCACATTGCCAATTTCTGTCATTCAGAAACACTGTTAATACGTAAATTTTTAATCCTTTTAGATTTAATTTTATAAGAGTGTACTCTGAATAATCACAGAATTTTCCGTTTGAAAAACAATTATGTTTAATACCAAATAGTGATCCTTCCCTTGGTCTACCTTTTCCATTCGGGTTAATTTTTGTTGCTGGTATCAAATGTAAGTGGGAAGATATTTTTAAAATTTTCGATTTTATTTTCTATAACCATAGTTCAACTAAAATAAATATTTCCTTTTGTCACAAAAACGTTAGAAAATCTGGAGATAATAATTTGCTAAATAAACCAGATACATTGTACGCCATAATATTTAAATTAAATTTATTAATTATTTTTAATTCATTTAAACTTAAATTACTTTTAATATTTCTGTTTATTATTAATCTATAATTAAATTCATTTTCTAATCTAAAATTATTCTTAAATTCTAAGCAGACGGCGGTTTTATGATAATCTTTACTCTAATATCGCATTAATTACAAGACTAAGATCGACGTTAAAAATTACATTAATTTTATTTACTGCTTTTCTCCCTCCGATCATCCTTAAACCTTCCTCTCTCACCTATTTCAATATTACTTTATCGAAAAACATTTTTCCATTACGTACAACAATTTTCTTATCTTAGTTATTTTTTTTCCCCTCGAGGGGTCCCACCTTGACGTGGTTAGGAGGCTTGAGTAGGGGCCGGAGATCTCTTGAGCTATGACGGGGGGGATGGCAACATTCTCGGCAGGTCCAACCATGCCGTAAAGGTCAAGGGATTGATGATGGTACCGAAAACCAAGAGGACCCAACAAAAAGATGGAAATGAACAAAGAAGAAGAAAAAACTCGTACTGGGATATCAGTACAACTGTCGGGGGAGGTCGTGGCTGCGAACTCCGGCAGAGGCACGGGAGTAAAATCTCGTGTCGCCAGTAGCCATACAGGTAAATTATCAACCAGTACAGTGAGCTTGTCAGGCTGTACTAGTAGTCAAGCGACTGGCATACATACGCAAGACACTACCGATCGAATCCTGGATTCCGATCAGGAAAGTGCAAAATCCATCAACAACATAGATGAAGAAGAGCTACTTCGTTCTCCGAAGGTTGGTCAGGATACTAGCCGGCGTACGACCGCTAGGTCCAGGCCTTCCCGAGGAGGACGCAATGCATTAGCCAAATATAAAGCTGCTCTGAAATATGAAAATATTCTCGCCCATAAATCGGACCTTACCCCGAAAGAGGTACAGGATCTGATGTGGGCAAAAGAGATAATCAAAGATAGCAGAGCTCACTTCGATAGCAGAAAAGGTTTTGGTGCTAAGAACCCAGCTTTCTGTAATCGACTCGAAGAGAAACAAAACGAAAAATTGACTGAAGGGAAGAAACGGTTGAGATCTGCGGACGAAACACCACCCGCAACTCAGAAAAAAACCCGCAGCAATTCAAGTACACAATCACCAAGCACCAGCGCGGCGCTACCAAAACCAAAACCGTCGGTAGCGGACATGAGAAACATCTACTGGTAGCTTTAATCGACCGTAGTGACCCACTCGGGCGTATGAAGCTGGAGAAGTGGAAAATCGTGGAGATTAAGCTACTGGACGAAATGTTCAAAATCATGGAAACCGATGCTAATCAAGTCATGCCCACTTTTGATGGAGCAGGCTGGTTGAAAGAGGTCAAAATGATCAAATGCAACGACCAGTTCACCCTAGATTGGTGCAAGAGGACGGTTCCACTCCTCAAAAACCTATGGGACGGCGCGATACTGGAGATAGTAGACAGGGCGGATATACCAGCTATCCCAAATGCCAAGGTACTAATTCCAAGAGTAGTACAACAAGAACAGGCTCTGAAACTACTACAGTCTCAAAATCCTTCAGTACCAACATCTGACTGGAAGATTTTAAAAGCTAGTAAACCAATCGCTGCAGATGGTGGGCAGGAGTATGTACTTCAGATTAACAAGGAGGCTGAAGACATTCGCTACCCACGATTTGGTAAGATGGCCTGGGGTTGTGGCAGCGTGTACCTGCGTCTAAAGAAGCGTAGGCCCAATGACAACAATTCCAACACACTTGAGGTTCATGAGGTTGAAAGAGACCTTGGTTTAATAACCGAAACCACTGCCAAAATCACTCTCGAGCCGGAGGTAGACATGGAAAGCATTACTAAACTCGATGCTACCCCAGCTCCAACGAATCAGTCTGCAACAACGATAGATGTTGCGGGTGATTCAAATAAATCTACACCACAGTAGTTCAGCCTCGGCTGAATTACTTCTCACCCTGGATGAAGGGAACTTCGATGTGGCGCTAATCCAGGAACCCTGGATCTCTTCTAAAGGTGACATAAAGGGTCTAGCGTCGCGAAAATATAAACTACTACACTCTCAATTAGAAGGTAAGAAACGTTCTGCCATTTTGGCTAAAAAGAATCTTAATATCTTCTTAAAGTCTCTTTACAGCACTCTAGATCAAACGGTGGTGCTCTGCGAAGGTAGAGTTGGGCAGGAGCCTTTACTGCTAGCATCAACCTACATGGCACATGACACATCTGCACCACCAACAGAACTAACCACACTAGCGGATGACGCTTCCGTGAAGAAGCTCAACCTGGTAATTGGAAGCGACGCCAACTCTCATCACAAGATTTGGGGTAGTAAGGACATCAACAGTAGAGGTGAGTCCCTTTTACAATTTATCCTTAGCTCCAACTTATCGATAGGAAATCGTGGAGATGTACCTACGTACATCGGCCCGACTAGTCAAAACGTTCTAGATATTACTCTCTATACAGACACGAACTCATGTGCCCTGGACAACTGGCAGGTATTAGATAAACCGTCTATGTCCGACCACAGGTACATAAGCTTTAATGTTGAATTTAACATTAAAAATGACACCAAAGTATTTAGAAATCCAATGAAAACTAATTGGGATCTTTATACAAGGTTGGTGGAAACAAATCTCGTAGGTAAATGTCCGCTAGCTATCTGGAATGTAGAAACTCTAGAAGCATCAGTGAACTACCTAACCAAAACCCTAAACAACGCTTACAAGACTGCGTGTCCACGCAGCAGACCTCCCAATAGATCTCAGCCACCCTGGTGGAACAAAGACCTTAAAACTACACGTGTTACCGTGCACAAATGCTTCTACCGGGCTAAACGCACGGGGGACCCTAGTGCGTGGCTCGAGTATAGAAACAAGATGAAAGTATTCAAGAAAGAATTGAGAACAGCTAAAAGAAATAGCTAGAGGAAATTCTGTGATGATATTGAAAAAACCTCAGAGTCTGCGAGGCTTAGAAAAGTGTTATCCAGGGCTGAAGCTCAGGAAACACTTTTAAAAAACGCAAACGGTAGCTGGACAACAGGTAGTGAAGAAACGCTGGAAGTGCTACTGAACACCCACTTTCCTGACTGTCTGAATATGCCAGCTCCAAACCCCTCGCATATAGTAAGCAATAAAAATCGCAATAGAAACGTGCCGGACCTAGTAACATGGAACCGGTTGCAGTGGGCCCTAAGCTCATTCGACCAATTTAAAACTCCAGGGCCTGACGGGATAATACCGGCTATGATGCAAAAAGCAGATAGACTGGTTCTCCCGTGGCTAAAGGTGATCTTTAAGGGGTGTCTCAAACTTAACCATGTTCCTAGCTCCTGGAACGACTCACGAGTTATCTTTATACCAAAACCTGGTAAGAGTAGTCATGTCAACCCCAAGGACTACCGCCCGATTAGTCTCACATCTTTCATGCTTAAAACCATGGAAAGAATCTTGGATGCGTATATTAGAGAGAACATAGACCCTAAACTACTATCCAAGACTCAACACGCGTACACTAAAGGAAAATCTGTTGAATCCGCGCTACACGAAGTGGTATTCAGTATTGAAAAATCCCTCCACTATAAAGAATACACACTAGGAGCTTTCCTAGACATTGAAGGAGCCTTCAACAACGTAACAATGGATACGATCGTGAAGGCTCTAAACTCTGCTCGTATAAACAAGGTAGTCAGTGGTTGGATCACTGAACTACTAAAAAACAGATCGGTAACCTCGGAATGGGGTAGCGCTAGCGCAACTAAACTAGTGAAACGAGGCACACCTCAAGGTGGAGTCCTGTCGCCCCTTCTGTGGACCCTGGTTGTTAACGAAATTCTCAAAGCATTGCAAAACTGTGGTGTTAAAATAGTTGCATATGCTGATGATGTAGTGGTATTATCGTCAGGAAAATACCTTAACACAATTAGCGAACTTATCGAAAAGGCTCTTGAAAAGATTAGCAAGTGGGCTAAAGCTAGCGGTCTCAGAGTCAACCCTCAAAAAACGGAATTAGTATTATTCACCCGCAAGTACAAAATACCTGACTTTCGCACCCCCAAATTGGGGGACACAACACTCACTCTCGCACCACAGGCAAAATATTTAGGTCTAATCCTAGATCGGAAGTTGACCTGGCAGGCTAATGTAGAGGACCGTATTCTTAAAGCCAATAGTGCATTCTACGCGTGTAAAAGAATGTTTGGTAAATCGTGGGGCCTAAAGCCCGAAATTACTCAATGGATCTACACTGCAATAGTGCGGCCAATAATGCTATACGGTATCGTGGTATGGTGGCCGGCCTTAGACCGAAAGGGTCTTAGATCGAAACTAATTCACACACAACGACTAGCGGGCGTCGGAAGTACTGGTGCGCTTAGAACCACCTCCTCAGACGCTCTGAACACCTCACTCTTTCTGCCGCCGATTGACCTTTTTGCAAAAAATATGGCAGCTAAGTGTACCCTCCGATTAAAAGAATCTCAACAATTCAGTCACAGAGAATTTGGCCATACCAAAATCATCCCAACTTTCGTGGTTAAGACTGATTATATGGTCCCCCAACTGTCATTGAATCGAAAATACTCAATAAACATCCCAACAAGAGAATACTGGGAATCCAGAATCTCCGACCCAGTTGGCTCAATAAACGTCTATACGGACGGATCTAAGATGGAAGCGGGAGTGGGTGCTGCAGTACATTCCCCCGACACATAGATACGAGCTACAAACTCCCTAACTCATGCAGCATATTCCAAGCTGAAATCACGGCGATACGAAAAGCGGCGGAAATTGCTTGCACCCCAGTAACTGCTAACTCAACAATAACCATTTACATTGATAGTCAGGCTGCCATCAAAGCCCTTGCGGCAGCCTACATCAAATCCAAAGCAGTAAACGAATGCCACATGGCACTGCAAAACCTGTGCACAAACAGGAATGTAGAGTTATGCTGGGTACCGGGCCACTGTAACATTAAGGGTAACGAAGTAGCGGATGAACTTGCTAGAAGAGGAGCAAACCTAGAGCAGGAACCCTCCGAGCAGGTTCTTTTGCCACTGAAATCACTAAAAAATATACTGGATAATAAAACCTTAGCGCAGTCAAAAAAGCGCTGGAATGAGTTATCCACGTGTTCAATAACTAAACTTATGTGGGGTACCTACAACGTCAAAAAAACGAAAACACTAATAAACCTACCGCGCTCGCAATGCAAGACAGCAGTCGGCCTCCTCACTGGACACTGCTTGATCGGCAATCATGCGCGTAGGCTTGGACTAATCGCGAGCGATCAATGCAGAAACTGCGGCGATCCAGGGCAAGTGGAAACCCTAGAGCACCTCCTATGCCACTGTCCAGCACTCACTAGACGCAGAGCTTATACTCTGGGAGAGCCCTAATACCCAACTCTGAAAGAGGTTTCGAACTGCAGCATTAGGAAGCTCCTAAAGTTTGCTGCAATTACGAAATCCTTCGAATTACTAGATAACCCCTCAGTACCTTCTCAAAGTTAGTTATCCATAAAAGTGGTATCGCTATGGACCCAGTGTGGTCTATGCGAGGCCTTGCCGCCACTATAACCTAACCTAACCTAGTTATTTTTACGTATTTCTTTCCATATAGCTAGTAGTTTATTTTCAGTATCTGCAAATGCTTTGGGTAAATCTCGTGATACTGACATTCCATTTTGCCTCAAGAATGATGATTTTTTTAAGATTTCATTAATCGTATTATTTGACCTGAATTTTTAAAAACGTCGTTACAGTAAAAATACGTATAAAAAAAATATAATACATATTAGAAAAATAATTTGTGTGTCAAAATTATTTATATATAAAAAAAAGTATATTGAGTATTAAAAAAAGCTTTAAAGAATAAATTATTTTGTATATAAAAAAATAGTTTTAAAAAACAGTATTGTGTCAAAAATTATATTTATTTTAAAAGGTATTGTGTATTAAAAAAGCTTTTTATTATAAAATAAATAGAACAGTATTAGAAACAGTAAAGAAAAAAATAAGGTTCCGTAGTCGTGGTCTGGTCGCAGTTTTATAATTTGTAGTCGTGGGTTCAAGTACTGGTAAAAACAAAACTTTTTTTATTGTACATTTAATGTAGTATATTTTTTTCGAAATTGTGTGTAAAACATTGTTAGTAGAAAAGAAATAATAATTATTGATAATATAACAATTTATAAATTGTTAAACTAATACCAAATTTTGGGGATATTTAAAAAAAACTTATTAAATATTATTAAATGTGTACATATATGTATATTTATTTTAAATTTGGATATTGCAAAAGACACCTTAGCTTAATATTTAACTGAGTCTGGTTAAACGATGTCCTAAAAATAATAACATAAAAATAAATAAAACTTGTATAAATTTTAATAAAAAAAGAAGACTGAATAACTAGATTTGTAATTTTTTTTTTTTTTAATATATTTAAACATTTATAAGTTTCTAACGATTAATTATTGTTGAGCTTATTAAAACCGTTATTTTTTGTGTATTATATTTATTAATTTGGAAAAAAGTGAAATTTAATTGTAATTGTTTCAACAATTAGAAAATATTATAATTGTAATATTAAAAAAAAATGGAAAAAAATATGTGTTAAAGTTCCAAAAAAAATTATAAGATAAAAAAGGTGTTACATTAATTCAAATGTTTTTGTTCAATAATTGTGAATAACTAAGTAAAATACATATTACTTTCATTTCAATTTCAGTGATTAATAATAAAAAATAAATAAATATAACAATAATATAAAATATCCATAAACAATAAATAAGAAAATAAGTGAGTAATATAAAAAATAATATCAGTTTTAAGTTAAATAATAAATAAAAATATC
Source organism: Rhamphomyia laevipes (assembly GCA_963920725.1). NCBI lineage: Eukaryota > Metazoa > Arthropoda > Insecta > Diptera > Empididae > Rhamphomyia > Rhamphomyia laevipes. The sequence continues at coordinate 49,065,918 of OY987255.1, read as the reverse complement.
AAAACCTTTAGCTAAAATAATGTATATAAAACTTTTAAGACAATAAAATAATAGTGAGTCGGTAGCGCAGGTGTATTGTATATGGTTATCAATCGTTAGGTGATAAGTTCGACCCTCAATAAAACCATTACATTTTTTAAAAAAATAAAAGGAAAATACATATTAAAATTCTATATTAAATTAGATTTTAAACTAGTAAAACTATTTTAATACATAATAAAAAAAAAGTGAATAATTATATATATAATTAAAATATATAACACCGATTACCAGGAATAAAAAGAATAATAAAGTTAATAGGAATAGGTTGTGTTTGAAAAAATACTCAACTAAAAACAAAATCCTGGAAAAAACAGCATCATCATCAAGCCAAGTCAGTAACAACAGTTTTCAAGAATCACCATCACCACTGACAGAATCAACTCCAAGAACAACAACAGATAAATAACAGGTACAAATAGTTTAAGAGAAATAAAGTAAGAAATTAATAAAGATTTAGATAGTGATTTTGATTTAGATAATTCAAATTTTTCCAACCAAAAAATTTAATTTTAACAACAAAAAAACAAATAAAATGACTACAGATAATGTAGCTTCACAAAGGGCGGTTCCCCGCAGTAATATTATTAGCAATAATAAAAATAACAATAATAATAATATTAGGGCATATAATTTACATCAGTATAGTAATATATCGCAGGACAATAGACTAAATTTTCCAGAGCACCCGTTAACAGCAAATGATAGATTAAATTTTCAGAATTTCATGTAAGAGAACAGAAGTATACCAATGACGTCCCATAGGTCGAATATATTGAGAACGGACAACACTTACGATCTTGGACAATCACGAAATGTACACAACACGACAATATCATTAGAACGTACATACAAGACACACTTTCAGGGGTTTCCTATTCTCAGAGGTGAAGGTGACAGGATGATTTTGGATCTCCAAAATTTTGTGGCACTGGATCATGATGCTTATTTCAAGACTGATGAAATTGATAGACCAACACTATTGAATGAAATCATTACAGATAAGCTGAAAGGGAAACCATCATACATTTTTCAGGATCGGTTAATCCGGAATTTTCAAGAATTCAAGATCATCTTGGAAAATTCCTTCATCCCTTATAAGGATTTAACGCAGCTTAGACGAGAAATCGAGGACTGTATCCAAATTAAGGATAAATCAGTTTTAAAACGGGTGAATCAGTTTAAAAGCTTGGCTGTTAACGGATGAACACGGCAGTGAGGTTTAAATATTATAGTATTATAGTAGGGATTGCCGATTACCACGCAATCCAGGAATGATACGACAAACGCAGAATATGCCGCGTTTGACCTGTACAGTTTGTCAAAATTCACGTAATGTACGTACAAACTGTCCAATTTAGAAGATAAGACCAGCATATGGTATAAACCAACTCTCGAGTGAACACAATTGAACAAGATGACAGATATTTAGAATGTACGTGGTATGAGCATCAAGGTCACACGGAGTTGAATTGTCATGTCCGTCAGCGCTATCAGCCTCGAACCAGATTATCGGAAAACGACTTTACTGGTAGACACCAATCACTTTACTGGTAGACACGTGCGCCCAGGTGAGTCCATAAAAAAGGAGAAGTTGGATAGACACTAGTATATTTGAGGACGAAAAGACAGTAATTAGAAGAGTTCACAATCAAAGCGAAACTTTGAAGAAATATTGTGGTACGTTTTTAACACCCGAAAAGTTTGAGTGTGAATTTCAAATTGTAGGGAATAACTGTGAGCTACCAGCAGACGGCATTTTGGGAAACAATTTTTTAGCAGAGAACTGTAACATTTTGGGACCCGACAAAAAATTTCGATTCCCTATAACCAACAGAAATAAAATGGAATTTAGTATAAAATTGGACGACGAACGGAATAAATATAATAATAAAAAACATAGTAATCATAATGTAGATAATTTAGTGACCGATGCCTCTGGAACATATAAAACTAAGAAAATTAATGTAGGTCAGGAACAAACTAATAAAATTAATGTAGGTCAGGAACAAACTAATAAAATTAAGGAAGTTCAGGAAAAGTTAGAGTTATAAAAGAGACGAGAGGGAAAAATAAAATTAGTAAAGTAATAAAGAAGAAGGATAGTAGTTTTAAGAAAAGAATATTAAATACACAAAATTTTAATAGTATCATAAAAAATGAAGTTGGAAGGAAATTGATTAATTTTAGGGCACCAAATTTTTACAATAACTACAACACATTATTACAATACCCCGAAAAACCACAACAATGGATGGAAATTAGGAACAGAGCGGATCTAGTTCCTAAAGTCCCAATAATTATTGTACACGCATATCAGGTTGCGTCACAAGAAAGTAAGAAGGAGGTGATTATGAATTATGATATCCAAAATTCTGGAGCTTTTGATAAAGCGAAAAATAAAGAACATAATTCAGCACAACAACCACCAAGCGATAGCATGAGTCTTTTCGTATATGGACAAAAGCGTTTCAACAGGAGTTGAAGAAGTTACGACGGATCCTAAAAACGACAAAATTCAAATAAAATTATAATATTGAGAATTTGATAAAAATACCAGCGCATTCCGAAAAAATTGTCGAAGTAACAATTGATATGAAAGAAATGGACGAAGGAGATGTTGTATGTATAGGTGAACAATTGGAACACGGAGTATATTTAGGAAATGGAATTAGTACAGTGAAAGACGGTAAGATAATTGTACGTATAATGAACATAACAGACACTCAGAAAAAAATTGCGAAATTTAAACCAAAGCTAGTGGAATTGGAATACTATGACATAAAAGAATTAGGGAACTGGTCTGAAGAGAAGAAAAATAGCACAAAGAAAAATCGAAGAAAAGATTTTCGATATAAGATATTTTTTTTAGGGGCGAGTGGCGGCGACCTCCAAGGGTGCGTGACATGTCCATCAAGCCGGTTCGCTCTGGGCAATGCGTTTAACGTAGCTAACAGCCGCCTTCCTATTCCCTCCTCCAATGTTTTCCTATCACCTTCCTTATCCTTCCACGCCCGCATTCCTATTCCAAACCTAATGTCAAGGTGGTGTGAGCACGGTGCCGATGACTGAAAGGCTGGGGGTTAAACCAGTCGCAAGCGAGCTCCCTCCGATGCCCAGGCAAGATCGGTTTTATTAAGTGCCTTATCTTGGTAAGACGGCTCTGCCTAGATGGACCTCTTTTCCGGTCACACTCGTGTGAACAAAATATGAATCAAGAAGAAATTAAAGAAATAAAACAACAAATCATTGTCTTCCGAAGATGAACTTCTAGCCTACAGCCAGGAGACTATGAAAAGTGCCAGTACCAGTTTCGGTACTGAACCCAAAGCCGGTACCAGCCAAAGTATCGCTAAGCTGTCTGAATGTAGTGGTAGCACCAGACATAGTACTCCAGTACGTTTAGCCAAACAGAGCACAAGCCATGGTGCCCCAAAGAGAACCAGTCAGGTTAGAAGTGCCGGCGCCACTCTCAAGCGGATGTATTCGAAAGCCAAGTTCATCTTGAGCAAGATCGCCAAGAACGAAGCCGAGGGTACGATCAACGAAAGAGATGGTGCTGATAAGGTAAAATATATGGGGATCGTACAGGAATGCGAAAGCCAATTATCTGTTAAAAAGGTGGCCAAAAAAAGAGACAGGTCTCAAGATGAGCCCTGTGAAAGCACGCAGAACCGTGCTGCTAAGGTTGCCAAAAATTCTAGTGGTACCGTAGACAAAGAAACCATTAGGAAGAGGTTAAGCGACATAGTTAGAGATAACTTAAGGGTTGCTATAGTGAATGATAAAGCACACAATAGGCAAGTCACAGCCGAACTGTGGATCAAAATTGAGGTTAAGCTGTCCGAAATGGTGACGGATTGTGTCCTTGCAGGTGAGGGTGGAGCCCTTCCATGCTTTGATTCATCCGAGGTAGTCAGAGGCTACCGGGTAATCAAATGTGAGGATCAGTTCTGTGTTACTAAGATTAGTGACACATGGGAAGACGCCAAGATTGGCTTAATCCCAGCTAGGGAAATCCCTAGGCGACCTAGAGCCCGCATTTGGTTGCCGCGGATGGACATTATAGGAGAGAAGCTCCTCAAATGCCTGCAGGCTCACAATCCCACTGTGCCAATGGCTAACTGGGTTGTGCTGAGGAAGGAAGCAGATTCAACAGAACACCAGCGGAGTCGTTCGTCGTTCCTCCTCCTTATTAACGAAGATAGCATCAAGCCTCTGGAAAGGCTTGACTCGAAACTCAGATTCGGAATCAGACAGGCGAAGGTCAAGGTTTTCCAGACGGGAAGCCCTGAGCTTGATGATCTCGACCTGGCAAACGACCTGCTAGAAGAGATGTCTCTGGCCAAGGAGACTCAGGCAGTGTACAAAGAAGATGAGGGCGGTACAGGTGAATCTTAAGCACTCTAAGTGCGCCTCGGATAACCTGCTACTCTTTCTTAGCGAGTAATACATCGATATTGCCCTTGTTCAAGAGCCCTGGGTGAATGCCTCCAGAATTAGGGGTATGAACCATAGGAATTATAACAGGAATTATAACCTGTTCTACAAGCCTGTAGATACAGAGGAAGGTAAGCCCAGAACCTGTATTCTTGTTAAAAAACAAATTAATTCACATTTTTGTTTTCATTACAGCTACGAGGATTTGACAGTCGTCAAACTGGAGCCAGATAAAGGCAAGGCATTATACATAAGTTCAATGTATATGGCCCATGATGAACCGGCTCCTACGTTAAAGCTTCGGCAGCTGGTCCTAGACAAAGGCAATGAGCAGCTTGTAGGCTGTGATGCTAATGCCAGACATACTCTGTGGGGTAGCTCTGAAACAAATGTAAGAGGTGAGTCACTTTTTGATTTTATTCTTAATTCTAATTTGTCTGTATGTAACAGAAGTAATACCCCCACCTTTACCTATCCCAGTTCAGACAGCTTTGCTGGCTGGAAAGATGTCATCGACATTACCTGCATTAGTAATGTTGACGCCCTGACGGTTGACAACTGGAGGGTGTCCGCTAAAAGATCATTCTCAGATCACAGCTGGATACTCTTTGATGTTAACCTGAAAACTCCAAATCCCAAACCCTACAGAAATCCGAAGAATACGGACTGGGGTAAGTTTAAAGCTATGTTGAGGCAAAAATTATCAGTCACGGCTAATGCTGGGACCAGTATAGATACGGTCGATGGCCTAGAGAAAGGAACTGACAGTTTTGCCAAAGCCATGGAGGTTTCTTTCAAAGTATCATGTCCCATTAAACGTAGTAAAAAATCATTCCCAGTCTGGTGGAATGCAGAACTCACTAATCTGAGGAGGATAACTAGAGATGCATACAATGTTTGCTATAAGCAGAACACTTGGCAACTCTATAAAGATCAAATCAGAGAATATAAGAAAGCTATACGGCGGCCAAAAGTCTTACCTGGCGTGAGTATTGTGAGTCCGTTCAAAGTACTCGGGACTCGGCCAAACTTACACACTCAAATCCTTCCTTCCTGAGAACCACGGAGGGGGTTTGGACTGAGGCGTCTCATGATACATTAAAACTTTTAGTGGCCACCCACTTTCCGGGATGTTCGGAGGTTAACCAGCCTTCTACCCAGTCGGAGGAGCAAGTTAATCACGAGCAACTAGTAGAATGGGTCGACAAAGTAATTTATTATGATAAGGTCGCCTGGGCGATTGATAATTTTTCACCAAACAAATCTCCTGGTTTGGATGGTATTTTTTCTAAGATGCTACAAGAATCAAGGGAATTAGTTATTCCCGTGATGGTTAAGCTTTTTAAAGGTAGTCTCTCACTCGGACATATTCCACAGTCGAGGAGACGGGTGAAAGTAGTCTTTATACCGAAAGCCGGAAGAAGAGGGCATGAAGCAGCGAAAGATTTTCGACCAATCAGCCTGTCCTCCTTTATGCTCAAAACCTTAGAACGAATTCTAGAGTTAGAATTACGGAAGACCCTGGAAAGAACTCCACTCTGTAAATCCCAACATGCTTACTGTAAAGGTAAATGCACGGAAACCGCGCTGAGTGAAGTGGTGCGTGCCGTGGAGCATTCCATTCAATACAAACAATATACCCTAGCTACCTTTCTAGATATTGAAGGGGCATAACGTACATGTTGCGGCTATCCAAGAGTCCCTAGTCGAACTAGATGTTCCGAGGGCACTCAACCGGTGGATTACTAATATGTTAATGGCCAGGGAGATCCATGCGGATCTTGGCAATTGCAGTATCACCAAGCGAGTAAGCAGAGGTACTCCACAGGGGGTGTTTTATCACCACTGCTCTGGATACTGGTGATGAATGAAATATTAAAAATACTTAAAATTGGGGGCGTTAACGCAACCGCGTATGCGGATGACTTAGCGATATTAGTTTCTGGTAAGCATCTTCACATAATCAGCGATATTAAGGGTAGAGCTTTAAGAAAGGTGAGTGCGTGGGCCAACGGTTGTGGCCTGAGGGCGAACCCACAGAAAACAGAACTAATGTTATTTACGACCAAAACGAAAATACCATCTTTCACCTGTCCGAGTTTGGACGGTGTCATGCTGAACCTTTCCTCTAATATTAAATATCTGGGTGTAGTTCTAGACCCGAAATTAAATTGGAAACTAAATGTTGAAGAGAGAGTCAAGAAGGCATGTGTAGCTTTATATGCCAGCAAAAAAATGCTTGGTAAGAAATGGGTCTGAAGCCGCGCATGGCTTTGTGGTTGTTTACGGCCATAGTGCGTCCAATTCTTACCTACGGTTCCATAGTATGGTGGCCAGCACTGGGGAGGGAGTATAACCGTACTAAGCTAGGTAGGTTCCAGAGGAGTGCGTGCATAGGTGTAACCGGAGCGCTGAGATCGACGCCAAGAGACGCACTAGACGTAATCCTCTACCTTCTTCCTCCTGATCTCTATATTAAATACATATCTATATGTAGTGCAGTCAGACTCAGAGAAAGTGGGTCATGACTGAATAAACCCTATGTTCATTGCAGTATTCTTGGCCTTATAAATAATACCGCGGTGCCAGCAGTCACGGATTATACCATTCCCAAGTTGGACCTTGATAAGAAATTCAAGGTTCTAATATACCAACCAGAAGGGAGTGGAAGAACAATAATCCGCTGATCGTATATAACACCACAGTATTCACCGACGGTTCAAAGATGGACTGTGGCGTGGGCGCTGTTGTATATTCGGAAGCACTAAACATTAGGCGATCCTACAGACTACCAAACAAATCTAGTGTATTCCAGGCGGAAATGCTAGCCATTCTAAAAGCATGCCAACTTCTGGGAGAAACAAACCCTACTTGCAACAATGTAGCAATAGTATCAGACAGCCAGGCGGCTATTCTGGCACTGAAATCTGCATTAATATCCTCCAAACTAGCCAGCATGTGCGCGGTTGAACTTGCACGTCTGGGTAGCAGATACAACATTGAGCTACTCTGGGTTCCAGGTCATAGGAACATCACAGGAAATGAAATCGCCGACGAATTAGCGAAAGAGGGCTCCAATCTAAAGGATTCGCTAGCGGAACAGGTCGACCCTCCTATTAATACGGTTAAAAGAGATATTTACCTTCACTTCCTTTCTCAAGCTAACTCTAGGTGGTTAAGCCTAACCACGTGCAAAACGACCAGGAAAACCTGGCCGTCGTACAATAAGAGTAAAACAGCCAACCTCCAAAAATTCCCCGCATGAACATAGCCAGAGCGATGCTGTGTATACGGGTCACTGGCCTATTGGGGAACACGTAGCCAGACTTGGCATCCCGTTCAACCACTCATGTCGCAGCTGCGAAGAACCGAGTGAAAAAGAAACGGTAACCCACTTCATTTGCAAGTGTCCGGCACTGCCTAGGGCCAAGTTCTATTCACTTGGCAGCCTTTCTTTCAACGATCTCAGCGATCTTGCTGTGAAATGGCCCACAGAAACCGTCAAATTTCTGAACGCCACGAAGTGGATCTAAAACCATCCCACCATTACTAAACAATAATTACCTGTGGCCACGGGAGTGTGTGGTTTCAAAACGACGCTAACGCGCTAATTGGTACTCAATGTCAGTTGACGTGTAGTCTGCCACTCTAACCAACCAACCAACCATAAGATATTTATTTGAATTAGATGAGACAAATAAAAACAAACGCGGATAGAATTAAAAGGTTGAAGGAAACATTATGCAGACACGATTCGCTGAATTGGGAGGAGTCCGAAGCACTAAATAAAATCTGTGAAGAATGTCACGATATTTTTTACTTTGCTGGTGACAAACTAAATTGCGTGGAGGATATTACTTATTCAGTACAAGTGAAAACTGATACGATTCCGATTAATAGTAGGCAATATCGACTTGCAGAATGTCACCGGCAAGTAATAAACGAAAAAATGAAGACACTGGTAGAAGCTCCATAGTACTTGGAATTCACCACTCTTGGTGATACCAAAGAAAGCAGGTCCCAAGGGTGAAAAAAGGCATAGGGTCGTAATAGATTTCTGCAAACTTAATGAGGTACCAATGGAAGACGCGTTCCCGTTGCCACGCATTGACGAAATCCTGAATAAACTAGGAGGATCCAGATACTTTACGACGCTATACCTTGCGAGCGGTTATCACCAGGTCCAGATGGAACCGGTTGACCGGAAAAAGACGGCATTTAGCACTGCATATGAACGATATAGATTTTATGTATCGGTTTGGTAAAATTGAAAAAGATAAAACCAGATCTATTGTCTTAGGTTTAACATCAGTTAGAATTAGACAAAGTATCATGGAAAATAAACAAAAATTGAGGAATATACAAGGAATGAAAATTTATATAGTAAACAATGTAACAAAAGAAGTTTCAGAAAGAATAAAATTTCTAAGCAAAGGACTATATTGCCTAAAGCAAAAAAAGATAGACGCACAAATTTTTAAAGGGAATTCAATTTCAAATGATATATCATATACCGATGAACAAATAAAACAAATCATACTAGAATTTGATAATTCTATTAATAAAAGGAAAAGATCAAACGGAGATGAAGAGAATATCACACAAAATGCGGTAGAAAATACACAAAATGAAAAAAAAACCTAAAACTATATTAGTAAAGTCAGGTAATAAAAATTGAACTGAAACTTAAACACCATCAACTCCTACTACAATAGCAAAAATTTTTGCACCTTCCACTCCAGCAAATTTGAATCAAGCTTCTAATAGTTCCAGCATGAATAATAAGTAGCAACAAAAAACAGTTACCTCTATCCAAACTTCAGCAAACCACTTGGCAATGAATATGAATATGATAAACCAAAATAATACAAAAATTAAAGAAAGAAATGCGTAAGAAAAGTTAATACGTCCTCAACCCGGCCGACCACCGTGAGGATTGCTGGTCAAATCCCCCCAAAACCTTACGCAATCAAAGAAAAATGTGACACAAAAAACAATAAAAAAGGCATATACTTATGCACTTTCAACACAAGAACTTTATCGACTGAAAGCAAGCAAATAGAACTTGACATGGGATTAAATGGGATATTTTAGGAATTGCAGAAACACGTATTTATGGTGAAAGAATTACAGAAAAGCTTAATGGTGATTTATTTACATACAAAGGAGAAACTAAAGGTTTACATGGAGTAGCTTTTCTAATAAAGAAAAACCTAAAAAAAGATATTGTTAAAATAAAATTGTATAACGAAAGAATTGCAGCTCCACAAATAAATATAAATAAGTCAAAACTTTCTATCATACAAATATATATGCTCCAACAGAAGAGGCTGATGAAAAAATAATTAATAAATTTTATGATGATCTTGAAGAAGCATGTTGTGAATTCAAATCTGAATTCATATGCATAATGGGCGACTTCAATGCAAAAATATGTCAAAGAAATGTGGGAGAAGAAATGATTATGGGTGAATATTGTTTAGGTAATAGAAATTATAGAGGCAAACGACTTATCGATTGGTTATGGCAACATTGTTTAGATGTAGGTAATAGTTTATTTAATAAAAACAAAAGCAAAAAATGGACTTGGAAAAGCCCGAATGGAAAAGTTAAAAATGAAATTGAACAAGTAAAAAATCTATTTTACAGGATGTATCTGTTCTTAATAGATTTGATTTTGGCAGTGACCATAAATTAGTTAGAGCACATATAAATATTAACCACAAAACTAAAAAACATCATAAACAAGAAATTAAAAAAGATATACCTAAAGTTCTAAACGATAATGAAATTCAGAATTATCTAGAAAACTTGTCTATAAATTGTAATTGGACGTTAATAAACTCATATCAATCAACAGAAGATAAATACACAGCACTATAAAAAGGTATAATAATGTCAGCTAATAACACAATTCTCAAAAATAGTCAGCAAAAAATAGATAAACTTACTCAACCTACAAAAGATTTAATTAAACAAAGAGAAAGTCTATGATTACAACAACATCTATCCGATTTCGAAAAGCTAGAATTGAGAAAAAAATGCAAAAAATAAACACAAAAAGATATTTCAAACTAAACAATAAAATGATAAAACATATAATAGAAGATTCGAAACGCAAAAAAGATATTAAAAACAGATAAAGATTGGGTAATAAAACTTTCAAAAAATAATACAGAAATATATGATAGAAAAAGGAATAATGAAACAGCAACAATTTTATTTTAAAGATTTATATGCCTCACAATTACTTACACACGAAATTAATAACGAAATACCAGGGTTAGATGAAGAATTTGAAGAACTTCCGTTTCTACAGTCAGAAATAGATAAATCCATTGACGAACTTGTAACAGGTCAAAATTTTGGAAATGATAGTATCAAAAGTGAAATACTAAAATATGGAAAACTAAAGCTGAGGAATTCAATTACAAAAATATTTAACGAAATATTGGAATCTGAAAATATACCTTAACAATGGAAAGAATCAACCATCATCTTATTACACAAAAAAGTAAACAAAAGCAATGTAAACAATTACCGGCCAATTAGCATTATATCAACAATGTATAAAGTATTTTCGAAATATATCCTCCGAAGAATGAAGTCACCACTAAATTAACATCAACCGAGAGTACAAGATGGATTTTGATCTGGATTCTCAACCACAGATCACCTACAATCAATCAACAAGCTAATAGAAAAATCAATTGAATTCCAAAAAGAGATTTATATTGCTTTCATAGATTTTAAAAAAGCATTTGATACTATTGAACATGTGAAAATTTGGACCGCTATGAAAAATCAAAATATACCAATAAAACTTATAAGAATCCTAATTAAATTATATCATAACTGCTCAGCGTATATCTCTTTAGAATCAAAAGGATCTTCGTTTAAACTAGAAATAGGCGTGTGGCAGGGCAACCCCCGCTCCCCAGCGTTATTCTGTGCGGTCCTAGAAGAAATTTTTAAAGAACTCACTTGGTCAGATCTAAGATTGCACATTAATGGAGAAAATTTAAATAATCTGAGATTTGCAGACGACATTACATTGATAACCACATTAGCCGGAGAAATGAAAACAATGATACATGAACTTGAAATTGCTTGTAATAATATTGGTCTAGAAATGAACACAGATAAAACAAAACTAATTTCGAATGGTCCAAAAACATAATTAGAGCAAAAAATAATATTATAGAATACGTGGAAGATTACGTATATTTGGGTCAAATTATGTCCTTCGAAAAAAGACAACAAAAACAAATGGAGAGAAGAATAACTAATGGTTGGCGACAATTTTGGAGCCATAAAGAGATATTCCAGTCCAATCTTAGTCAAGAATCAAGGAAATACTTATTCGATGCAACTATCCTACCAGTACTTACTTATGGAGCGCAAGCATGGAATATGGCTACAAAACATATTAAACAATTGGAAATTACGCAAAGATCGATGATTGGAAATTACGCAAAGATCGATGGAAAGATCTCTTTTAAAAGTAACAAGATTAAACAGAATACGAAACTCCACAATAAGAGAAAAACTAAATTTACAGATGTTATTAAAAGAGCGAAACAGTCAAAATGGAATTGGACTGGACACGTTGCCAGACTAGCTGAAAATCGGTGGACATCAAAATGTACAGAATGGATACCACGAGAAGGAAAAAAAAAGTTGGAAGATAACCAAAACGTTGGAGAGACGATTTAGATAAATTATGTGCTACTTGGCAACAAGCTTCCAGAGATAAAACTATTTGGAAATCTATGTGGGAGGCTTACACCAAAAAGGCTCTATAAGAAGAGATAAAATCTTTAATATGAAATTCAATCTATAGTTTGAATTTATTTTTATGAAAAAGTAAATCCCACAAAATATGTATACACAACAATATGATGTATGCGTGTATCGAAAAAAGCTTTTGCGATATCATACAAAATAAGAAAAAAGTTTTTACGAAAAAGCTTTACCAAATTTGCTTAGTTTTTTTGTCTGGCTATTTGCAATTGCAATATTTGAATTTCGGAAGAACAAAAAAATTTAAATTTAAGAAAAAAAAAATATTTTGTTTGTTCTGTTTGTTTTTTTAATAATTTTTTTAACAATTTTGTGTCAAATAATTATGTTTATTGTGTCAAATAATTTTTATGCAAAAAATAATAAAATTTCAGTTAATGTATTAAATTATATAAGATTTTATTATCCTACTTTTAATTAGGAAGAAAATGGTACATGTCTAAAACAAAAATTAATTAATGAAAGTAAACCATATAATAATAATGGTACAGTTACAAGAAAATTTAAAATTAGTAAATTATTATTATATTTAAATTTTAATTTGAACAAACGTGAAATCTTATTTATTTACTATATTTATTTAAACCTTTATTGATTTCACAAAAATTATTATTAAAAAAAATTAAAAAAATTAAATTAAATTTAAATTTATTTAAACTTTTAATAACATTAAAATTGAATGTATTTCAAGTGAAACTATCACCCATCATCAGCAATGCGCAACTGAATAAAATATAATTTGTCCTTATATATAAAACAAAAATTTTTTATAAAACAATTATTAATTATTAAGAAACCCGGATATAAACCAAATAATAAATTTTTTAGAAAAAGAAAGAATTTAACAAAAAGAATTTTAAAAAACAAAAACCGCGATAACTAAATTTAAAAAACAATAGATTTAAAATTATAAATGAAAACAATAGATACAAAAAATTTTAAAAATCGCGATAACTAAAAATTGTTACTAACTAAATTTAAAAACAATAGATTTAAAATTATTAATTTAAACAATCAATACAAAAATTTTTTAATAAAGAAATTAAAATTTGAAAAATCGCGATGACTAATACATTTAGTAAAGTTATAATATTATATTAATATTGAAAATAAATTAGAGATTATATTTCCGTTGTCAGAATTGATGCAATTTTGTTTGTTTTTGGCTATGAAATAACTTTCATATGCATCTAAACATCTATCATCTCTCACACTTTTTAAAAGTTTTAAATCTGTGTTTAAAACGTTTAGGTGGTCGTCCTTTAGCGCATGATGAGCAATTGATGATTTTGTTGGTCTATTAAATCTGATATGACTTGTATGTTCCTTAAAGCGCACTGCCAAATTTCTTTTAGTTTGTCCGATATAAACTTTCTCACAAGTATTGCATTTATATTAGTATATCCCTGATTTTTCCAATACTGGTGTATCATCCTTCGTATTGCCAAGAAAGTTTTCCAATTGATTATTATTGTGATATACCATTTGTAAATTGTGGCGTTTAAAATGCGTTTTTAGTTTGTTCGTTATTGTCGGAGCAAAAGTAATTTTAGTTCTCTTGTTGTTATTAATTTCATTTTGCTTGAAAAGTGTTGACAAATTGTTGTTTCTAATTTTGTTGGAATGTTTTTGAACCAAACCATCAATTATGCTACTATTATAACCATTTACAATAGCCAGATTCTTAATATATTCCAGCTCATTTTTAAAATTCTCTATAGATAATGGAATTTTACATAATCTATGTATCATTGAGTGGAATGCTGCCATTTTATGTTGTATTGGGCAATGTGAATCACTGGTTATTAACCGTGTGGTGCTGGTTGGTTTATGGTAAATGGCTTGATCCAGTTTATTGTCGTTTCTTGTTATTTCCAAATCGAGGAATGGTAGTTTGTAATTTTTTTCCATCTCTACGGTGAAGTTGATAGTTGCATATTGTTCATTTAAAAACTCTAAGATGTTGTTCAAATTTTCCTTTTTAATAATAGCAAATACATCATCCACATACCGTGACCAAAATCTTGGAAATAAATCTGAATTTTCAATTGATGTTTCAAAGTTTGACATAAATACTTCGGCTATGAAAGGTGACAAAGGATTGCCCATGCTTGTTCCATGTGTTTGTTTGTAAAATGAATTCCTGAATTGAAAATAGCTATGATTCATACAGGTTTTTGCAACGTATAAGTAAACATCTCTTTTTTCTGCAAGTACCATTTCATCACTTAACCATTTATTTAAATTGTCCAAAGCTATTGATATTGGTATGCTTGGAAACAGAGCTTCAACATCAAATGATACTAAAATTTCGTCTTGTGAAAGCATCAAATTTTTAATATTTTCAGCAAATTCAAACGAATTTTTGACACTTCGACTCTTAAAACTTGGTATACTCTTTAATTCTTTCACCAACCATTTTGACAAGTTATAAGTTGGAGCATTTATATTGGATGTTATAGGACGCATCTTGTCACCATTTTTGTGTATTTTTGGTAAACCATACATTTTTGAAACACTTGGATTTGAAACGTTGAGTCCATTATTATATTTATCACCAAATACTTTTTTGACCATAGATATCGCAGTATTTGCCTCTCTCACCATTTTTGGTAATGGATTTTTAGTCATTTCTATATATGGACCTTCTATTATCGTGTTTTTCATTCTGAAATCATAATTTTCATTATCCAAAATTACTAAAGCATTACCTTTGTCAGCCTTCACATAAACGCAATTCTTTTCTTTTAAACTTTTAATTGCTTCCATTGTTAATTTTTGTTCTGGTTTACAATGAGGAACTGCCGACTTTGCATTTTCTAATAGTGGATAAGCTGCTCTTCTAATCTCGTCTTTTACTCCAAATGGTCGGTATTTAACTGCAGTCTCTATGTCAATTACCACATCAACTAATGGAGCTTTGAAAGGTGTTGGGGTGAATTTTAAACCTTTATTGAGCAACTGCAGTTCCTGAGCATTGAAAGTTTGTGTTGACAAATTGCGGACAAAATCATTTACAAATTTTGGCTGTTCTGTGTTCATTTTTCCACCTGAAAATTCTATCAGCTTTATTAATTTTTTGTCCATTACCTCTCTTTTTCTTTCTTCCAAACTTTGTAATTTATTCTGGCAAACAACACCATTAAAAACATTCCACTTTTCTAATTCGTAGCAATTCAGATCTTTTGTTATTAATAAATGCAAATGGTAGAGTTCTAGTTCTACAGTTGATAATCTAATATATAAATATTGGATTTCTAAACTCAACCAATTTTTCTTCGCTTTTTCAATCACTTTCTCGGTTCTTGAGTTGTTCACACCACATTTAATTTTTATGAAATTTGGAAACACTTTTTTACATTTACATTCTTTTAGGAACGCAATATCTAATTTATACTTCAGTATTTTTTCTTTCAGTCTTGCAAATTTGTTCATATTTAGCTTGGTTGCCATTTTAATATTTAAATTTTAATTTGAACAAACGTGAAATCTTATTTATTTATTATATTTATTTAAACCTTTATTGATTTCACAAAAATTATTATTAAAAAAAATTAAAAAAATTAAATTAATATAACAATAATAATGAATTGGAAAACTTTCTTGGCAATACGAAGGATGATACACCAGTATTGGAAAAATCAGGGATATACCAATATAAATGCAATACTTGTGAGAAAGTTTATATCGGACAAACTAAAAGAAATTTGGTAGTGCGCTTTAAGGAACATACAAGTCATATCAGATTTAATAGACCAACAAAATCATCAATTGCTCATCATGCGCTAAAGGACGACCACCTAAACGTTTTAAACAAAGATTTAAAACTTTTAAAAAGTGTGAGAGATGATAGATGTTTAGATGCATATGAAAGTTATTTCATAGCCAAAAACAAACAAAATTGCATCAATTCTGACGACGGAAATATAATCTCTAATTTATTTTCAATATTAATATAATATTATAACTTTACTAAATGTATTAGTCATCGCGATTTTTCAAATTTTAATTTCTTTATTAAAAAATTTTTGTATTGATTGTTTAAATTAATAATTTTAAATCTATTATTTTTAAATTTAGTTAGTAACAATTTTTAGTTATCGCGATTTTTACAATTTTTTGTATCTATTGTTTTCATTTATAATTTTAAATCTATTGCTTTTTAAATTTAGTTATCGCGGTTTTTGTTTTTTAAAATTCTTTTTGTTAAATTCTTTCTTTTTTAAAAAATTTATTATTTGGTTTATATCCGGGTTTCTTAATTTTTGTTTTATATATAAGGACAAATTATATTTTATTCAGTTGCGCATTGCTGATGATGGGTGATAGTTTCACTTGAAATGCATTCAATTTTAATGTTATTAAAAGTTTAAATAAATTTAAATTTAATTTAATTTTTTTAATTTTTTTTAATAATAATTTTTGTGAAATCAATAAAGGTTTAAATAAATATAGTAAATAAAAAAAAAATTATTATTATTGACCGTGCATGCCCAATCTCGCTGAAATTGCAGCAATACCTTATAGGATGGCAACCCAGTCATGTGAATTCAAAATGGACCCAAGAGGATCAGGAGGCTTTTTTAAAAGTCAAGGGACTTCTGGTAAGCTTACCACTTCTAGCGTATCCAGACTTTACAAAGACCTTCAATTTAACCACGGATGCTAGTAATTTTGCGCTAGGTGCGGTTCTCTCGCAGGGAGAGGTAGGGGAGAATAGACCTGTGGCGTACGCTAGTAGAGTTTTGGGAAAAGCGGAAAATAATTATGTCACCATTGAGACAGAAATGTTAGCCATCAATTGGGCAATCAAGAACTATAGAACTTATTTGCTAGGCCAAAAAATTTTTGTATTCACGGATCATAAGCCGCTGATTAGCGAATTCAATAAGAACAATCCGGAGGGAAGAATCAATAGATAGAAACTTAAGTTGGCGGAATACAATTTCCAAATACACTACAAATACGTAAAACAAAATAGCAACGCAGATGCTCTGAGTCGATTTCTCTATAGCGAAAAGAAACCCAGCGAGAACGTAAAAGAACAAATATACGTGAACATGAATACATGACTCCGCAGATGATAGCTATGATGAGACGACCAGTGATGACGAAAACAAAATAGATAATGAAATTCCAACCGAAAAAGAAAAACAAAGAGTAGAGTTAGTAGACAAGTCAGAAATTATGAAAATTATTCAGCAATATCATGATTCTCCTTTGGGTGGCCATTTGGGTATCATCAAAACGTATAACCGGTTAAAACGGCATTACGTTTGGAAGAATATTCTGAAAATAATTAGAAAGTACATTGAGTCGTGTCCGAAATGTCAGAAAACCAAAAGAGGAAGGGTTACTAAGACGTCTATGATGATCACTGACACTGCTGATCGCCCATTCGACCAGGTGTCGGTCCGTTCCCAATTTCGAACACAGGGAATAAGTACACTCACAGTTTTCAGGATGATTTGCCTAACATGGAAGCCACCACAGTGGCGCAGGCGTTTTATGAAAAGGTTATTTTGAAGTGTTCCAAAATCCCAAAATGACTAATTACTGACCAGCGCACAAATTTCACTAGCCAAATTTTCAAGAATTTGTGTAAACTGTTAAAAATTAAAAAAACTGGAAACAACGGTCTACCACCCCCAGTCGAATGGATCCCTAGAAAGAGACATGGACCTCTGGTGGAGTATTTAAAAATGATGGTGGAAAATGAGGTGCAAACTTGGGATGAATGGCTTACGGAAGCGGTCTTTACCCCACAACCATACCCCTCATGATGAAACAAAGTTTTCACCACTGCTTATTTTATATGGATTCTGCGACTCGTTGCCGAAAATTCTGAACAGGAAAGTTGAACCGCTATACAATTCAGATAATCCGAGCAAGGTGATCAAATTTAAATTACAGCTAATTAGACAGATAGCTCGAGAGAATTTAATTAAGAGTAACGCTAGAGCAAAGCTCAAAGCTGTATTACAATTAAAAAGAGAAAGGGGTCGTATATAAAAAAGCTGTCAAGTTGGAAGAGTGCTTCATATATCTTGTGTTCAATCACCCTTTTGTGGCATATATTCGCATCCCTTTAAATTATACCCCTGTAAAATAGCGGCGGTTGAGGTTAGAGGGTTGATTTTTTCCGTAAAGATGTAAGACTATATTATTAAGAAACTAATTTCTCAGTTTTTAAATCTAACCCTCCGCAGAGGGGGTGTAAGTTATTTTATAAACACAGCCCCTTCTCCACCCAAAGGGGGCGGGTGGTAACAAAATGAATTTATTTAGAAAGAATGTTATCTGATAGACCTAAGTTAAAAGTTAAACCATCCCATCTTTTATAGTTAAGTTTTTATGGACTTTTAAATCTTTAAAAAATTAAATTTAAATAGAAAATGTATGAATTTTCAAAATGTTTACCCCTTGTCCCCCATGTAAAATAGCGGTGGTTGAGGTTAGAGGGTTGATTTTTTCGGTAAAGATGTAAGACTATATTATTAAAAACTAGTTTCTCAGTTTTTAAATCTACCCCTACACAGAGGGGTGTAACTTATTTTATAAACACTCCCCCTTTGTAACCTGAAAGGGTTGAGGTTGAGGGGGTTAATTGCCATATAATTTCGAAGTACTTCTACCTTATGTAGAAAGTACAATATCCTAGTTTAAATATAGAGGATTTTATAGCTATTTTAAATTTCCAAAATACAAATTTCAAAGCCCCATAAAAACGTGGGGCTGCGTCAGATACCCCCCATTTTTAAAAAATTTAATTAGATATTGTGTATGTACGTAACGTACGTTGTGTAACGTAACGTACGCAGTGTTTTTTCGTGTGCATAAAAAGGGGTGTGTTTGACCCCTTTTTTAAGGGGGTTTCAATTGACTTATTTGAAAATGCACCCCACCACGGCATACTTCCAATATTTGTTTACATTTCTTTAAAATTTTGTCGAAATTGGAATTGGTTTACTACCATTTCTAAGCATTGCAAAAAGAGCATTTTTAGTTAGAGTTTAGTTTTGTTGGAAAATTTACACCGCAGGCCAATTCGTACATTACACCGAGACAGATATCAGCTAACTGTAAACTTCTAAGTAGCGAAGAAAAATTAGTATTTCGAGTATGTAGGCAGTTGCACCCAAAAATATTATCGGGAAATGGGAAGTATTGTGCAATTAATTTATTTCTAAATCAAAGCACTTACAAGGAAGCGAATAAAGTTTGTAATTATGATATACTGAGCGAAATGGAAAATCATATAACACCACTAAAAACAATGAATACCTGGCTTTACATTTTTCAAGAACAACATGAATTAACAGGGTTCTGCCATCCGTTTACTCAGAAATGGGTTTTTCCAAGAGAACGGTATAATTAAGTTAAAAGAGAAATGCACTTATATTATGGAAAATCTGGAAATACCGTTTAGGGAAGTAAAGGAAAAACATATACCTAACCAAATAAGTTTTGTATTCAACAATGTTAGGAACTTAGAACAAAATCTAACAGAATTTGTATCAAAGCTAAATTTAGAAATTCCCAAGTCCAAGCACATACAAACCTTGGGGCCTGATGATCTTAAGAGAGAATTTAATAGACGTAGTAAAGATATTTCTACTCTACACTCTACAGGATGAAGTTAAAACAGAAAAGGAACGACAAAGCAACCTGGAACTAACACAGAAGACGACCACGGTTAATCAAATTGTGACTGGCTGTATTATAGGAGTATTACTAGTCTACGTGACTGTGAAGTTAGTGCAAAAGTGTAATAAACCGAAACATCAGTCAAAAAAAGAGAGAAATAAAAGTAAAATAGTACGCAGTTCGCTAAATGAGGATAATTATTCAGAACCCAACCGTCCACGAACCGATCGACTTGTGCGAACCAACAGGTCAAATGTTCAATCCAGTAGGAACAGAGAAGTTGCCATTTAAGTTTTTATAATTTTTGATATTTTCATTTATGGTTAGTATAACATTTAGTATAATTTTTTCTTTCCTTTATTTTGCTATTTACTTTATATTTTCATTTACAGGTAATAATAGTTAAACCTATTTTATTTGTATAGTATAAGTAGTAACTTAGTTAATTTGTATTTTTAGTTTGGTTGTTTAGTTACTTTAAAATAAAATTATTTTTATCTTAGTGGGAAAATTATAGAATTTAACAATAAGAAAACTTCGATTTGGTTGATGTCAATTAATTTTATGTAACTTATAGTAAGAGAAAAAAAATGTTAGGAATTTTTATATTTTTTATTAGCAAAATATTTTAATTGACATCAACCAAATCGAAGTTTTCTTATTGTTAAATTCTATAATTTATTGTTAAATTCTATTTTAAATTAGCAAAATTTGTAATATTAAAATTTGTGTAGTAAACACGTAGCAACAGGCGGAACTTCGGAAAAAGTCCGATTTTTTCAAATGGGACTTTTTCTTCGAGAAAAGGGAGTAATGTTGTTTAAAGCCTGAAGCACCTTGTAAGTCATAATTACAAACAGACAATTGATTGATAATTTGTCAATTAAACAAAACCAAAAATCTAGATGCTTGATCGCTTGCAACGTGACTTTGATGTCTTATGGAAATAAGAAATCAAGGTCATTTTACGATTTGGAGGTTTTACACAAAATTATTTCGGTTGAGTTGATTATAAACGTGGAAATAAATAAGATCGTCGCGAAAATTTTGTTTGTTGGTTTTGACATTTCAATTTCACAATTTATGCTGACTTCGTTTTGCAGCGCAGATGAAAAATTTTATAATTTTAAATTTAACTGACAAAAAAGTGAGTGATAAATAATAATTTAAAAACACAAAAATTATTCAAAAAGTATTGAATGGAATCTAGATTAAAAATCATACCACGCCAGATAAAGAAAAAATATATTATTTAATTTTTCCTTACGAAAAATATTTAATGATTTCTGTGACTTCGTATTATAACGACTAAAAAATATAACTAATGCTTTAATATAACAAATGAATTTTGTGTTTAAGTTTGTTTTTTATTAATAAATATTTAATAACAACTATATTATGCATCAAAATGTAATATTTTTTCTGAGCTTGAAAATAAGTGATCTTTTCTGCTGAGTTTAAAAAATATTGAACACACCTCCTCCCAAAAAAAAATTGTCCTTTTTTTTGTAATGCTCGATCTGGGCACCCTACTTGGAAGTAAATTAATTGTATTAAATGAGATGCCAAATAAATAGAGCTTAAATATATTTCATGTTTTATTTGTATTAAAGAAAATAATCGTTAATCATTAGAAAGTAAGTATAATATGTTATGAAACATAACATTAAATAACAGTACCTCGAGCTGGTATGATTGATGTGATTGATGAAGAAGAATTTGACGAAATAGATGATCAGATATTTTTAGAAGAAAATTATTGCGAATTTTTAAACTCACATTTTTCAGAATATTGCCAAAATATTGTTGAGTATATAAGTTGTTTTACTGTTAAAAAACTAACAAACAAACTCCGTTACTGGAGATGTCACCCTGAAAAAATATCTTTCTTCCCCCCCAAAATCTACCATAAATTATGTACTACAACTACAGCTGCTCCTGTATTGTATGATCTAAGGTAGAAAGTTGTGTCGACAAAAAGTTCAAACAATTTAGTTAATCTTTTGTCAATATTCTGTGGACAAACAGGTCAACAATTTAGTCCAACCATTAGTCAATGTAAGGCAAGAAATTGGTGACTGTGTTTTCAATGTTTGTGAACAATCTTAACACAAATAAAATTACCTATAAATGAAAAAAAAGAATCTTTGTTTCAAAATCAAAAAATATTAAATTTAATCAGACTCGGATATTAAATTTAATCAAAAAAATTACATACAGTATTAAATAAAAAAAATTGTCTTCCGACATAAAAAAATATTTGTCTTCCGACATAAATTTATACTTTAAAATAATTCAAATATTTGTATTTTAATTTTTACCCGGGAATGATCGCTTTCTAATAGAATTTTTAAAAAGTTCTGCTGATCTTTGCAAGTAAAATTTTATTGCATTTAAA
This sequence comes from Rhamphomyia laevipes, assembly GCA_963920725.1. Lineage (NCBI taxonomy): Eukaryota > Metazoa > Arthropoda > Insecta > Diptera > Empididae > Rhamphomyia > Rhamphomyia laevipes. Next base: position 49,043,591 of record OY987255.1, on the reverse strand, counting down.
GCAACTTTTTGTTTAAAATTTTTATTTCTTGAAATTTAGACTGCATCTGCAATAAAAAAAAGTATTTTAAAATGCCGCTATATATTGGATATCGCTATAAAATATTATTTTTAGTAAAATCCAATGTCCCACTTTTATTTTATTTATTTTTCCAGAAAAATTAATTTCTTTTTGGAATTCTGACGAAAATAATTTATTATTTTCCGAACAGTTATGTTATACGGATCCACGAACTGCAGCTAAATGTTTGATCTGAAATAATAAAAAGTGTTTGGTCTAAAATAATAAATATATTTTGTATTTATTTATTTGGTCATTACAATATTATATAATACTATTTTATAAAATTACTAATGTTTTTCATGCAATCATTATTTGATATGTGTATGGCCGTATGACAGTGGATTGAAAAAATCCGAAAAAAAACTAAAACATGTCTATTTGAGCGACTAAAACAGAAATATATTTCAATGATAGACAACTATAGTATCGTATTAATTTTGTCAAATATGTTTTTTTTTTATTCTGTCAAAGATATTTTTTTATTTTTTTTATTTTGAAATAAATTATTGTTTAAAAATTTAAATTTTTATATAATATGGCGGCAAAAAATATTTGTAACCATATGAAAAAACAATTTTTTAATTGAAAATATTTAAATAATTAGTAGCCGCAATTAAAACTGTCATTTTTATTTTTGTATTTTCACAACACAGCAACCAAAAAAATAAATAAAACCTAAAAATTGCTCGATTTGTCAAAAAAAATCTAAAAATTTTTGGATTTTTTTTGACAGAAATGGTTTGTTTACAATTTAGCTTGTTACTCGCACTCATATATTTTGTAATATACGAAATTTTACCTCTCGCTCTAAATGGATAGTTTCTGAAAATATCAAATTTACAAGACAATGTCATACTGGCATTAGTAATTATTTTAATTTTTTACCCACTTTTTAGATAAAGATAAAATAAAACGTTTACCTACCTAAAAAAGAATTACATAAAGTTAGAACCAGAAAGACACGGAAAAGCGTTGTGCGCTTTGACTTTTAAAAGTGTCAAAAATAGATTATAAGGAGTTACCCAAAAAGTAGCGTCGCGTTGATGCGGCAATTATGCCTCAACGCGTAATGAAACCTACGTTCTACTTTTGCCGCTCGTCGCGTGTTAAATGATAAATTTGCATTAAGTAGGTATGTGTCAATCTACCAATAGAAAATGTAAATAAATAAATGTATATTTTAAGTTAATTACCACTTAATTTGAAGAATTATAAATAAATGTAATAAAAAAATAGAGCACGAGTTTTTTAATAAAATTTTTACAATTGCTAAAAACTCGATGCGTCGCTTTTGACTTTATACGCTTGGAAATTCGAAATGACAAACGCGACGTGACATTTACCGCGTCCTTCTGGTTCAGGCATAATGCACATAATTGTTTTAAAAACGCAAATTGTTTTATGTTTTATTTTTTTCTTCTGCAGCGGAGTTTTGACTTTTATATATTGTCACAGAAATATGTCCACCGTGTAGTCGACATGCATCAACTACAATTATGTAAGAAAAGAATGTAATGCTTGAAATTCGTGTGCGTTTTTTTGGTGCTTTGAGGTTTGAGGCATGCTTTAAAGCGTGCATCAAAAATTAGAAAGAGATATTTTGCTTCGGTGCAACGCAATGCGTTGCAGCGATGTAATTAGATACATAGAACAATCCCGAGCCCATACTTACGACAAGTTAAGTAAAGTATCCATTTTGACGTCTTCATAAAATTTGTATGAAAAATCGATTGGTCGGTCACATAATTGATTTCTACTTTTGCGATTCCACTTTTCCAAACTTTTTAGTTTGACAGATAATTTCAATTTTACAATAGTTTTCTTACAATTTAATAGTTTTTATAATAGTTTGTACAATAGTTTTTTTTTACAATTTAAATCTAAATTCGCGATTAATTATTAAAATAGTGTATAAGTATGTTTTTGTAATTATTATTTAATAAAATAAGTGATATTCTAACAGTTTTTTAATTTAGTTTGTGCTTAGCAGACAAATTTGTTTATAAAAAAAATTTACAATAATTTTAAACACCTTTTAAAAACTATTTCATACCTTATAATTTTTTATTTTATACACTTTTATACCTTTTAAAAAACTATATTTTAAAACACTATATATCTATATATATATTATATATATAAATATATATATTTATATATCTATATAGGGGCTGTTCACAAATTACGTAACGCTTTTTTTGTCGCTTTTTAACCCGCCCCCTCCCCCTAGTAACAGATCGTAACAAATTCCGAGGACCCTCCCCCCCCCCCCCAAGAGGAATAACGTAACAAAAATTAAAATACTTTTTAAATATTTTTTAATTACATTTTTTATTCAAATAAACAAAAGTAACTTTAAAATTAAAAGAAAAAATAAAATAATATATAACCAAAAAAAAAAAACAAACACAACAAATTCATTATAACTTTAAAGTTAGGAACAAATAAAATAGGATCAAATAAAATAATAAATAACCATAAAAAAAAAACAAAAAATAAAAAACAAACCAAAATACATTATAATTTTAAAGTAGAAAAAAAGGTAAAAATAGTCCGACGATCTGAAATAAAAACCAAGAATTTAAAAAATAGACCATTTTATAAATATTTATGGAATATCTTATTCAGTCTCCCACGGAGAAGCAAAGTATTCATCCATTGATAAAATGGGGATGGAATTTCCAGTAGATTTATCCTCAGAAACAATCTCAACGTTTGTCAAATCGACGTTCTCTTCATCAATCCATTCAGCATCTTCATTTCCTTCCTGCAAGGCAATTACAGCCATTAATTCACGTTGCCTTCGGGCTGCAACACGCACTGGCATAATTTTTTTTATATATATCGATGATTTGTGATGGATACTTTTAACATGATCTTTTAGCATCACTTGAGAAGCAAAGTACATTTCACAACTTGAGCATGTTCTATCTTTCAGAACATTTTGAAGTGAAGGACAATAAAAATCGTACGGCAAAGATTTTGGTCGTTGTTCAATTATAGACGATAAACATAAATTGTTTAATAAAAACAATGGGGCAAAATTTGATATTTCACCACTTTTTCTATCGGTAGCAGCTTTTAATCCAATATTGGTTTGGATAAGTGGAATTGGTGGTGGTAAAAATCTTTTTTTGTTCATTACCGTAAAGTAACTACTTCTAGGTTTTACACAGCAATTTTCGTTATCGCACTTAACAATTTGAGTGCAATATTGACTGGTTTGAACATGTCTAGAGAACCATTCGGAATTTCTGAACAAAATATTTTCTTGTGGGATTTCCGATTTATCTGGTTCGATATATTCAGCAACTGTAGAATAGTTATCTATAATTACACTACTCCAGATTTGTGAGAGAGTCTCGCCTGCAAATTTGAAATTTTGTTTTTCTAATTCAGCATCATTTGTCCGCCCGTGCTCGTCTAAGTGGCTCCCAAAATGACTGTGCGGTAAAATTACTCCTGATAACTCACGACTTAAAGGTGCCATTCTTCGCTCCACCCTGTTGAATGCACTGCGTCCAGGAGCATTTGTAGCTATAAATAGAGCATCTACGTCATGCTTCAAAAAATGATGAATGGCAACGTTAATCACTTTTTGATATCGTGGGTTTTCGTCGGGGCCACCGTCAACGGTAAATATAATTATTGGCTTGACTACATTATTATTTTTCGTGATAACGTCAAATTCTGCAAGCCGCAAGATTCTTTCAAAATCTAGACCATGTGCAATAGCAGTTGAGGAAGAGTGCTTACCGGAACGCACAGCGATATATGTTGGTCCAGAATAACCCACAGCGTCAGCCTTACCCAGTCCATCAGGTTTTACGCTAATACCTGCATAAACAGAAGGAATAAGTTTATGCTTAGCGGCAACGACCCAATCGTGGTCAGGAAGACTTACTCTATATTCAACATGCATCAGAATTGGAGCCTGTTTTTGAGCAGCTGTCAACCCAATAACTACCCGGGCTTTGTCGTCTTGACTAATGAAACAGACTTCGCTTGGACCAAGAACAGATGCCAATTCTTCAAGATGTCTTATTGTCGATGTACAAAATTTACCATCAATGTGTTTGGAGTGAAAATCATTTTGAGATCGCATTAATTTAATGGGAACTGTCACTACATGTCGCTTTCCTTCAGTAGAGAGACTTCGTTTTGGAAGTAACCGAAGATAAATACCACTTCTTGATATTGAAAATCCATTTTTCTTTATTTCTTCGGTCAACTCATCGAGTGTTTTGATGCTCCTATATATATCGCTTTGTCGTTTATCATGAGCTGCTGATCCATGAATAACAATGTCACTGATAGTTTTTAATAAAAGAGGTTGATCAACTTCAATTCTGGGTCTTCCAGGTCTCTCCCTTAGATTGAGAAAATCGATGTTTTCTGGATTCGCCTCTATCAATGCAGTTAGTTTTTTTTTGGTACTTTCTCGAAATTTTTTCTGTCTCTCCTGGTTAGACATCTTTGTTTTTAAATCACATTCTAGCTTTCTTTTTTTCTTTTCTATTTTCTTTATTTCTTGTTCCTGTTCAGAAGAGAGCATACCTGTATTTCTACGCTTATAAAGACCTACAAGATCGGCATTAAAAATATCAATTTCTTTTTTCAACTGTTCTTGGACCGGAGCTTTAAATTCTTTTGATGGTAACAATTGACTTTTAGATGAGCAAGGTTTATCGATATCAATCGCCGTTGATTCACAAGAAGATGGTTTATGTATTCCACTCTGCTCAGTAGTTTTAGTTAAAGACGATTTTATGAAGGTTTTAGACCAAAATTGCATTAAATTTCCTTTCCTTTTCAAACAAACCGCTTCATAGTTTTTTAATAGCTCAGAAACTTTTGTGAATAAATCATTACCGTCGTTTTTTATTTTATTCCATATATCATTTACATCTCTTTGTGACTGCTGTTTGGATTTGTCAGGATACGCTTTCAAATACGCATCGTACAACGACTTGTATAGCGACGACCTATCCATAATTAGAGTCTAAAAAATTTATAATAAAATGAATACAAACCTTTTAACTTTGTTTTTAATGTATAAATACCACAATAATAATGTTGAATACGAAACAAAAATTAATTTACAAAAAATTAAACACTAAAAACAATTGAATTTTATAAAAATTTACTTCGATGATATTAACTTGGCAATTAAGAGTAGTTTTGAACACGTTACATAAACATATAATGATATAATGTATAAACATATTTCGCAAAACTTCTGTCTTAAGCTTTCGAGTACAACAATAAAAGTCAAAGCCTACTTAGATTTTAAATTTAAAATAAAATGCAATTTTATTTTGTAAATATAAATTTCATGAAAATGTTCTTTTGATTTTTTGTGTAAATTTTTTTAGGGTGAAAATTTATATAGAAAATATATTTAGTATATTTTTTTTTAAAAAAACGAAGAAATTTGGTTACGTAACATTTTTGAAAACAACCACCCTCCCCATCGTAACAATTCGTAACAAATTTTCAAACCCCCCTCCCCCCTAGGACC